>JACYXH010000315.1:535000-537500 GCA_026745465.1 Lota lota | reverse complement strand
AGGAGGAAGTCTTTAAAGATCTATTGTTTTAACGGCTAAACTGACTCAGCTTGAAAAGTTGATGTATTTTATCCTCGTATTTCAACAAAGAGCAGCAGTCAACTAATAGGGTGTTTTGACTCTTTGTAAAGTAAATACGTTATGATTTGCGTGACATGCAAGACAATAACAAAGGAAGGAGCCTAGAGGATACGGTACCCACCAGAGACCAGAGAGGCTGTTAGAGCCCGTTATCAATGAACAGCAGGAACCTCCTCCCTCGCCCGGGGGGGTGAGCACACACTCTCCCTCACCCGGTCCTTCTGTCTCCCTCTGTGGCCACAAGGGACGCGACGGGTGACCCACTGCAAAGGTAGGCCCCTCCCACCCCCAGCCAAGCCCCTCCCACCCCCAGCCAAGCCCCTCCCACCACCACCACCCGCTGCCCCCCACCCCACCCGCTGCCCCAGCCCCCTCCGGCCTCCACAGCTCTCAGTGCGGTGCTGCACCCGCCCCTTGCATAGCAGCATCGGGTGTAGTTCCTGAAAGAGACCGATGGGGGCGTTTCAGAAGCTGGACGATAATATCATAATCAAATATGAAATACTGTGTATTGGCTGGAGAGGTCGTTTCAGTGCAATGCACACAGGGAGCTGTGGACGCAGAGGCAAGGGGAGGGTCGAGATCATGTGACCCCCCGTGTGGTAGCTGCTGCCCCTGACACTGAGCTGACTAATACACACACACACACACACACACACACACACACACACACACACACACACACACACACACACACACACACACACACACACACACACACACACACACACACACATACGCACACACACACAGACATGCACAGACACACACACACACACACATACACACACACACATATACACACACACACACACATATATACACACATATACACACACACACACACACACACACACAGACATGCACAGACATACACACACATATACACACACACAGACATGCACAGACACACACACGCACAGACATACACACACACAGACATGCACAGACACACACACGCACACGCACACACAGACATGCACAGACACACACACGCACAGACATGCACATACGCACACACGCAGACACACACAGACAAGCACACACACACACACACACACATACACACACAGACGCACACACACATACAGACACACACATACACATACACACACGCAACACACACGGTGCTGCTTAACCGACACTGCGATGTGTGTCCCCGTGTGTGTGCTTGCAGTGGTTGCCGTGTGGCTCTCTGTCAACACCATTCGTTTAACTGCAGATGAAAACTGCCACTTTTCTCAGTGTGTGTGTGTGTGTGTGTGTTTGCCCACGGCCTTGCCCCACTTTTTGCACGTCGGGTATTTAGCGCTCTGTCACCATAGTAACGGCACAAAGAATCCTGACACTTTCCTTCACGCCGAGTTCCAAAACCCTCGGCTCCACTGCTCCCAGAATCCTTTGCTGCTGAATAAGTAGAGGAATTTTGCCTGTGCGCCCCCTCTCCCTCTCCCTCTCCCTCTCCCTCTCCCTCTCTCTCTCTCTCTCTCTCTCTCCCTCTCCCTCTCCCTCCCTCTCTCTCTCTCTCTCTCTCTCTCTCTCTCTCTCTCTCTCTCTCTCCTCTCTCTCTCTCTCTCTCGCTCTCTGCTCTCTCTGTCTCTCGCTCTCTGTCTCTCCCTCTCCCTCTCTCTCCCTCTCCCTCTCCCTCTCTCTCTCTCCCTCTCTCCCTCTCTCTCTCTCTCGCTCTCTCTCTCTCTCTCTCTGTCTCTCTCTTTCTCTCTTTGTCTCTCGCTCTCTCTGTCTGTCTCTCTCTCTGTCTCTCTCCCTCTCTCTCTCTCTCTCTCTCTCTGTCTGTCTGTCTCTCTCTCTGTCTCTGTCTCTCTCTCTCTCTCTCTCTTCCAATATTTTGAATATTTGCATTGAGAACAGTCCGAGTGTTTGTTTGGTTTCTATGGAGATCTGTATGATTTTTGCTCCTTGTGGTTTTTGTCACAGCCTGGAGCACTGACTCTCATGTAGTTATTATTCATGAAACTGACAGGGAAATAATCCCTGAACATGCTGATGATCGCAGGGCTTATTGAAGCCAACAGTCTGGTGAAAAACCTGAAAATGTTTTACTTTGTCATTTTTAACAAAGGCATTTTAAACCAAGAAATGAGATCTCTACAAATAGGAGATATAAATATGCAGAATGCACGCCCTGTCTTGTGTCAGATTGGTTAGTCCAAAAAAACTAAACAAAAAAGACAGCCGTTCCAAATTCAGACTTTGATCTTTTTTGCATCCATGTCAACTCCTTCCTGGTCCCGAGTGACTGGCTCCGCCCCTACCCTCTTTCCTCTCCGATTGGCTCTGTGTGTTCTACATCCTGACTTGCCCCGCCCTTCCATCTGCTGCTATAGTCACGCTGCAGCTGTACCTCAGCTCCTCTGCCAAACGCACCGGAACCGACCGCACCTCCGCCGGTTTGAAGGCC
>JACYXH010000315.1:350000-530000 GCA_026745465.1 Lota lota | reverse complement strand
ATGTCAAGGTGTGTGTGTGTGTGTGTGTGTGTGTGTGTGTGTGTGTGTGTGTGTGTGTGTGTGTGTGTGTGTGTGTGTGTGTGTGTGTGTGTGTGTGTGTGTGTGTGTGTGTGTGTGTGTGTGTGTGTGTGAATGAGTGTGTGTGTGAATGAGTGTGTGTGTGTGAATGAGTGTGTGTGTGTGTGTGTGTGAATGTGTGTGTTTGTGTGTGAAAGAGTGTGTGTGTGTGTGTGAGTGTGTGAATGAGTGAGTGTGTGTGTGTGTGTGTGTGAGTCTGAGTGCGTGCTGTGGCCCCCTGGGTCCTGCTGTTGACTGCGTCCGTGTGTGTTTGTGTCCCAGTGCTCCAACGAGTCGATGTTCGCTGTCGACTTCCACCCGACTGACAGCCACGTCATCATCACCTGCGGCAAGTCTCATCTCCACTTCTGGGCCCTGGAAAAGGGGCTGCTGGTGAAGAAACAAGGACTGTTTGAGGTAGGGCTCCATACTTACTACAATACTACTGGGCGTTGCCTTCACAGCCTGGAGCAGGGAAGAAAATGTACAAATGCATGATGTAAAACAAATTGAGTTTTTTTAAGAAGATATTCTCCCACTGTTCCAGGCCTTCCATGATGGATGATAGATCGCGTTTCTCTCTTTTTATTCCGACTGTCTTGAAGGAATTGAATAACAACACCGAATCGAATCAACAGATGGGTCTGTCCTCTTGTCTCCTCCAGAAACAGGAGAAGCCCAAGTTCGTCATATGTGTGACGTTTGCAGAAAACGGAGACGCCATCACAGGAGACTCCAGCGGGAACATCCTGGTCTGGGGGAAAGGTAACGTAGGGGGAACGTCTCCCCCATATCAGCGCGGAGAACAAAGAGAGTAGGGAGAGTGTGTGTAGGCCTGGTATCTCAACGTGTGAACAAGCTAAATGACCGCGTTAGAATGTGGGACATCTGTGAGAAGGGATGGATGGGCAGGGCAACACCGAGAGGAGCTGGGGGAGAAAACTCCCCAGATGCTCAATATTTCTACCTATTGATGTATCAAGCCTCCTCTCTCCCTCCTCTCTCCCTGCCCTGGGTCTCACCCCATGTCTCCTCCTCTCTCCCTGCCCTGGGTCTCACCCCATGTCTCCTCCTCTCTCCCTCGTCTCTCTCACCCCATGTCTCCTCCTCTCTCCCTCCTCTCTCTCTCCTCTCTCCCTGCCCTGGGTCTCACCCCATGTCTCCTCCTCTCTCCCTCCTCTCTCCCTCCTCTCTCTCACCCCATGTCTCCTGCTCTCTCCCTGCAGGCACCAACCGTATCAGCCAGGCGGTGCAGGGCGCCCACGTGGGCAGCATCTTAGCTCTGTGCATGCTGCGCAGCGGCACCCTGGTGTCTGGGGGCAAGGACCGCAGGCTGGTGTCCTGGAACAGCAGCTACCAGCCGGTCCAAAGCGTGGAGGTAAACACCACTAGAACACCCAGAGGCAGGCGTAGAATCGAAGGCTTCCTGGAGACCGGTTGGTCGACTGGGGCATTCAGGAGAGCAGTGGAGGTTTAGCAATGTAAGGGAGAGAGCTTTTGTTTATATGCTAATGAGGTGATTGGTCTAATGACAAGGGGATATTAAATTAGCATGATGCTCAATGAATGCTCATTAAATACTCATTAAGTAAACTCGATTAAGATGAGCAAATATGTTTCATGTAGCAATGATGTTAGGGCTCGCCCAGATCCAGTATTTTACACTATTACTATTTGTTAACTGTGATGTTACATGAACTATGAAAAACGCAGAGTGTATACACTAACAACCAATTATAGGATTTATTTTTTTCAAGAAAGCGATAAGAAAACAGCGCTCCGTATTCAGGATGATCACTCGCTCCTCTCCTCTCTCGTTCCTCTCTCCTCTCCTCTCGCTCCTCTCTCGTTCCTCTCTCGCTCCTCTCTCGCTCCTCTCTCGTTCCTCTCTCGCTCCTCTCTCGTTCCTCTCTCGTTCCTCTCTCCTCTCCTCTCGTTCCTCTCTCGCTCCTCTCTCGTTCCTCTCTCGCTCCTCTCTTGCTCCTCTCTCGTTCCTCTCTCGTTCCTCTCTCGTTCCTCTCTCGCTCCTCTCTCGTTCCTCTCTCGCTCCTCTCTCGTTCCTCTCTCGCTCCTCTCTCGTTCCTCTCTCGCTCCTCTCTCGTTCCTCTCTCGCTCCTCTCTCGTTCCTCTCTCGCTCCTCTCTCGCTCCTCTCTCGTTCCTCTCTCACTCCTCTCTCGTTCCTCTCTCGTTCCTCTCTCGTTCCTTCTCGCTCCTCTCTCGCTCCTCTCTCGTTCCTCTCTCGCTCCTCTCTCGCTCCTCTCTCGCTCCTCTCCTCTCGTTCCTCTCTCGCTCCTCTCTCGTTCCTCTCTCGCTCCTCTCTCGCTCCTCTCTTGTTCCTCTCTCGTTCCTCTCTCGTTCCTCTCTCGCTCCTCTCTCGCTCCTCTCTCGCTCCTCTCTCGTTCAGGTGCCCGAGCTGTTCGGCCCGATCCGAACCATCGCTGAGGGCCGGGGAGAGAGCGTGCTCATCGGAACCACCAAGAACTTTGTTTTACAAGGCAGTCTGGACGGGGAATTCACACCCATAACGCAGGTGTGTCAGCAGCGCTCCAGCCCGCCCTCGGTGATACTGTAACACCGCCAATATCACCAGGGATGCTCTGACCTGATCAGAGTCTTGTGTCTTGCCGCCACAGACTAACGTTATGGTTTTTAATGAGCGTCGAGCAGACGTGTCCTAACCAGTCCATGTTCTCGTCTCCAGGGCCACACTGATGAGCTATGGGGCTTGGCAGTCCATCCCTCGAAGCCCATCTTCCTGACGTGTGGCTACGACAAGCAAGTCATTCTCTGGGAGTCCCGCACCCACCAGCCCATCTGGACCAAGCATCTGGACGTAAGCATGGTCAACACTGCCCTCTGTGGGAGAACATGGGAATTGGGCTTAAGTTCAATTCAAGTTTTGGTGCTGTCTTTTCCAGAGTCTTTTTTTTTTTTATGTATGTTTATGTTTTTGTAACGTTTTTTCCTTTTCTTTTTCTTTAAATGGCCGGATCAAACGTGTTCCTTTCGTGTTTTCTCCCCAGGAATCTGCACAGTCCGCATGCTTTCACCCCTCTGGGTTGGTCGTTGCCGTGGGAACACACACTGGCAGGTAATGGCATCCTGTGAGACAAGTCGGGAACCACAACAGCAATCCCACTCAACACCAAACCATAGCACATTAGTGCTTAAATTACCAACACAAACAATACCATAATAATAACTGAAACTACAGACTGCAGCGATGACGTTCATGCGTTAAGATTTTACAAAATGGCTACCGTTGTTCTGACCCTACAGGTGGCTGGTGCTGGACACCGACTCCAAAGATCTGGTCACAGTCCACACAGACGGGAATGAGCAGCTTTCTGTCATGTGTTACGGACCAGGTTTGTAAAACCCTCTCCGCTGTCCTCTCCTCATCGTTTAACCAAAGAAAAAAGAAAGATAAAATGACAAAGAAAAGAATAAAGATAAAATGACAAAGAAAAGAATAAAGATAAAATGACAAAGAAAGGAATAAAGATAAAATGACAAAGAAAAGAATAAAGATAAAATGACAAAGAAAAGAATAAAGATAAAATGACAAAGAAAAGAATAAAGATAAAATGACAAAGAAAAGAATAAAGATAAAATGACAAAGGATGCCTCTCTGGCGCCAACGTTTCACTGACCTTACGTTCACGTCCGCGCGTGTCCCCTTCATCTAGACGGGAGCTTCCTGGCCATTGGTTCCCATGACAACTACATCTATATCTACGCCGTGGCGGAGCAGGGCAGGAAGTACGGCCGGGTCGGCAAGTGCTCGGTGAGCGCCGTTATTTATAGTCCCCCTTTAACGGGCGTGGCAGACTTCATGTCCCCTCACCAGGAACCACAACTTTATATTTAGGTTTCCCTCCCACCCCTTATATTTGGTTACATTGGCTCCGCCCCCTCCACCCCATGTGACCTCTTCTCAGTATTCGTGCTAATAATAATAAAATAATAATAAAGATGCATTCTCTGTGCAAGTCACACATCTGTGTGTGTGTGTGTGTGTGTGTGTGTGTGTGTGTGTGTGTGTGTGTGTGTGTGTGTGTGCGCGAGTGTGCATGCGTGTGTGTGTGTGTGTGTGTGTGCGAGTGCGTGTGCGTGTATGTGTGTGTGTGTGGTGCGTGTGAGTGTGCATGCATGCGTGTGTGTGTGTGTGTGACTCATGAAACGAGGCATGGTGAAGTAAAGTTTGTTTCTCCCCTCCCAGGGCCACTCTAGTTTCATCACCCATCTGGACTGGTCTGTAGACTCCCAGTACCTGGTGTCCAACTCTGGAGACTATGAGATCCTCTACTGTAAGGAGCCGTCTTCACACACACATTTGACTTCATGATGTCAAGTAGAAATAAGCAAAACATTTCTATATCTTCAACACCATCGTCTGGTCATTACTGGATACACCGTAAATATGTTTTTTGTATGTGTGTTTTCAAAGGGATCCCATCGGTGTGTAAGCAAGTGGTGAGTGTGGAGACCACCCGCGACATTACCTGGGCGACCAACACCTGCTCCCTGGGCTTCGAGGTCTTCGGTAAGTAACGTGTGTGTGTCTCTCTCGCTCTCGCGCTCGCTCTCGCGCTCGCTCTCGCTCTCGCTCTCTCTCGCTCCCTCTCTCCTCTCTCCTCTCTCTCTCTCTCTCTCTCTCTCTCCATCTCTCTCTCTCTCTCTCTCCTCTCTCCTCTCTCCTCTCTCATATCTCTGCGTGATGTGGTGTTCCTCAGGGCTGTGGCCTGACGGTTCTGATGGGACTGACATCAACGCTGTGTGCAGCTCCAGTAAGAAGAGCCTGCTGGCCACTGGGGACGACTTTGGGAAGGTCCACCTCTTCTCTTTCCCGTGCTCCCAGTTCCGGGTAAGAGAAGCACACTGTGGTGGTTACCGGGGAGACAAGCGCTCATCTGACCGACGCTTTATCCAAAACCACTTTACAAGTGCAATGGGGAAGAATCCCAGCATACAGTCAAAGTTGGAGAAACGGCACAAACTGCTGTATGACACGATGTTCCTGAGCGCAGAGTAGCATTGGGCATAGCATCTCAGAATAGTTACATCGCAGAGGTACAACATCTCAACACTGGGCGTTCTGACTTCAACATCAAATTCAATTCAACTCAAATGTTTAAATATTAATATTCATCTTTTCGTATACCAAAAGTCACGTCACTGACAGATATTTCACGGGACGTTGACTTTAATACACTGATGGACTTTGTTTCACTCTCCCCCCCCCCCCCCCCCCCCTTCTCTCCCCCAGGCTCCCAGTCATACTTATGGTGGCCACAGCAGTCACGTGACCAATGTGAACTTCCTGTATGATGACAGCTTCCTGGTGTCGACGGGGGGGAAGGATATGAGCGTGATGCAGTGGAGGATAGTCTGATGACTCAGGGGACATATCTGGGACCGTGCTGGCCACCCTACTCCTACTAGGCCTACTCCTCACGTCTCGGGAATGAGGAGAATAATATCTGAACTGCACTAAAAGCCTACCAAACCAAACCCAAATGAAGCCCATACACCGACGGATGAAGCATGACTAAACTGGGTCGCCGAGCGGTACTGTGTGAACTGACCTGAGCACTGAACTAAGATGATGTGAAGTGAAGGGATGGAGCTGTGGGAACAAAACTAAAATGGCGACTTGAAGAAACCGACCTCGGTGCGTCCGAGGTCGGCGCTAAAGAACAGAACCGTTGGATTGTCGCGTTGCTTTAAAAATCCAGAAATAAAATAAACACAAAACACGTTGCTTCACTTTGCCGTTCGCTCTAAATGCTAAATCTAAATGCTAAATATTTATTTTAACAGTACTGTAAGTCATGTGTAACACTTAATAGAATAGCAACATGAGAACAATGATTTCTGTCCAACTAGCCAACAAAAAACCAAAGGATTCAAACAGCATTTGTAATTAGTGATAACACTTAGCTATTTTGTTTAGTGTATCCTGTTCTATGTTTTGAAGTTAATAACTTCCTCTGTTATTGTTCCCAATCAATGATTTAATATTGAGCACATTGGAACAAGCAAGTGCAGAACAAAGTGATTTTAAATTATTTTGTATTTAACAACTCAGGAAAGCACTAAAGGAAGTTCATATTTTCTTGTTAAAGCCTTTTCTTCTCCCAGGTCAATCAACCAGTGAACAGTCCAAGCATCTGAAATGACATCTGCTCAAATCCCATTGAAATGAAATTGTAATGTTATAATAATGATACTAAGGAATAACTCAGAATTGAGTCTGTACCAGATAAACCAGTTGATGCAATTCCCATGTGTCTGGTACTTTATAAAATACGGATTGGTTCTGCAGCATCATAATGGTACGGTCCGCTGGTTTTATCCAAACCTTTTTCCATGTAGTATGGCATCAGTAACAACAAAACAGTGTGCCTGCCACAACTGTTTGTGCTTCCTAATTGAATAACAAGACGGGCATCTTTTATTTGAAATGATACCTAGCCACAACCTAAACTGCCAATTAGTTTTGTCTGATGACGTGTACCATGCCTTTGGCGATGTGTAAATAGACTGAAAGGCTTTCAAGTGAGTATAGTTGAACGGTGAATATGTATTGTTTGAAAAGTAACGTAACATGCATGAGGTTTGTTTGGTATATGTATTTATTTTTTATTTTTTTATTTTTAGCCTCAAAGGCAGACGTGCAAGGCAGAGGAAAAACTCAACCAAGCGCCGATGAAGTTGTTCAGTAACTTGATATTGTCTGTTGTTCCCACATCAGTTTTGTACCTGAAGGCGCGTCATGCCAGTGAGGAGATGGCCGTTGCACTGTAACGGCCATCTCCCGTCGTCCCGTCTCCGCTCTAAACATCACAGAGCCTGGAGCGCCCTGGAGGTTTGTAACTGGACACACGCTGCTTCTAATGCTCCCGTTACAAAACATGACTTATTCACACAAAGAACATGCAAATAAACAAGCGCTAATCAAAGGCTGTCATATGGGTGAATATGATCCGATATTTCGTATAATCTATAGGATACAATTAACATGGTGTTGTATAAGCAAGATCACAGACACGCATTAACAAACCTGATCTCTGATTCATTCACACTTCCAAATACGTTTTATTAAGAAGTAAAATGATACAAAGGTCGAGAAAATGACAGAAATCCCTTAATGATAACAAACATAATTATTTTCTACAGTTGAGCTAAATGTAAATAGGCCCTACTAAATATGGCCATTATGGTCAAATGTAGGCCTATCCTAATGGCACAATTAGTCCATTGTTTATTCAAATTTTCGCTACAGCTGTAAATTACGTTAAACTATGTTAAATTGATTTAAAGGTTTTGTGTGGTGAAGAGATAATGTAGCAGTTGTTAGCAGCATTTGTGGAGAATCTTCTGAAGAAACTTTCCGTGTTTCCAGTCGACGAAGAATAAACGCGTGCACGCTGCGTTCAGCGTGTGCGCGCAGATAGGGTGGGGACGGCGAACAGGGTGCCGCCGTGCGTCGTGTCCGCGGGTGGGCAGCATCGAGCCAATGTGCGCGTCCTTCGCTCGCTGTCCGCCGTGCAAGATCAAACCTCCACCTCACCGAAACACGCGAATGGGAAGAAGATATTGCACCAGGGAGGCGGCGGCTCGCAACCACAACTCGTCGTTTTTCGCTCCGAAGATCGTCGGAACATGGAAGTGAGAGCTACCCAGGCATGTGGAGAGAGGCAGCGGAGCACAAAGAAGAGGGGAGACAACGCTTGGATTCTCTCGTAGCGTCTCGACATGCCCGATGGTCCATACTATCCTACAGAGACGCAGTAGGACACAAGGTGTAGGCCACCGACTAGTCGGACTGTCTGTTGCCTGCTAAAGCGACCGCATCCCGCAGTCTTTATTTGGAAGAAAACGGAAGAGGGTTGCTAGACGTGATCCCGGGTTTCACGTCATCCACCGTTGACTAGAAGACAAGAAAATGAGGTAAGCGGCGACTAGCAGCACACGCTCGCCAGGACCGCTCGCGTCATGACAGAGCGCAAATAGAGCCGCTTAGTAAAAGCCTCGACAATTAGCCTTTCCTTTTGATTTCGCCGGTTAAATACTTTACAAGAATTGCAAGACAGTGCGATGGGTACACCTTATTGCAGTTATATAGGCGATCGTTTTTTGTTTGTTTGTTTGATATTGATATTGGTTTATTTATCTTCGATAAGGATAGCATTTCGATTCGGGGCTCAGTCACCGACCTTCTGATGAATGGCATACTCATGAATTCGCTTTCTGTGCTATTCCTCCATCGTCAAAACTCAAAAACCATGCACATTTATAACGGTAATTAGGACCCATTGTCGTTTGTGGTCACGCCCATTTCAATGAATGCAGGTTTTAGGGAGACCAGTGTTGTCATGGGAACGTCAGCATCTTTCTCCCAAAACGCCATATGCTGTACGCGCAGAACATTTGGTTACGTTGAATAGTACGGAGTTGTTTGCGTTTGCGGACACAGGAAACGAATTGATTGACGGGTCACAGCACATGGCTGAGGCGTTCTCCGCATATCCAGGAAGGGTGGTATTTATCCCTGCGGTTACCGGGCAGGTTATGGCTAACATGCGCGCGCCCGCACTCACACACAGAGCAAAACCCACATCAGTTGATCCTCAGACCCGGTACATATACACACATAGGCACACTCCAGCCTATATGGAAAATGTGGGTGTCTGTCGTTTTAAATCCCATAAGTCTGTGTTCTAATTTGACTCGCAGATAGTATTTTGAACCCTCCCGTGGATATAGTGGCATGCAGAATGCTATGAGGCCAGATGCTAGCCTCAGAGGCTCCCTGCGGGCCCCGTTCTGTTTGTGAAACACTTCTTGCCTTCTGTCTAATGTTTCCTCTAACCGTACCGCTGCTGCGTGAAAAACATATTTTTGTATGACTGATTCTATGATTCTCAAGACAAAGCATAGTAACTTTGTGTGTGTGTGTGTTACTTGTGGTTGTGCGTGTCATTCAAACAGAATGGTTGGTGTGTGTGTGTGTGTGTGTGTGTGTGTGTGTGTGTGTGTGTGTGTGTGTGTGTGTGTGTGTGTGTGTGTGTGTGTGTGTGTGTGTGTGTGTGTGTGTGTGTGTGTGCGTGCGTGAGAAGGGGATAGCGAGAGAGAGAGAGAGTGAATGTGGAGGAGAGGGGAATATCCTCAAGGCTGTGTATGTTCTGTCTGGACGTAACTGTCTCATATTAGAGGAAGTGTCTATCCTCTAAAAATAATGTGAACATCTCCCAGTTCTTCTGGATGAACTCAGCGATTTCCTGTGCTTTGTAAATCTCTACTACATATGTTTCATCCTGTGTGTATGTGCGTGCATATGTGTGTGTGATGTGGGTGTGTTTGCCAAAAGCACTTCTGTTCTGTTTGGGCCCCTGGAGGGACGTCTTGAATGTGCACAACGCTACACAAGGTGGCTGCTCCTCAGGACACTGCTCCTCATCCACTGCTCCTCATCCACTGCTCCTCATCCATTGCAACAATCTGTTCAGCCCCTGCTTCCATCACAGCCCATGTGGCTGTGATGGACACCTCTGGCTGCATTAGTGTGTGTCTGTGTGTGTGTGTGTGTGTGTGTGTGTGTGTGTGTGTGCACGCGTATGTGCATGTGTGTGAGTGCATGTGTGTGTGCGCGTGTGTGTGTACGCATGTGTGTGCGCGCGTGTGTGTGTCTAGTGTGTGCGCGTGTGTGTGTGTCTTGTGTGTGCACGTGTGTGTGTGTCTTGTGTGTGTGTGTCTTGTGTGTGCGCGTGTGTGTGTGCACGCGTGTGTCTTGTGTGTGTGTGTGTGTGTGCGTGTCAGAGAGCACAGAGGGAGCCGTTCTCCTCAGTGATGCTTAATGACTACGGAGGCTGTGGTGACTCATAAGAAGGAAAGGGCAGAGAGACCAGAGAGAGTAAAATTGCTGAGTTTTGCATCTCACTGCAGGGAAGGCTGCTGCTGTTGTCACCTGGAGCTGATCCCAGAGCAGCAACACCAGGACAGTGAGCCAGGAAACAGAAACACTGGTGCATGCCCCTACGGACGACTTCTCATATGGAGTCCAGTCTATTTCACTTTGGCAGTTTTTTTTTTCTTGAATGTTTTTCATTCAGTAGCCTAAAGCACAGGGCGATCTAGGAACTTAAATTAGTAGCTTCTCGCAAAAAAAGCTGTTATTGTTTATTCTGTATATTGCGTGTGATTCTGCTCTTGAACTGTGCCGTCATCACAACTCTTTTGCCACCACAGTGTGATAGAAATGATTGTCACGTTTTGAAGTACAACAGATATGAATCAGAGTGAGAAGCGATGTGGCTACAAGTTTCAATTATGTGTAACATAATCAACAAGATGCATTAGGACGGATCAGATCTCATATCATATTGAGTCATTCGCTCTCTGTCTGTCTGTCTGTCTGTCTGTCTGTCTGTCTGTCTGTCTGTCTGTCTGTCTGTCTGTCTGTCTGTCTGTCTCTCCCTCCTCCCTGTCTTCGACTCATCTTCTTGGTTTTATAATCTGTTCTATTAACAGCTCCGTCTCCTAACTAGTAGTGAGTTACCCCTCCCATGGGGTGGAGTGCTTGTAGGCTTGTTAATAAACTTAAGTTCAAGTGCGCGTGTGTATCATCTTCTGCAGCTGTCTGTCCCCTCGCAGCACACATGCTCCCTGTGCTGTCCTCAGACTCTGGTCCTCACCAGGCTCACCTGGGAAAGCAGTACAACAGTGTTTGCTCACCTTGGTAACATAGTTACATAAACGCAGTGAGAGGTTTCAAACCGCATGGTCAATTCCGCCCTCCTTAAGGGTGAGATAAGATAAGAGTTCAGTAGGCCTAAAACATGTCAATCAGATTACTACCAAAGCTGAAACGATGGTGTCTGACAGCGGATGCTTTCCGTTACACCAGAAGCTCCTCCTCAGCCGTGGAAAGGCAAGGGCTGTTGCAACACCCCGGTTAACTGCTGTCTGTCTTTGCTTACTGGTATTTCTGGAGTCTTCTGGATGTTGTCATATTGCTGCCATTGTCCTCTGTCCGTTGTGGACATCCTGAACAACAGTCTGGGCTGTGGGGGGAATTTTAGATCGCGCTTATGGCACCACATTCATTTGTGTTTGCATAACGCTTGACACTGCATCCGGACTGGTTTACCGTGATTAAAAATTGCATTTTTCAGTGTAAAATGTCTCCTGTAGGTAATCTAAATACCCCAGTCTGGTTGGAGCTTTAAGAGGCTAGAATGCTCTTTGTTTGTTTGCACCACATCGCGGCTTGCAACCACAAAGCAGCTTAACGATGTTAATTTTGCCGAAGCCAGATGGACCAATGCTAGGAACGGGCTCCAATAAAACACTAAGACGGCAGAACGAATAGTGACACCAAAAGAACGAACACTGCTGATGGAATCTGTGAAACAAAGCAACACAGCTCTTTGAATCTCCGCGCTTCAATGTGCCTCCAATTAAGAGAGGAATGCTGAGTTGTAGTCGTTGTGGTCGTGAGATAACAGTTGGTAGAGGTAAGTAATGTCAGCGCTGATTATCACAAGAGAAGAAGAATATACTGTTGGATGCAACTGCTCGATAGCTGGATGGGAACTTTCATGCACCAAAGTAAAAGCTTCTCTATCCTGTGTACTACCCAGTAGTACACAGGATAGAGAAGCTTTTCCTTTGCCTGCATGATGCAGTGTGATCCTGTGTGCTACTCAGTAGTGGCAGAGAGACAGAAGTCCATTCCTTGACCAGAGTAAGATAACTGGTCTGAAATGGTCACATGGTCTCTCTCTCGGTTTCTCTATCTCACGGTCTCTCTCACTCACTCTGCCCCCTCCTCCTGCTTCTCTCTCTCTCTCTCTCTCTCTCTCTCTCTCTCTCTCTCTCTCTCTCTCTCTCTCTCTCTCTCTCTCTCTCTCTCTCTCTCTCTCTCTCTCTCTCTCTCTCTCTCTCTCTCTCTCTCTCTCTCTTTCTCTTTCTTCTTCCTCCTCTCTATCCCTGTCTCTCTGACTTGTCCGTTTTATTTACTCTTTGGTGAACACGGCAGACCGCTGGCTGCCTGCTCCGTCACTGGTTGGTTGTTTTTCTCCGAGCATGTGAAAGAAAAGAGGATAACATTTCCCCTTGTGCTGAGCGCGGCGCTGGTCGCTATGCCTTCTGCTGTCTCCGCCCTCGCTAACGCCTCTCCTCCATAATCACACCTTCTGGCTTCCATCGGAAGGATCCGCCGTACCCTAAGCCCCTCCGAGCGAGCCGAGCGGCAGGCAACATGCACTCCCTGGATGACTTCGGGTAAGGAGCGCGCACCTCTTGTGTTCTGGACTTCTCTCTCCCTCGCCCCCCCGCGCTCTCTCCCTCGCCCCCGCGCTCTCTCCCTCGCCCCCGCGCTCTCTCCCTCGCCCCCGCGCTCTCTCCCTCGCCCCCGCGCTCTCTCCCTCGCCCCCGCGCTCTCTCCCTCGCCCCCGCGCTCTCTCCCTCACTGCGCATCGGAATTCTGTGAGTGAGAATGAAATGGGCTGTGGAAAGTGTGGTGGTGGTGGGGCGAGCGAGGAGAAAGCTATGTTCCTGCGTCTCCTGCCAGTGTTTCTGAGTCTCCAGGCTCTGTTTCAAGCTTGTTCTCACCGCACAGAGCCACGTTTAGATATTTAGCAATGGGTCGTGTGTGTGTGTGTCTGTGTGTGTGTACAGTGTTTGTGTGTGTGTGTGTGTGTGTGTTTGTACAGTGTTTGTGTGTGTGTGTGTGTGTGTGTATACAGTGTTTGTGTGTGTGCTCCCGAGTGGGTCATCTTGGACTTCTGTTTCTATCTCACCAGCTTTCCTCTTCTCTTCATGAGAGAGAGAGAGAGAGAGAGAGAGAGAGAGAGAGAGAGAGAGAGAGAGAGAGAGAGAGAGAGAGAGAGAGAGAGAGAGAGAGAGAGAGAGAGAGAGAGAGAGAGAGAGAGAGAGAGAGAGAGAGAGAGAGAGAGAGAGAGAGAGAGAGAGAGAGAGAGAGAGAGAGAGAGAGAGAGAGAGAGAGAGAGAAGGAATTGGTGACTTTCTCTCTCCATCTCTTGCTTTCCCACAAATCTCTCGCTGGCCAGCTGTTAGCGGATTGGTTCAATCTTTTCCAGTGAAGATAGAAGGAGCTTGTCTGTCAGTTTGTCCGCTCAGCTGCTCTGGATGGTTCACACGATTGATTGTGTGTGTGTGCGGGGGAAAGTACGACAGAATGAGTTGGTATTTGTGAGCGTGAGACAGAGGGAGTGAGTGAGAGAACTAATCTTTGAATGGCAGCGTGGGACTATCCAGCGCCAGATAAGGGGTTTTGAAGTAACGTGGACTTGTCAGATTAGTGAGCGGAACATGTTGATTTGCTGGAAGTCCGATTCAGATGTGCTTCAGGATAGAGCACAGTAGACCACATCAAGGATTGATACTGATGGCATGCTCTGGTAATCTAGTGTTAAACTCTCTGTCTCTGTTTCTCTCCCCGGAAGCACTGGTGCCAAACAATGTTGTCATGGTTCCTGTTCTGGTAGAACTGCTAAGTGTCCTTCATCCAGCATTCCTCCACTTAGCAAATATTTGCTTTATTTTCTGTAGTTCAGATGACAAAGTGAACACTTTAGTTTTTCTTATACGCCTTGTCAGACAAAAGCAAGATGACTCAAGATATTCCCTTTGGTCCCTGGTCACTCCACTGGTCATAGACATTCGTTATTTATTCATGACATTTTACTGACCAAACTAATCATTGATTACTACTAAAATAATCAATGCACTGATTGACGGTGAAAATCATTGTTAGTTGGAGCGCTGCTCCTCTTATCTTACCCCCCCCCCCCCTCTGAGCCAAGCGTGTCGATACTCGGGGGGGGGGGGGGGGGAATGGAGTTCCACACAGATCCGGATTAAAATGGTGGAGGGGAGGGCAGGCCTAACCATATGGGCCCACAACGGTTAGCCTCCAGGCCTGCAGCCAAGCTATTGAAAACAAGCTATAGCATAAAGCTAGGGCTCTATAGGCAGCCATTTATTGAACTATTGAATCACACTGCGTTGATCCGGTCCCAGTGTAGAAAAGGCAACACATCCTTTTCTTTGCCTGTATCTCAATGATGGGGATACGAGACGTTTGAGTTCAGGGCTTGTTCTTCTACATATTTTATTGGACAAGCTGTCCATTGTGCCAGAACTCCTCAGAGCTGCTCATTTCAAACGTTTTGCCAGGGAATAATTCCAATTATCCATAATAAATGTAGACGTATCACACATTATTCCATCGTCCGCATCGTGGCCACATGTGTTTGATCAATATCATCTGACCTCGAATATTCCAGGGGGGCTTAAACCTGTTTTATATTCTATATTAGGATTGGAGATATAAACCTGGCTATTTGAATGTTTTTAACATCTGAGCATCAGGCAGTATCAGACACATGGTCGTAGATGTATCCTGGGCTTTACCAGGACTAGCCTGTCTCTGGCGGTCCGTTCAGGGTTTCAAGTGCCAGAATTACACGTTAGCCAATGATAAAACTCCTTGGCACAAGTCAAGAGTCTTGTAACACTAAATGACCTTGTAACACCTCACAGGGCCAATCACACTATGCAGTGCCATTTGGTTCTACTGAGGCTCTTATTTTAATGCAAACAGTCGCACATGTCAGAAGTCAAAACCTGACCCTTGTGTTTTGGATTCTAGAAAGAGAGTGTGTGTGTGTGTGTGTGTGTGTTTGTGTGTCTTTGTGTGTAATCCTTAAAAGGCTGAACTTTTTTTATTGGATCAGTCGATCAAACCAACGCCGTTTGAATTGGCATCCCACTGTGTGAAAGGATTTAGCAGTATGCCACATAATTAGCTTTAACTTTATACTGTGGACACCAGTGGCTATTTAGCACACACACACACACACACACACACACACACACACACACGCACACGCACACGCACACGCACACACACACACGGCTCCCACTTGGGCTATGCGATGTGGTGCACCATACAACCATGTGCGTTTTTCCATTCGCACTCCCTGGTCTAGCTGGCATCCTAATCCATACGCCCAGATTACAGTATACCCCACTTTTCACCAGGGCAGACCCCGCTTAACTCTGGGTGACCATGGCAACAGCTGGCAGCTGAGTTGAAAGGGGGGGGGGGGGGGGGGCAGGGAACCCTATCCTGCCCCCCTACTCAGTTAACGGTAGCTTTTTGTCAATTTTATTGTTTTATAGTGCGTGTCTGCGTGATTGTGTGCGCACGAGTGTGAGGGCATCAGTGTGTGTATGGTACATATGTAGTATAAGTATGTAGTAGAATGTTGTTGGGGGGCAGGGCCTGATTTTGGAAGCTATGAGGTAATCTCCCTTGGGGGCTGACAATATCACACACACACACACACACACACACACACACACACACACACACACACACACACACACACACACACACACACACACACACACACACACACACACACACACACACACACACACGCGCAGTAATACATGCTCATCTGTCATGCAGACCGGTCAATGACTTCATCTCTGCCAGTCTGTCAGCTTCTCCTTTGTTTCCGGGTGGATGAGTGGATGGATCTCCTGGTCCTCTGTCTCCCACAACGTGTAAGGGATGCGCTTTGAATAAACCTCCCCCGCTTCCGTGCAGGGAGGGATCCCGATACAATTTAAAGTGGATATCAACGATTTTATTTCCTCCCGTTTTCTTTTGGCGGGTGATTTTGTGGGGTCATCTCTCTTGAATGATTCCCTGGGCTTCCGTCCGGAGGATTGCATTGCTTTTAGTGACTTGTGGTTTTGCGAGGGGCAACACAGCACAACACCGAGGGGTCGGCCAGTGAAGCATCTCTCCGTTCTGGGTGTTTTGTGTGTTCTTTAAATATGGATGTTCATCATCTGCGATACTGCCTCCCGCAGAGTGTCAGCGATTCCGGATTGTTCTACAGTCATCACAACTCTGCCAGGTTGGTTGTGCGTGTGTGTGTGTGTGTGTGCGTGCGTGTGCGCGTGTGTGTTCATACTGTATGTGTTAAAGGTGTCTTATTAAAGGGGCTTTAAATAGATGATTCAACCCAGACGATGAACCAAATGGACCTCATCTTGGTTGATGTGTGTCCAGCTCTGGTCTGAGTCCTCCGCAGGTTCTGAAAAGGTACACTAAATCTCTTTGTGAGGAATTTCATGCTGATGTTGCCGTGTGTGTGACAGAGGTAATGCACAGGCCAAATCCCTGTGTTTAATCACAACTAAATCACTAATGTTAACTTATACATATCTTAATCGAAGCAAGAGAAACGTTTTTGTGAGAGTCTGCGGCGCCTGTGTGTGTGTGTGTGTGTGTGTGTGTGTGTGTGTGTGTGTGTGTGTGTGTGTGTGTGTGTGTGTGTGTGTGTGTGTGTGTGTGTGTGTGTGTGTGTGTGTGTGTGTGTGTGTGTGTGTGTGTGTGTATGTATACACAGATCATGTGTACCTCTATTCAATGAACTGTACCAATCTGTCCCCGTTGGTGGCCCTTGGAAGTGACAAGAGATTAAAACGTTCAACGTTTTTTGCAATGCTTTCAGTGAGGCTGCTGCACTCCGTTGCTCCGGACCCTTTCAGAGGGAAGCAGCGGATAAGAATAGCATGATGTGTGAATCCTTCACTCATCCCCGTGCGTTATTATCGTATTCTAAACATGCAGAGCTCCATCTATTGTGTATGCTTTGAATAGGCAGGCTGGGCGACGTCTCCTGTACATGTTTTATTCACTAAAGTGAGAGCTTGGCTTCTGGCTAAAGCCATCACCTTTCAGTCCAGTTCCCTTCTTTACCGTCTCTCTCTCTCTCTCGCTCTCGCTCTCTTTCGCTCTCTTTCTCTCTGAGTCTGAGGGCTTTAAGGTCAGCTGACCTCGAAAGCCATCTTGTCAACAGTTACAGACTGGTGATGTAACATGAAGGACAATGAGGGTTTATCGGTACATTATGGGGAATATATTTTCCTGAGCCAGCTGCCTCCCGGTCTTTATCCTATTAAGGCCTCGATGACTCGGCCTCTACAACCAGATGCACTCTACACTTGACTCTGGAGGAAAGATAGTCAGATACAACGGTTTTAGACAGTACATTTGGTTGGATGTTTGTGTTTTGTGTGAAACTAAGATCCTTTGAGGTGTTTGGCATGGGTAATAGCCTAAAATAGTATACAATAATAGTGTTAAATACTACAGACATTTGAGAAATGCCTTTAACTACATATTGTCTACAAATGAGCCTTTCCTGAGTAGAATGCTAACGGTAAATCACCTTGTTTGTTTGGAAAATAATAACCTATGGAACATTTGAAAGGACATGTGGGTGTTTTATACAAGTCTGGTAATAGTCGGCTGATATACCTCTCGCCTGGGTGGCAGTTTAAGGTAAATCTGAATTAAAAGGGACTCCCAAGTGGAATATAGGTCAACTTTTGTTTCAGAAATGACTTGATGACACCACAAACTCTCTCTCACAGAGGCATTAGATCAGGCTTTCTGCCCCCAGCACGCAGGACACTGAGAACATAAGCAGTTGAGTGGGGACGGTATTAATGCCATTAGGAGCACCTACTGCAGTGGCTCGGCCGTCTCTCGCCCACTCAGGACTCCATTGTGGCTGCACGGTGGGACTCTTCGACGGTCTTCTCCATTGTAATCCGTCAGAGGGGGCAGATAGCCTAACCCTAACCTCGCACAGCACAGCGGGGTCTTGGACAAAGGTGACAAGTCATTAAGGTCAGAGGTTAAGGGAAATAGGATGGGGGGTGGATTATATAAAACGTATGTATCAGTGGCTCTTTCAAGCTTTCAACGCTATGATTTATAGTTTGAAAAGTGCCCAACGTTGTATGTATATTTGTGTTTGTAAAAGCGCATTATTCTATGACGTACACTACTGTCCTGATATAATTTGTCTCCAGTGAGAACGCATCAGGCTTACTGCAGTCTGCCCAGCCTCCATCTCGCTGTTTGACTTGTGCCTCTGGCCTCGTCACCAGGGCGGCTGCGTTCACGAGCACCGGCCTCACGCACCGTTTCTACATATTCATCTTCCCAACAAACGCCACACTGTCGAAAACAAAAAAGTATTTCGTCTCCGGGCCACTTGGTCACAGGGCTTCATCACAAGCACAGCCTGACTTAACCTTCACTGTGCAGCACACATCCCACTGCTGTCTTCCTCACTGTGCAGCACACATCCCACTGCTGTCTTCCTCACTGTGCAGCACACATCCCACTGCTGTCTTCCTCACTGTGCACCACACATCCCACTGCTGTCTTCCTCACTGTGCAGCACACATCCCACTGCTGTCTTCCTCACTGTGCACCACACATCCCACTGCTGTCTTCCTCACTGTGCAGCACACATCCCACTGCTGTCTTCCTCACTGTGCACCACACATCCCACTGCTGTCTTCCTCACAGTGCCACACGTCCCACTGCTAACCCCTCACAGTGCCACACGTCCCACTGCTAACCCCTCACAGTGCCACACGTCCCACTGCTAACCCCTCACAGTGCCACACGTCCCACTGCTAACCCCTCACAGTGCCACACGTCCCACTGCTAACCCCTCACAGTGCCACACGTCCCACTGCTAACCCCTCACAGTGCCACACGTCCCACTGCTAACCCCTCACAGTGCCACACGTCCCACTGTCTTGTAAGAGCAGAGAGGTTGTGTTCCTGCCCTGTCAGCGTGCTTAGTTCGCCTGCGCTGTTTTTAGTTTCTGTCCGCCGTGCTTGGCTTGCTCTCCGTCTGAACTGTGCTTTCCCCGTGGAGCTGATTAGCGGGCTGGTAAGAGAGTTAAATCCCAGTTCATCTAGATTTAAGACTGGTGAGGTAATGATGACGTGCCTGCAAGGCTCTGCCTCTAATCCAGGTAGAGTCTGGACCCGTTCCCCCCAACACACACACACACAGGCGTGCACACACACAGGCACGCACACACACACACACAGGCACGCACACACACACACAGGCACGCACACACACACACACACAGGCACGCACACACACACACAGGCACGCACACACACACACACAGGCGCGCGCACACACACACACAGGCGCGCACACACACACACATATACACGCACAAACACACATCCGGGCATACGCATAAACACACGCACACACATGCACACATATCCCGGCACACAGACAGGCACACACATAAACATAAGCACAGGGACACACACAAACACTGTCACATTATCACTCACAGCGCACACACACTCACACACACATACTGGATATCCTGTATACAGTAAGACTCACTTGTTCAGAGTCCACCTGGACTCTGCATAACCTCCCTCCTTACCCCACTCCTCCCTTACTCTGCTAAAAACACCCCTCTTAGGCACTTATTGTATGTCTGTACGCCCTGGCACTTAATGTACGCACTTATTGTATGTTTGTACATCCTGGCACTTAAAAATAGTACTTAGCATCGTGTAGCTTATCCTAGCTATCTTTGTTGTATACAGGGAATGGGTTGAACTAGCAATTGTAAGTGCTTTGCACTGGTTCTATGAACATCCTTACTGTACCGACAGAGATATTGTTGTTTCTCTTTCTTCTGACAAATGGATTTATTGTAAGTCGCTTTGGATAAAAGCGTCTGCTAAATGCCCTAAATGTAAATGTATACAACCACATCCATTTGTACTCTGATACAGAGGCGGTGGCCCTGCCCCGAAGTTCCACCTCAACCCTAAAGGGTATAATCTGTGTGTGCGTTTAGTGTGCATTTGTGTGTACGGGCGTCTCCGTATCGAAAGCTAAAAATAACTCGCCTTTATTTTTGGACGTGTATATTATATGGTGTGCCCGTTTTTCTAGCGGAACAGGAAGTTGGTATTACAGGGCAAAACAGGAAGGGGTTATACGCGTTATAATGGCTGTAATACATGATTGAAAGCAAACACGGTGCATCGTAAGTGTATTTATGGCGCACTTCGGTACGACTTTCACTTCACTCAACCAGAAGTCCTTCATCGCCACTAGCTTTGTCTTGATTCATATCTAGTACACAATTACCGTGGCAACGGGAGCGGGCCACCCTAGGGTGCCATCTATAGATCCATCACAGCACCTTGGGGCCCTATCATCACCAGACCTCAGCCCCGGTGCCAGCCAGGCCCTCCTCAGCACCACCGAGCCGAGAGCCGTCAGTGGGAGACATTTCCAGCTCAGCTATCTATTGAATCCCATCCCAATTTTCCAATGTATCAACATCCGAACTGTCACTGATTGTCACATGGTTTTTCGTTGATCTAGAATTAGGTTTATGTGATGGTGGGATGATATATGTATCATGATTTAATGTAACGTGCCCAGCTGGAACAGCTCTTTAGTGTTACACAACATATTTGACCTCAGAGACACATGGTTAGTCACTTCTGTGGCTCAGTCGGCTCTCTGAAATACATATTATAAATCTCCTGTTTTGTTTGCATAAAGGCATTGCCAAGAGATTTACAATTAAATTCCATGGATTCAACTGAGTAGAACTTACAACACTGTACACACACACACACACACACACACACACACACACACACACACACACACACACACACACACACACACACACACACACACACACACACACACACACACACACATATGTATCAGGTCAAAACAAGACCCTCTAGCACTACGGATTCTGCTAATGGATTTTGCTGATGGAGAAACCACACTGTGTGTGTGTGTGTGTGTGTGTGTGTGTGTGTGTGGTGCCTTTGCGTAATTCCAAAGCCAGTGTATGTGGCCTCCTTTCTCCCCCTGGCCTACAAGCTTGGTACCACACAGGAAAGTGCTCAGCGTAGCAAAACATCTCCTCAGGTCTCTTCTCTTCTGTGGTTCCTTCCTCGCATTCCTTTTCCTAACCCTATTTACTCTCTCTTTGGGTCGGTCCTGGGCTACAGTATCCCATCGCCCTTGTTCAATCTCAGGCAATCATTACAACCACAACATGCCAGGTCAGATGGACTAGTACATAATGAAATCAATTTCCCCTTCAAACTGTCAGCGCTGCCTCCCTTAACTGTATATTAACCAATATATTGATTATATAGCTGTTCTTTTTGTTTAACTATCCTCATTTTATCTTACACGCTGTTGTTTGTTATACTATTGTTATTCTAATGATGTTTACACTTATTTCATACATTTCACAGGCTTTCGTATGTGTCGAAGGTACTATGTGTAAGAATCAAACATGCTTCTTCATTACTGACCCCTCTGGCCGGTAAGGGAAGTGCAGCCTGCTCGATCTCGTGCCTCCAGAGAGCTTAATGCAGCTCTGTGAGTTATTCATAAACCAGTGTTGGTTGTAATCATAAATAAACATTGTACAAATTAAATGGTTATGAAAGAACAGCCGTTTTGCCATTATCTGCACTTAGACGCCACAGGCTGTTCTGAGCAATGGATTGAGTCGGGGAAGTTAACATTTCTAAGCTAAATTACAACGTGTTCATATAATGGCAATTTAAAGTGATTTATGCATGTAAGAATACTGCAAATAGTCCCTTCAATGCATGGTAATTTGCTCTATTTGTGTGAACTAACCTCTTGTTTTAGGGCAGATATTATAGCCTGATGATATTGAACACTTTCAGGTTTTTTTCAGAACTATATGGCGTAAATAATATCCCGTATTATCATGGAACTATGATCCTTACGATTCTGAAGCTGATGTGTAATTATGTGTGTATGTCTCATGAGGTTGTAACCTACAATGTGTCCTCTTTTATTCATGAGGAGGGCGGGGGGGGGGGGGGGGGGGGGGGGGCGGTTTCATGCATTTTTAAACGCGTCTGTACAGTCTTCTAGAGGAAAGAGATGGCAGTGAAAATAGGATGATGATATTAGCCAAATGTATTTTCCATTTTATGTTTGACGCTGACTGCTTCTCTCTTTTTGCCTGAAAGGATGAGTTGTGTGGTGGAAACCCTTCTGCCAGGTCTCTGTTTGGCAAACCATAATCCCATTCTGAAGCCTGTGCTTCTCTTCGCACTGTATGGCCCATCCCATGCTGGGTCCTGACTACAAGCCAGTAGTCACACAGTTTGCTTTACCTCCCCCCTGTCTCCCTCCCCTCCCCCTCCACCGTTCTCTGATGCTCTTCACTCCCCGTCCACCATCCAGTCAGTCCACCATCCAGTCAGTCCACCATCCACTCAGTCAACCATCCAGTCAGTCAACCAGTCAGTCAACCATCCAGTCAGTCAACCATCCAGTCAGTCCAGCATCCAGTCAGTCCACCATCCAGTCAGTCCACCATCCAGTCAGTCAACCATCCACTCAGTCAACCATCCAGTCAGTCAACCATCCAGTCAGTCCACCATCCAGTCAGTCCACCATCCAGTCAGTCCACCATCCACTCAGTCAACCATCCAGTCAGTCAACCATCCAGTCAGTCCAGCATCCAGTCAGTCAACCATCCAGTCAGTCAACCATCCAGTCAGTCCAGCATCCAGTCAGTCAACCATCCAACCATCCAGTCAGTCAACCCTCAAGTCAGTCAACCATCCAGTCAGTCAACCATCCAGTCAGTCCACCATCCAGTCAGTCAACCATCCAGTCAGTCAACCATCCAGTCAGTCAACCATCCATTCAGTCCACCATCCAGTTAGTCCACCCTCCAGTCAGTCCAGCCGGTCAGGCACCCCCATGTGAGCCTCGGGGGTGTTTTATGAGCCGACACAGCTGTCAGGTTAGGAGGTTACTATGTGGCCTATGGACCTTCTGTCCATCTTCTCAGGTGGCACTCAAGAGGCCCCACCCCATACCCCCGCAATGATATCACGCTTCAAAACATGCCTTGGTGTTCAGCTTTAAATGCAGTTGATTCGATTTGTTATCCCTATTTGAGCCTTCAAAGACACGCTCAGCGCTTTTGACGCAACCGGAACCGGGATTCGAGCAGCAGATGTGTGTGCGGTGTGTACAGATGTGTGTGCGGTGTGTACAGATGTGTGTACAGCTCCAGTGGCGTTTCATTTAACGAAGCTGAACTTATCTAAGGCCAATTCTACTCAGGGTGTGCTCGGATGAACGAAGCAGAAAGGAAATAGGCTGAGGGCCGCAAGGGCAATAATGTGCACTCGACATCTCATGATGTGTTGAATAAGCAATGTCAGTGGAGTAGGAGTAGGCATGTACGTCCCTTCTAACCGCTCTCACTGATATTGGAGTGAAACGGTTGGCGTGGCAACTGGAGCATGCAAACGTATTACCCCCCAAACCTGTCCAGAAATAGGGCTTGTTTTAGTAACTCTGTACCCCCAAACCTGTCCAGAATTAGGGCTTGTTTTAGTAACTCTGTGCCCCCAAACCAGTCCAGAAATAGGGCTTGTTTTAGCAACTCTGTACCCCCAAACCAGTCCAGAAATAGGGCTGGTTTTTGTAAGAAGATCCATCAGCGAGTGCGGTGACACTGGCGCGACCATTGGTCTCCCTGTGAAGATCTGTGTCATGTGGTTTTGGAGACTTTGGAAAGAAGTTCCCACCGTAGATCCTCACCATGGCTGTACATCTACAATAGGACCTTAGCACTTTGAAATATGACCCTTTTGCTCTGAAATATGAGGAAATAATAGCAATATATTCTTCTACTGACAACCGAGAAGAAATGGATTTTGGATCTTCTCAGCTTGCATTCAGATGATATACCGACAATACGCTATTCCTGTTTCAAAGGCAGCATATCATGGTAACATGATATGCATTCAATACTTTAGGCCAGCCCAAAGAGCACTAACTATTGCTTTGAAGCAGTATGTAATACTGGTTTAGTTATGGGGCACCTCTGCCACAATCCTGAGACTAATCCAACGCTGTTTACCTAAACAAGCATTCGACCTGCATGTGAAACAAACACGTTTTAGACATGTCTCCTGTATTAGTTACTGAGTTCTTGGGTAGCTTCTATCTCCCTACTTTTCCACTCTCGATGGCTGAGTGAGCCCTAGAAACGTACTCTCGATGGCTGAGTACGCCCTAGAAACGTACTCTCGATGGCTGAGTACGCCCTAGAAACGTACGATCGATGGCTGAGTACGCCCTAGAATCGTACTCTCGATGGCTGAGTACGCCCTAGAAACGTACTCTCGATGGCTGAGTACGCCCTAGAAACGTACTCTCGATGGCTGAGTACGCCCTAGAAACGTACTCTCGATGGCTGAGTACGCCCTAGAAACGTACTCTCGATGGCTGAGTACGCCCTAGAAACGTACTCTCGATGGCTGAGTACGCCCTAGAAACGTACGATCGATGGCTGAGTACGCCCTAGAAACGTACGATCGATGGCTGAGTACGCCCTAGAAACGTACTCTCGGTGTCTATTTCCCGCGGTCAACGTACACAGCAGCAGAAGAGTCTGTGGGCAAGATTGTTTTATGCAATGTAATGCTCAACAGCAGACCAATATTCTGGTGTCAGTGAATGAAACATCTCTTCAATTACATAATATGCCCTCTGGAGGAGCTAATGGGATGATCGCATATGGAAATGTTGGTCCTCATTTGCCTACATGCCTAGTTGAACAGAACTGAGTCTACCGGGGAAAGGAAAGTCAAATAAGATCCTGGCTTATTCCATAAAAGTTATTCCAGGCTGTTGGGATAATGACGAAGAAAGCCCGTGACTGGTGAAGGTGTTTGAAAGGCGTGTTAGCGCATGTAGCTTGAGGCTGGTGACAGCAATGCATGGCCGACCGTTCTGCAGACAGTGCATTTACACCATGTTAGCCCGGCTTACATTTTCTTTCCCAACATGTCTGACAAGCGTGGATGCTGTCCAGTCACCCACTACTCTACGGGCGATTGTACCCAATAGAAAGCGAGCAGAGGGCGAAGCCACTGGTCATCACTGACCTGAGGCTGATAAGACAACTGGGACCGAGCTAATAGTCAGACCAGGGGAGGTACCAGGCCGTCCCTCCCCATGGGGGACAGATGGAGGAGGAGAGAGATCCAGAGACTGGGGGAGGTCACATGGGATCATTGAAATGTTAGCCGTGTCCTCTGGGCCTTGGAGACTCCTCCCCGCTCCCCCATGACCAGCCTGGAAGACTGAAGATGTCCCTGATCTGCTGCCCGGGATCATCCCTCTCCGTGGCGTTCATATTCATGTGCTCACCGTGTCGATGTAGAGGCGTTAGACACGCAGGAGTCATGAGGGGGGGGGGCTTCCGCAGACGGCCTCCTTGTTCGGCGGAGGATGGCGGTCGGTCGGGTTTATTTTCGACATTGAATCGTTCACATTTCTGAACAGCAAATGTAAAGATAGAACATGGACCTTGTTGACAGACACCGGGTCCCGATGATGTGACCGAGACCCGTATTAATAACCCACGTATCACCAACACTCACAACACCAACCGCCACCCTGCTAGCATGCCTCGGCAGACGATAAGCCCGCTCTGACCTCAGCGCGCGCGGCGCTGGAGGGCCTTGCTGACAGGGAGCTTGACCCCTAGAGGTGTGGAAGGTGAAAATGAGTACAGGACTTCACCGCTTCCGCAAAGCGAACCTCATGTTTGCCAGAAACCTTGTTAGCCATCCAGCGCCCGCTTGCCCTCCGGAGGACACGTTGCCCCGTCGCGAAAACCCTGCGGAAGCCGCGGCTCGAACACATTGTGGTCTGTTCGTTCACAGGGTCTCTGAGCTGCGTTCGCTGGGAGGATGACTGCGCCTTTTAAGTACTCATCTGTGATGAACTTGGTTAATCGCAGAAGAACTGAACCCTGTAATTGAGTGTCCAAAATTATCTCGTCTTGTTCATGGGGAAGAGTTCCCTTTGTAGTTATTTGTAGAAGTGACGTTGGGGGGGGGGGGGGGGGGGGGTGTGTCCTGTGTGCGCTTGCTTGTGTCTGTTTGCACTTTTCAACATGTAGCCCTCAATCAGTTTGTTGACGAGACACTTGATCACATACCATGTGATTACACACCGTGTAATTATCCAGAAGGTCCACACACACCCATGTGGTCACTGTGTCTCAGAGCGTTCAGCGGTGTGGATCTTGAATGCCACCACGAGGAAGCCACTCTGAAGGCCTGCAGGGAACGGGGCAGGGCCTGCTCTAAAGTTGAGGGTTTTGCATGTTTCCTATAGTGGAAACATTATTACTATTCCTCAAAGGACTTCGCTCTGGTGGTTACATGAAAAGGAGGCGTGTCTCCTCTCTGGCCGCGAGCTGACCCACTGATGATGTGGGGGTCGGGGTCGTGTGAATGCTGTTTTATTCATGAACCGTCAAGAGTTCTGCTAATAACATTTAGGAAAGGTGTGGTCCCTATCTCGCCCCATAAGCTAACTACCAACCACACAGTAGTAGTTCTGTACATCTGTGTTGATTAGCGCTGTACCATTCACATCCATGTGGATGCTGCAGAACATACTCATCCATATCTGTTGAACACAAAGCACACCGAATAAATAACACACAGGCACTTCTGAGACCGGGCCGCAGTCTACATAACACTCTTCTAAGTTTTTACGGTGTTTCATTATCTCCAAGCAAAAAGGTACTGGGTTCGATCCCCAATGTCCATACTAGTCTACGCGTTGGGTATCCCTGGGCAAGCGCCCTAACCATTACCTGCTCCTTGATCACAAAGCTCCTGCTAACCAAACCATGTGAACCCTTCTTCCCCAACCCCCCGTCTCCTCCTGCTCTCCCCCCCCCCCCCCCACCCCAGTGAGCAGAGCATCTGCCAGGCCCGGGCCTCCGTCATGGTGTACGACGACGCCAGTAAGAAGTGGGTTCCCATCAAACCAGGCCAGCAAGGCTTCAGCCGCATCAACATCTACCACAACACCACCAACAACACCTTCCGGGTGGTGGGCGTGAAGCTGCAGGACCAGCAGGTAGGCGGTCCGGGAGAGGGACCCCTAGATTAGGGCCAAAGTGCCGCGCTGACGCTTGAGAAATGCGTTGGTTTGTGTCGGCTTCCTTTGCTGAGCACCGAGCCAATGTCCACCACTGAGAACGGAGCTGTTTTAAAAAGGCTCTGTTCTCACCGTGGACAGAGAAAACACACATAGCAGAAGACGATGACGTAGAATTGCCTTGTGGGTAAACATTTTTGACATGTCTGTGGGTCGAAGGGTGGACTGAAAATTGTTGATACAAAAACAGCGTTTTTACATCCAAGCATAGATTTACATGTTCTGCATGCATGGCCTAAAGGTGACTGGAAGGACTCTTTGAGGAATCCTCAATTTGACTGAATTTGATTAGCAAAGGAAGACTGCAGGCTTACTTAAGTCTTTAAACAAAGCTGGCAGCCATTTTGAAGCTTGAGCAGTTGGAAAAGAGTCAAGGCAGAGATTAGTTTACATTAAAGGTGGAACATCCTCGGCAGAAATGGAATATAACACTCATAAGTATGTTTTAATTAGTGCATAATCCCATGAAAATAAGAATTGTGTTTTCTTTGCCTTAGTTTGAGCCCTTTCTATCTACATGGGGAGCGTTATAATGAGTGGTGTTGTTTATGAAATGTGCCACACACCGGCGTTATACTATGTATCCAAGAAGCTTAACCCTCTTAGGGCACGGACGTCAACACCAACCGCTGCACAGACGCGCCGCACCCTCAATTATTTATGGCAGTGACCGTATCACAAAGTTCAGGTGTAACTGAACAGTAACTGTTCAAATACTTTTGCATCATTAAGCTCTCTAAGTGAAAACGTATATGAAATATGTTTGAATGTGAGTCAGTATGTCCCTAAACCTTAGTTTAGTATGAGTTTGATTTTGAATGAAAAAGGAAGAATGACATCACAAGACAACACACGCAGACTCCATGTTGAGTGGCAGCTCATGGCAGCTCATGGCAGCTCGTGGTCTCATGGTCTCATGGCAGCTCGTGGTCTCATGGTCTCATGGCAGCTCATGGTCTCATGGCAGCTCATGGTCTCATGGCAGCTCATGGTCTCATGGTCTTTCCTCTCCTGGGTCTTCGTTTAAGGTGGTCATCAACTACTCCATCGTCAAAGGCCTCAAGTACAACCAGGCCACACCCACCTTCCACCAGTGGCGGGACGCTCGCCAGGTGTACGGCCTGAACTTCGCCAGCAAGGAGGAGGCCACCACCTTCTCCAACGCCATGCTGTTCGCCCTCAACGTGCTCAGCTCGCCTGACGCCGGAGGAGGTAACCACCCAGCGCTGATAACGCTAGTACTGCTGAACCACCTGGTAACACTAGGACCACCTGGTCACACTAGTACCACCTGGTAACACTAGTACCACCTGGTAACACTAGTACCACCTGGTAACACTAGTACCACCTGGTAACACTAGTACCACCTGGTAACACTAGTACCACCTGGTAACACTAGGACCACCTGGTAACACTAGTACCACCTGGTAACACTAGTACCACTGAACCACCTGGTAACACTAGTACCACTGAACCACCTGGTCACACTAGTACCACCTGGTAACACTAGGACCACCTGGTAACACTAGTACCACCTGGTAACACTAGTACCACCTGGTAACACTAGTACCACCTGGTAACACTAGGACCACCTGGTAACACTAGTACCACCTGGTAACACTAGGACCACCTGGTCACACTAGTACCACCTGGTAACACTAGGACCACCTGGTAACACTAGTACCACCTGGTAACACTAGTACCACCTGGTAACACTAGGACCACCTGGTAACACTAGTACCACCTGGTAACACTAGGACCACCTGGTAACACTAGTACCACTGAACCACCTGGTCACACTAGTACCACCTGGTAACACTAGGACCACCTGGTAACACTAGTACCACTGAACCACCTGGTAACACTAGTACCACCTGGTAACACTAGTACCACCTGGTAACACTAGTACCACCTGGTAACACTAGTACCACTGAACCACCTGCTGGGATTACAGAAGCTTCATATATTCTCTAAAAGTCAGTCCTCGTATCAAGACAGGAACATACAGCCACGGTCCTTACGTGTTTTTTTCAGGCCACCGTAGTGATATAATTGTGTGTGTTTGTCTAGATCAGGGGTCAGTGACCCGCGGCTCCGGGGCCGCATGCAGCCCTTCCACCCCTCTGCAGTGGCTCCCTGAAGCTTTGAAAAGAATGGAAAACGATAATGGTTATTTAAATTTTTTCTTTCAAAGGGAACCTCTTATTTTGGAGATCAAGGTGATACTGTGACACTAAAACAAAAAATAAAAGTGTTTTAATATTTTGTCACCCAAAATAAACGTCTACAACTACAAATTTCATTAATGCAACAAACTATAGGTTATTAGTTCTTTTATATTATAGTATAACTATGTATACAACGTTATGCGCTGTGTTATCTTCAAATTGGTTTTGTGGCTCCAGATGAATTTTATTTGGTGGGAGAGGGACCAAAATGGCTCTTTGGATTGTGAAGGTTGCAGACCCCTGCTCTAGGTGGTTGTACTTTTGTATAATTGGCTGTGCCAGTCTCATTAGCGTCTTTTTGTTAGAATCTTAGTATTGTTGTCTGGAATGAATCTTCTTTGCTCTTTTTCTTTTTTGACTCCAGAAATCATCTGCCTTTTGTCCAAGTGGTCCATATTTTCTGTTTTGCATTCTAAGATTAAGATTCCATTGTGATGTGCTTTGCTACATCCATTTTATCCGGTGCAATGGACCAATTTATACATTTTGTCCTCCTCCCTCCTTTTACTGGTGTTGCACTTCATTTTTTTTTATTCCAGAATAGATCCATAACAAGACGAGTGCTCTAGGTTTACCAAGTGTGTGGTTAAAACAGGGATGAAGACCGTGTAGCTGGAGCTTTTGCACAGTTTGTCTTTGTTTGTCATCCAAACTTCATCAGAATCTGCAGTTAAAGAAAGAAAACTAGACAGACTAGTTGAACGTCCTATTTCGATTAACTCCAAAGAGCACGACGGAAAGTGATAACGTGAGTAGTACTTGTGAAGTGTGCTGTACAGTACTCAGAATAAAAGTTCCGCTTATTCGTGCTCAAAGTGAGACTTAACATTTTGAACACATTACTAGCTTAAATAACGTTAGCGCATGTGTTAATGTTTACCAACATATTGTACAAGCGAGATATACAGTATTGAGGATCATTGACCTAACTGCTGCATGTGCAATGTGACGAGGTAACTCCCTGTAGAATGCATTTGTGGTCATCCAGGTTCAGTGTTGTATCAGACGTATTTACAGCCTCGGCTCACTTTCCCTCAGCATTATAAACATTTCTCAGTGTTAGTAGTCAAATCCACGTTATTTTACATACAGGCAAAATGACTTCTGCCTACCAACGGATGTAGCTCTACCTCTGACCTCTGACCTCTAACTCTACTACGCTGTTCATTCTTTTGTGTCTATGATATTGATCTCAAAGTGGATGCCAATCACACCGTTGTCAAAACATGTAAAATTACATTTTATATATATATGCAATATATTACATTTGACCGTATAGTAAGGGCTGGATGAAATGCTCACATTTGTGATTACGATACCTTCGCCATAACTATAATATACAACCGTGCAGAAAGTAATGTTTTAAAGTTATGTAAACGAGTAGTGATTATCCAATCCATCAAGTCAGGAGCCTCCACTACTGACCGACTTCAGCGTTGGCCCCGCCCACCTGCCACACCCGATTCTCCCCCCCTTATCCTCCCCCCTGATCCGGGTGTGTGGGCGCAGGTGTGTCAGACTCTAACTCTATACGACTTTCTGTCAGAAATGGTCAGAGTGAGATAACGTCTTCAGTTCAGAATGCAGGATCAAAATATCATCTCAGTTGAGGCCTGCTGCCCTCTGGCGGTGATGTGCGCTCGCTGCAGCAGGATTTAATATTTTCCAAGCAAAGCATTTAAACAAATCTGTGTGAAAGGCACGACCATAACCATTACGACTTCATAAAGAACATAATTTTGTACTTTTTTACCCGAGTTAGATGAAAACCATAGCAGTCGTTGAAGGTAACAAAAATGAAGCCAAACTAGGAGCCATGTCCAACTGGATTATGTGCAGTCGCAGGGGGTGTGTACATGTATGGTTATAATTATGTTGGACCATGACATCTATTGGAAACTCAACCCATCTCTTAGTTTAATATTTTGGCTTTTGGTTACAGTCTACTTATAGTGTGTGTGTGTGTGTGTGTGTGTGTTTGTGTGTGCGTGTGTGCGTGTGTGTGCGCATGTGTGTGCGTGTAGGGAACTTATGGATAAAATTTCAGCAGCAGAATAGAGACTCAGCTCATCTTCACGTGTGCTTAGGTCAAGGCAAGGGCATTCTGGGTAACTGAAGGGGATATTCACACACAATATCAAAGGCTTTGTACATTCAGGGATCAAAGTACCATGATTCAAGCTGTTACAAAATGAGGATGAAGGTTGTGTGTTCTACAAGCCTGTAGTGGGGATGGAGCCCAGGTAACCATAGAGATGGAACTATTGGGAACACGTCGTTAGAAAAGGATTTATAAAATGACAAATCAAAAAGGGACGATTGTTACTAATAATTTGACTGTTTGGGGGATGGGGAGGAGGGATTGATATTCCTGCCTCCCCCAAATAGTACCCCAGCAGCGTTGGGCAAGACCCCCCTTACACACACACACACCTTGATTAAACATAGCCCCCATACATGCGAATTTGACCCCCTCTTACACACGCACGCACGCACGCACACACACACACACACACACACACACACACACACACACACACACACACACACACACACACACACACACACACACACACACACACACACACACACACACACACACACACACACACACAAAAATTGCGCTTATGTGTCTGATCACGCCCTCGTCGTCCTACCGTCACCGTGGCAACAACTGGCTAACACCCCCTCCCCCCTCCTCCACACACACTCACACATACACACACACACACTCACACATACACACACATGCATGTTTATACGTGCACAGCATAGGTGGATAAATGGCCGTATCCACCTCGTTAAGATCAGCAGGCGGCCTGTGAGCTGTTCATTAGAGGCTCAGCTGGGCCGTTCAGCCTCCTCAAACAGGTGCTTTAGCAAATAATGAGGGAAACATATTCCTAGTCACTGCTAGGCACAGGACGGAGCCGTGACCCGTGTCGTTGTCTTCGGTATGTTTGTATTCTGTACGCATGGCGCGTTTAGTTGGTGTTGATATAGGCGTCTCTATGGGTTGGTGCGTGTGTGTGTGTGTGTGTGTGTGTGTGTGTGTACAGCCCTGGGGTTGTTGGTGTGTGTGTGTGTGTGTGTGTGTGTGTGTGTACAGCCCTGGTGTGGTTGGTGTGTGTGTGTGTGTGTGTGTGTACAGCCCTGGTGTGGTTGGTGTGTGTGTGTGTGTGTGTGTACAGCCCTGGTGTGGTTGGTGTGTGTGTGTGTGTGTGTGTGTGTGTGTGTACAGCCCTGGTGTGGTTGGTGTGTGTGTGTGTGTGTGTGTGTGTGTGTACAGCCCTGGGGTGGTTGGTGTGTGTGTGTGTGTGTGTGTGTGTGTGTGTGTGTGTGTGTGTGTACAGCCCTGGTGTGGTTGGTGTGTGTGTGTGTGTGTGTGTGTGTGTGTGTACAGCCCTGGTGTGGTTGGTGTGTGTGTGTGTGTGTGTGTGTGTGTGTGTGTGTGTGTGTGTGTGTGTGTGTGTGTGTGTGTGTGTGTGTGTGTGTGTGTGTGTGCAGCAGCGTGTTCTCCATTGTCTTGTATTTGTTGACCGTCACTGGGGGCTAATGTGTGTTTTGCACAAAGTGCTGAACAGAGAGTCTGAACGGGCCCCCAGGGGCCCTTATCTCTCTGGGGCGGAGGTCATGCGTCGTGATGATCCCCACGAAAAGACATGTGACAGTTTGCGTGTTTTTTGTGTTATTCCTCTCTCCTCTCGTCCAAGATGGAGGCTAATACAAAGCTACGGCAGTGTGGACATGTGTCATCGTTTGACACACACTCAATTCACCGTGTTGCTCTGTCGGCTGAGCCCATAATTACCCACAGCACAAGCAGGGATCAGAGAGTGAGATAAACAAGCAATCGCCATGTCCCCGTCTCTGGCTGACTCCACCCATCCACCCCCTTTAAATAGCAGTGAAAGGGAAAGAATCAGTCCACGAAACACAAGAGATTGCTCCAAGGATCAACCACAAACTTGACAAACTCTCACAATCAACACACGCACACGCGCACACACCAACACACACACACACACGCACACACGCGCACACACACACACACACACGCACGCGCACACCAATTTTCAGTGTGATTTTCCAGTCGCCCCAGTCACACAAGGCCTCTCCGCCCTGCCTGTGTTTTGACTACCTGGTAACCTGGCACTTAACCAGTCCATACACAATGATTAACCTCTTCACACTCAAACATCGTCTCATCCCCTGCCTTCTGTCACAAGGAAGAAGGAAGAACTCCTAACCCAGGCAAGCCATCCAGTTGCTTCCTGTTGACCGCCTCCCAGTGCCCCCCTCCCAGTGCCCCTCCTAGTTTCGTCCGCCCCCTCCCTCTAGACACAGCGAACGGAAATATCACCCTTGGGTGTTCTCGATGGCCTGCTGAACGGCTGCGTTTTAAAGGCTGGTATTCTGGCGAAGCGCTAAGTGCTCTCCCCGACGCCGGAGCTCAGAATAGGCTTTCTTATTGAGGAAGCTCAGCGTGGGGGTGGGGGTGGGGGGGGGGGGGGGGGGGGGAGTGCTGCAGTCAGCTGCGCTTCTGGAGCTTCTGTGTCCCGCCCCAAACACACACGCACGCACGCACGCACACACACACACACACACACACACACACACACACACACACACACACACACACACACACACACACACAAACACTTATATGTGTGTGTGCGTCTATGGGATCCGTCGTGCAAAATGCGCATGATAGTGATAAACTGCAAGGCATACATTAATCATTCAGATCTTTCAAACATTGTTTGCTCAAAAATCCTATACCATTCAGCCTTTTTTTACCAGGCCATCTTCATAGTAGGAAATATATTCTGTAAAGACAGAGCTTAAGGAGCGTTTGTAGTATAAATGAACTGCATTGGTACGACCTTCCTACATATGATAAGTCGCATGGTTTAACCCCGGTGTCCCATGCAGGGAGTCCATGCTATCGATGGGGCTTACAGGTGAACGGTTGTGGGAGTGCCAGTAGTCACTTGATAACAAACAGCTTGGTCTTTGAAAGCGTTCAGGAGTTCCTCTAATGGGTTATTTTGTGATCCGAACTTCCAACATTAAAACCAACGTTGACCGCCAAACCGCTCTTTACAAGTGACAGTTACTACAAGTCATGTAACGTTATATATATATATATATAACTGTTGTGGTCAGGTGGGACATGTTAATGGAGCAATAAGTCACATGTGCACACTGAGGTCACTCCGAGAGTATGTGGAGGGGAGGGCAAGAGGGGAGGGAGGAGGGGGAGGGAGGAGGGGAGGGAGGAAGGGCTTTCATAAGAGCGGCACACCTTGTCGAGATAGCAACACCTGTTGTTGTCTTAAGTGGTATATTACGGTTGTCAGGTAGAGTCTGGCCTAGTTGCTTCAGTGACCGACCGCTCGCCTTATCAACCTGATATGGCGAGCCCTGCCCATCCACAGCTAATGGCAGAGGGGCTTATCTGTTGATCTTTACTGCGTTTCCACCAGAGGAACCGCTAGTTTCTGCCCTGATTCTGACCCTCAACTTCAATATCACAAACAGAATGATCAAATCGTCCACAATAAAAGCGTGGATGCGCTACTGCAGTTTCCTCTTTCCTGAAGTTTGTCCTCATATTGACGTATAGGATTATAGGCGTTGATAGGTCATGGTTTTCCTGTTCTTATTGTTATTTCCTGTTGCGCGTGTGTTTCCTCCAGGTCCTGTCCAGGTCCAGCGACAGAATGGTCCATCCTCGGAGGACAGCGAGGCCCAGAGGAGGTGAGTCATGGCCTGCTGCCGTGTTGAAAACACTCCGAAAACACTCCGGAAAACCTGGAACACTGGCTCAACTTCCACTTCAAATGCAGTTACAAAACTTGGAAAAATACGAGGAAAATTATGAATGAGTTGTTACATTAAAATATATGTACATGTTATTTACTGTACCAGCCCATGGAAGGCTCATTGAAGGCTTTTTAATTGCAAACCTGCTTTATAGGGATTTTAATCACCTCACTTTTGTGGCTATAGTTTTCCCTCTTCTTTTTCCAAGTTCGATTCCCCTGAGAGAGCCCCGGAGGTTTTGGGGAACACCAGAAGCGTTCCTGCTACCTCCTCTCTCTGTGCCGTTACATAACTTATTTTTTTAGATGAGGATCTAAAAACATGTGGTTATGAATGGTCTTCTGCTACCATATGCAACAAATAAAACATAAACAAAACTGGATCACTTCCCAGTTTAGTAGCAGCTTCTGAAGCATGCTCACTTCACTAGAAAGAAGAGCCAGTCAGCTGGAGACTGGTACCAGTCAGCTGGAGACTGGTACCAGTCAGCTGGACACTGGTAGCAGTCAGCTGGACACTGGTACCAGTCATCTGGACACTGGTAGCAGTCAGCTGGAGACTGGTAGCAGTCAGCTGGAGACAGGTAGCAGTCAGCTGGAGACTGGTACCAGTCATCTGGACACTGGTAGCAGCTGAGAGGGGACAGACCCGTAGCATCTGGCCCTGATGGCATGTACACTGCGTGTTCCTTTGCATGTGTGTAGGATGATGGAGCAGCACCAGATGCAGGCACACAAGGAGAGAGAGCGCAAGACGTCCGGATCAGGTGAGGCCTAAACAAATACACGCACACCTTGTTAAACACACACTCACTCAACCATTCAAACCTATACCTGCACATACACACACACACACACACACACAGGACGCACACCCTGCTTTGGATACCGGCGGACTGGTCTGAGGGATAGCCTGTGAGGCGGAACGCTTTTGCAAAACCAAACATGCAACACAGTCCAGGTGTCAAAGAGCGCCTTGGCTGGCCCCACATTGATATGTTTCCCCGTGGTGCTGATGGGCTGATCCACGGCTGTCCCGATGTGACGGAGGTGGTATGGTGGCTAGGCTGTTTGAGTCCTGAACTGAAAGGTACCGGGTTCGATCCCCGATGTCCGCAGCCTATCTGTAGACGTCCTGGAGCGAGATGCCATACCCCCCCCACCCGCTCCTACACGGCATGTGTCTAAAACTCTCTCTAAGGTGGATAAACGCATCGGCTAAATGACCACTAAACTACTCAACAGATCCCTGTACTAATACTAGATGCTAAATAGATCCCTTAGTAACCACAACAATCCCCCAGAATGCAATTCCCCATGTAGTCCGACATAGATTTGAACCCGGCACCAGTGGCTCCAACAGGTGTGCTCTCCCCCCATGGTTTTGCTCTGCTGCCCCCCTGCCTGCCTTTCTCCTCCCGTTGATCGGAAATGTCCAATATACCCACTCCCACCCCCCCCCCCCCCCCCACCCCCCCACCACCACTCCTGCAAACCCGCACACAGATTGAAGCCCCCCTCCTCCACCTCCAACCCCACCGCCTGCACTCTGCAACATGCCTTACTGCCATTCGCTTCTCCCAGCTACTGTTGGGAAGTGGGGGGAACATGCTACATGCTTTCTCAGTCATGGCTCAGTCATGTTGCGTTTTGCTGCTTCTTTTTCGTTCTGATGTTTGGATTCGTTTGATTGCTCCTGATTTCTCTCATCTTTTACTTGCTCGGTTGCTCAGTGGGTTGCTTCTCATCCGTCTCATGTTTTGCTCTCTTTTCTTTTGTTTTTCCTTTGTTTGTCGCCCTCCTCCTCCTCCTCGTCTTCCTCGTCCGTCCTGCTCCTCCACGTCTGTATCTCTGTGTCTGTGTTGTTTCTCTCTCTCACTCCCTCGTTCTCTCTCTCGCTCTCTCTCTCCCTCTCTCTCTCCTTTCATTCTCTCTCTCTCTCTCTCTCACTTCCTCGTTCTCTCTCGCTCTATCTCTCACTCCCTCGTTCTCTCTCTCTCTCTCTCTCTCTCTCTCTCTCTCTCTCTCTCTCTCTCTCTCTCTCTCTCTCTCACTCGTTCTCTCTCTCGCTCTCTCTCTCCTTTCATTCTCTCTCTCTCTCTCTCTCTCTCTCACTTCCTCGTTCTCTCTCGCTCTATCTCTCACTCCCTTGTTCTCTCTCTCCCTCTCTCTCCTTTCGTTCTCACTCCCTCGTTCTCTCTCTCTCTCTCTCTCTCTCTCTCTCTCTCTCTCTCTCTCTCTCTCTCTCTCTCTCTCTCTCTCTCCCTCTCTCCCTCGTTCTCTCTCTCTCTCTCTCTCTCTCTCTCTCTCTCTCTCTCTCTCTCTCTCTCTCTCTCTCTCTCTCTCTCTCTCTCTCTCTCTCTCTCTCTCTCTCTCTCTCTCTCTCCCTCTCTGTCACAGTCGTTTCCACTCTCCAATATAAAGTCGCCACCCCACCCACCCACCCTGACACCCCACCCGGGTACAGACACTACAGAGCTAGCACCCTGCCACCCTCCTACATGCGCGTGGCCTCCTCCTCCCCTCCCTGCTCCTCCGCCTCCTCCTCTCCCTCGCAGGAGAGGGAGGCCGCTAGGGACAAGGGCCAGCTCTCCTCCCAGCTCTCCTCCCAGCTCTCCACCTCCCTGGCCTCGGCCTTTTCCCCCGTCCAGACCGGGGTCAGCACCCAGGGCCGGCAGGTCCGCCAGATCCCCCTGTCTCCTCCCACCATCGCCCGACACCAACAACAACAACAACAACAACAACAACAACAACAACAACAACAATATCAACAACAACAATATCAACAACAACAACAACAATATCAACAACAACACGGAGTCATCCTTCCCCCCAAACACGGCACCTGGTCCGCCTCCCACATGTCCCACATGTGCGCCCAGATGCAGGCGGCCTCCTCCTCTCCCCCGGTCATGATGCCCGGGAAGCAGGCCCCGCCTCCGCAGCCCGTCCCCCCGTTAGCCCTGCCGCTGCCCCCGCTGAGCTCCAGGCCCAGGCCCCCTCCCATCGACACCAGCATGGCCTCCCAGCAGTACGTCCAGCACCTGGCCCCCCACACGCAGTCCAACGGCATGCCGGAGGAGTATTACTCCCCCCATTCCCACCACCTGCCCGTCACCCCGCACTACTGCGAGGCCGTGCCCATGCCTCCTCTGACTGGCCTGCCAGCCCAGGCCCCGCCCCCTCAGGCCCCGCCCCCTCAAGCCCTGCCCCCTGGCCAGTACCCGTCCACCTTCCACCCTCAACAGCAAATGCAAGAACAACAACAACAACACCAGCAGCAGCAGCTGTACCAGCAGCAGGTTTACCAGCAGCAGGCTCTGCCCCCCTCTTCCTCCTCCTCACCCCCCTCTTACACTGCCGTGTCTGATGGGGGCTCGCCCAAGAAGGCCCCCTCCCCTGTGCCCCAGCAGGAGCCAGGGGTCCGCAGCAGTAAGTATGAGAGAGGACAGAGAAAGGAGGAAGGCGACTCTGCAGAGTGATGTGTGTGTGTGTGTGTGTGTGTGTGTGTGTGTGTGTGTGTGTGTGTGTGTGTGTGTGTGTGTGTGTGTGTGTGTGTGTGTGTGTGTGTGTGTGTGTGTGTGTGTGTGTGTGTGTGTGTGTGCGTGCGCGCGTGTGTGTGTGTGTGTGTGTGTGTGTGTGTGTGCGTGCGTGCGTGTGTGTGTGTGTCCCTAGCAGCTGTGCCCTTGAGCATGAGTGTATTTTGAACCTGGTGCTGGAGGCAGCACCATCCTCCTCATACTGCCCTGCAGAAGCTCAACAACAGCTTCCAGATCAGCCAGCCGTGTGTATTGGTTAAGTCCTTCAGCCGCAGTGTCACACAAGACTGACGACAGTGTCAGCCGTAGAGAATTAGCATTTAGAAAAATCTGAAATGTGAACCGTGCTTACTTTACCTAACGCTGTCCATTGGTATGATGGTCATACTTGGTAGAATAACGTAGTCATCGAGTTGATGATGAGATGAATGCACGTTCCTTACAACGACAATCACATTTTCTTGAAAAGCATCGGTAGATTCCTGTTTTTTGTTTGACTAAGAGCACAAAACATATTGAATCTTTTGCAGATTTAAATAAATGCAAATTGTGACCCACTCCACTCTTACCCATCACCCTTTTAAAGAGGAAGGCGAGCATGGTGTAGATTATGAATGTCAGCGCGTCGTTTGACACATGGAACGGATTCTTTTTTGGTAGTCGTGTTGGCGCTGCTGGACTTGTTTTGGGTAGACCGTTTCTTCTGCTTACCGGGACAAGGATGTCGTGAAATGCATTCTGTATAGGGCAGCCCTAAGAGCATAACGCCATGAACTACCTTTTACCTTATCGCAGTCAATAAATGCCTAACCTGCTCCAACTTGTTTACATAACAAACCCATTTCTCCCATGGAGCGGTAAGCAAGGCACTCGTTCCGTCAGAGCTCCCCTCTGTACTCCAGTGTATGTGTGCTCTGGCACAAGATCAGTCCCCTGGCCGCAAAAAGGAAAGCAAGCCAGCCTATTGGTCCAGGCAGCAACATTCCTAATTAACATTCCTAACTCTACCAATCCCAGGTCCCCCTGTCTCCGCAGGTCACCCGTCATCCATGCTGTCAGTAGCTCCCCCTCCGGCCCCCGTCCTAGGTCCCGTGGCCGGACCGCCCGCCCCGCCGCCTCCTCCGGGACCCCCGCCCCCTCCCATGGCGGTGCCCCCGCCCATGCCCCCTCCGCTGCCCACCGGAGGAGGGCCCCCAGGGGGCCCGCCGGGGCTCCAGCAGCCCTCTGGGCTCGCCGCCGCGCTGGCCGGAGCCAAACTACGGAAAGTACAGCGCGTGAGTATCACACCCGGCCGACCCCCGCCGCCGAGGGCCTCTGGCCCCGCTCTGGCCCCTACACCCCCTCCCTACCCCCTCCCTACCCCCCTCCCTACCCCCTCCCTACACCCCCTCCCTACCCCCTCCCTACACCCCCTCCCTACCCCCTCCCTACACCCCCTCCCTACCCCCTCCCTACCCCCTCCCTACCCCCCTCCTCTCGCCTTGCTCCTCGCCTAAACACGTTTGCGAAATAAAGAGGTCAGGCTTGAAGTTCCAGTCTTCTAATGGGGGAAAAACCCAACCGGCAGAGCGAGCGCAACACCCTTTGAGATAAGATAACGCTTGATGGATCCCAGGGAAGGAAACACACCCACACACACACCCAACGTGCGTATGTGTGTAATGCAGCATGCGTAGCCTGAGGCAAACATCACCGGTACAAAAGGAAACGCGGCCTGAAAGGAGGCTACCATCTGAGCGCCGTGTGGCTCTGGTCCTGGAGGTCCGTGTGGCTCTGGTCCTGGAGGTCCGTGTGGCTCTGGTCCTGGAGGTCCGATCCGTGTGGCTCTGGTCCCCTCTGTAGGATGAGAGCAGCCCCCCCGGCTCCGGCGGCTCCAGGAGCGACTCCAACCGCTCCAGCGGCGGCAGCGGCGGCGGAGGGGAGGGCCTGATGCAGGAGATGAACGCACTGCTGGCTCGGAGGTGAGGGCCCTGACCGCACGCCCCCCCCCCCCCCCCCCCCCCCCCCCCCCCCCCCCCCCCCCCCCCCCCCCCCCCCCCCCCCCCCCCCCCCATCACTCACATCGCTCCTTACGCCGGGAAAACCATGGAAGCAAATGAAAATACACCTGCTATACCACGGTGTCCCAGTTGTATCTATGAACAGTGTTGGTACGGGGGGAGGGGGGGGGGGGGGGTCGTGGTTTAAATTTTATCCTTTTTCTGATCCTTAATTCTGTCTTCTTGACTTCTTGTGTCTGATTGGTCGTCTCTCAGGCGGAAAGCGTCAGAGAGACCTGATGAGGTGAGTATCTGTCTGAGTAGATTCCTGCACCCATCTCCTCTTCCTGTCTTGGTATACGGAGACACCATCTACTAATCAGGCTTACGTTACCAAATTCCTGGCAGTGTAAGACCCCACATTAAGGTCATTGATCGCTGGATCCCTTTTGTACTCATTCTTCTTCTGTTCTGCAGGACGACTCTGGCAGTCGCGGGTCAGGACAGAATTCCACAGGTACAGAACCAGCACCGTCCATAGGAGAAACACCTCATCTGCATACACTCCTTTTACACGCACATCTGACCTGTGAGCAGATTGATTGATTGTTGCTAAGCGAGCGTTGGGTCTGGGCCGTCCCCCTTCTCTCTCTCTCCTCTGATCAGATGCGCTGAGGAAGCCATGGGAGCGGTCCAACTCGGCAGAGCGGTCCTCGCTGGTGTCTAGGTCTGTAAGGCATGAGAACCCCCCATCGAGCTCCACGCGGTGAATTAAACTGATGGCTCATCACCGGCGTGTCTTGTGTTGCAGAGTGCGACCCGTTGGAAGCTCGAGTGAAGCGGACACAGAATTTGACAGAATGAAACAGGTCTGGTGATGCACACTTTCACTCCTCTTCATCTCATTAACTTAAAACATATATGCGTATGGTGTGCGTCTACCAAAAAAACAACTTTCTCTGCAGGAAATCTTGGATGAAGTTGTACGTGAATTGCATAAGGTTAAAGATGAGATCATCAACGGTGAGAAATGCAGCAGAGCGTTCATTTCACGTGATTGAGAATTTATCCACTCACAACTTCAGTCCCCCACTCTGTAAATAATCAAATTCATCCATTCATAAAGGATCTAAGATCACTCATTTCAATAACTGAAATTGCTCTTCTGAATGGCCTCTAAATGAATTCTGAATGTGCACTAAAACCTACTCTGTTGATTTGACTCCATCGCCTGCTCTTCATGGAATTCAGTGTTGATTAGTTGTCCACATGTTGTTGGTAGTGTAAGAAAATAGTCATTGGAAATAATGTTTTGTGATAACCACAGCAGTGTAGCGTTGAGAATGCCTAAGTTTGTCTCTCTCTTAACAGACTTGCAGTATGGATGTCTTCCCGGCATCTTTCAATTGCTAACACCTTCCCGTGTCTCTTGCAGCCATTAGACAAGAGATTGGCAGAATCAGTACGTCCTAGTGTCTCCTGATCGCCAGTGGGAGGAGCCAGAGGAGGATGGACAGACAGACACAGACCTCAGGAATGTTTCCCGCCACGTTTCTGTGACGCCACGTTGAACAGTTAGTGAGCCGTGATGGGAGTTACAGAAATGCCGCGCCAAACATTTCTCAATCCGCCGGAGAACCGAGGCGGGCGGGAGCAGTGAGGAACCGAACGACTCAACGAGAGAGAGGACGCGGAGAAAGAAGAGGGTGAAATGTGTAAGGGATGTGCACGTGTGTGCGGAAAGACTCGGCTGAGAGGTTGAATAGGGTGGCGGTCTGACACTCGCACTGGCGTTGGTTTTGTTGTCCGCTCCGCGCACCGAAAGACTCAGTCAGCCCAGGGTTGCAACTCTATTCTTTTCAGTCATAAAAAAACAACATTTTTCTAGGTTTTTACTGTTTTATTTAAAAATGCTGTGATGATAATGATGTTGCAAATAACGACAATGATAATTTGATTGATATTGTAGGAGAAGCCACCCTCGCACATACTTTGTCAGCCTTTTATATTTTCAACTGTTTTCATTTGGTTGTCCCCTAGGCAAATTTTAAAGAAAGAAAAAGCACAATATGGGCAAACGAGGTGTTTCAGACTCACCTGTCCTGTTTTCAAAAGCCGTCACGATGGCCTTGTTCATATTGACATTGTGTATCTATCCTTATTCTCAATGTTGGGTGCCATGTAGGTGAGTTTCTCATTTGATCCAGAAATAGCTCTTTAGATAATTCTCTGCTTTTCCTTCAAGAGGCATCCAAGGTCAAAAGGAATAAAACCAGAATAACTGGATTTTCCGTTCCAGTCCAGTTCAACTCCAATGTGATCCAGGGCTCAGGTGGAACCAGGTGGAACCAGGAGGAACCAGGAGGAACCAGTTGTCTGTGTGGGTGTGTCAGAGCAGCCCTGAGTGGTTGGGGGGGGGAATCATTCAAAAGCAGGCCCATAACTAAATGTGCCACCTCTTTTTTGCCTAGATATGAAACAATGTAGTTGTAACTATTAGTCACCCTATGCTTTGTGAACCTTCCAGAGATATGCATGAAACCCTATCACTATGAATTAGTTTTTTCATTTGGTTTATTAAAAAACTATTTGAGGAGAAAAGAACCGTCATCGGTGGTACACTTACCCCTGTGGTGTGTTTCACGAGGAGGCCCCTTTCTCTATCCAGCTAAAAGTTGATCTTGAACAATGGTAGCTGTTAAAAACGTAATAGGTGGTGCTGGCAATATAGAAATGTTATGGCTTGAAATGTTTAGAAGGGGTAGTGGTACGTGACAATGGCTAAATGTCTGTCTGAAGAGAGTGATCAATTGAATTGATGGGTTGTGGTTTCATTCTATCTGCTCGCCGATACCCCTCAAAGTCTTGGAAGTGAACTCATTCAAACAAAAACAATATACCTGTCAACAATTAACATGTTCAGTTGTGTTATTTCTCTACAACCGCCTTACCTCTTGTTTTTAATGTGTGGTAGATTAAAAGCAATTTCACACTATGTATTTTTTAATGGTAGCGAACGAAGAGGCAGACAGAAAGGCAGTTACAACTGTCTTCACTTAGTTATCAATTTATAAAGATCCTTGACTGTTTTATGTAGAGTTTTAATTTAAATAGTAATGTTCATCCTGATAACACATCTGTTTTCAAACCCCAAGAATTGAGTGTATTAAAGGTAATTGAAATACAGTTTAATCAAAAGCAGAACGTAGCAACACTGTAGCGTCACATCGAGGTATATTTCAATGTTCATTTTCTTCTCTGCAGAACCGATGCGATGCAGTGGAGATCCACATCTCATGGTCATGGCGTTCATGTATCAGTCTTGATTCTGTCCCCATAGCATCTAACTGGACTGGACTCGAGAGCAATAATGGCATCTTTCTTAGTGTTACGAAAAGCCCATCAATCATAAAATGTATGTCTACATATATGTGACTTTGACCTAAGAAAAACAGACCAAATAACATTTTATGGCATATATATTATAAAGATAAAGATAACGCATCCATAGTTAACACAACACATATTAAAAGCTCTCTTCTTGTCAACTTTTCCAATTCAGTTCTTCTAACTCTTTCTAAAGTTGGTCCTTCTCCAGAATAGAAACTATAGCTAAGCATGCAGAGCCTAGTTCAGCTGCTCACAGCAAAGTAGAGGGCATTAAGTGCACATTTTCAATTTCATTTTTCAAAGAAATGTTTACATCCACTTCATACTTTACACACAATTACATTAACACAACAGACTAAACAATGCGCTTGATTTAAGCCCTTGTCATTTTGGTTTCACGTTCATGTTAGAATCAGCCATATTTAACCCTGCTTGACTATTTTGTATTCCCGTTTGATTCGGGCATAGGGGCCAATGCTGTCATCAAACACAAAATCCCATAATACTCGGGTCCAGGAAGTGTGCTGGGGCAAGGTGTCATAAAACTCTGCCGCAATCTGCTTCACCTGGGGACGTCAAAGGAATGTTAGGCATTAATTTGGAAACGAGTTACAAAAGCCTGACATCTTGACCCAAACAGGCATGTTTTTCTTCGTCCTTTGTACTTGGTACATGCTTAGACTTTGTCATTCCTTATCTCAGTAACTATAACCAGTGATATTGTAGATGAAATATGACCTGTTGACAATTGTGCCAGAATTGATGGTGGAAATATTCTTTGAGGAATCAGTACGGTCAGCGCAGTGCAGTAACATGTTCTTACCTGAGGTAGTTTGCTTCCAGGTATACTGGGGAAGTCATGGTGCTCCATGTGATAGCCGACATTGAACGTGATCAGGTTCAGTGCTCCATAGTAAGAGTACGTTTCATGGCCCTTCAGAAACATGTAGTGCTCTGCTATGAAATGTCCCGAGATGGGATGCAGTCCCATACAAAGGATGGATCCTGCGACGAGGTAAACGATGGGCTTCAGCCCCCATAGATAATAGAGGATGAGGTCCACCAGCACCTGGATCACCGCATTCTGCACCTCCAGCAGAGACACTGGTTTGGGGTTGACCACCAAAGGCCGCAAGGCGTAGAACAACGGCTGGAGGAAGAGCCAGAGGACCTTCCTGGCCGGGGTGGAGAAGAACCATCCCTCTATGTCCGTGGGGATGTCCACGTCCAGCTTGTCTCCTCCCAGGTAGCGGTGGTGGTCGATGTGGTACTTCTTGAAGGACGCGGAGTACGGCACCCCGATCGGGAGGTTGGCCCAGATGGCGAACCAGCGGTTCCACTTGGCCAGTTTGTTGCCGAAGGCCACGTTGTGAGAGATGTCGTGGATCGCAAGGGTCAGGGAGTGGTTGATGCAGCCGCCGAAGGCGTAGGCCCAGAAGAAGATCCACTTCCAGGGAAGGTTGTGGACCATGTAGCAGGCGAGGAACTGGGTGAGTACCATTCCCGACACAACCCACTTCAGCTGGGGATCCGGGCCCATCAGGGTCTTGATCTCTGGGTATTTAGCTGAGGAACAGAAGCAGACGCACATAAATAAGGGCACGGTTGAAGATAAGGAAGTGGCATTAGCTTTTTCTCTGTAAATGTTCACATCTACATCAAGTTGGTAACATAAGGTCCAGTAGCTTCATACCTTCACATTAGTATGCCTTGTTTTATTGGTTGTAGTTGGTATTATTATTATTATTATACAGATACATGTACAAGGCACAATTCAGGGAAAGAACACTTGAATGGGATGCATCAACTCAATCAGCTCTCAGAAAATATATAGCCACAGCTCATGTGACATAGCTGTCACATGAGCTGTGGCTACCAACCAACCAAGATTTAGAAGAGTTGTTTATTACCCTAACATAAACAGAAACTAGCATATTGTAAATCTGCAAGTCAATGGAACGGAAAACAAATACTAACCCAGCAAACTTCCCTTCTGGACACACAATGATGAACTTGGAATTAAACAACTCATCTGAGACCGGCCAACGCCACTTTACAGATATCGCTGCGTATCCCTCTAATGTCTCCCCAAGGGGAAGGAGCCCGCTGACAAAACTCTTAATTGGCAGAGGTGTTTGTTGTGCTCTGGGACCTACCTCTCAAGGAGATACAAGCCCCTGAATAATGAATAAAATAGCTGGGTTACAGCAATGTGCTATGGTTACAACATCTTTTAAAGACATGTTCTTTATTATGAAAGATGGTCGCAATAGCAGTTGGTTTTAGCAAAATAAATGCAAAAATTAAATTTAAATGTGAACCAAGACAATGTAGACATTGTCTTGGTTCTGTCTGTTTGAACTAGCACAGTGATTGTACAAGATGTGATCAATTGAAACGACCACATGGTTGCTCCTGTTATATTTCATGCAAATCTAGTTACATAAGGCTAGTTCAAACCTACTTTGGATAGCACATGTAGCACATGGGACAACAATTACAAATTGTTGTCTGACATCCATGTTTGAACGGATAAAGCCCCTTAACAAACATCTCTTATATAGCATGACACCTTCACTTTGCAGGAGTATTTGCTTGCCTTTTGGTTAATGATTCAACACCGACTGTGACATTGTCCACTATTAAAATATATATCAATAGTGCATCATCGTTTTAAGATACAATGATTACTTGAGATTTGCTCAAAAGACAACGCCCTTTTGAACAAAGGCAAGATCTTTTAATGGTTTTCATAATGGGTGATGTCGTAGTTACTTACCTGCTACCTGGGAAATACCAAAAAATCAATGAATAGCCAGACGGCTTAAGAAAAACAGAACCTGAAATACAACGAACTCATTAACAACTTATGTGATCCCTCACTCTGATGCGTTGTTGCATGGGCTGTGGGAGAATTGTATTGTGCCCTTAGAAGGATTATAATCATTATCTTGCCTTGTATGCAATATGATGAGATAAGTGTGGAAAAACACAGAGTCTTTGGTGAGTCTGCTGAAGAGACGCTTGCTTCTTCAGAAGATCATCCGATGTTCTGTGCCACCAGTATGGACTAATATTCCTTTTACAATAGGATTCTTCTGATGAGGTCGAGACAACCTCATAGTTAGAACGGTTGTGAAAGGAATGCATAAGGAAGGCGAGGGATGAGGGAAACTGGGGGTTCCTTGATGCTTAAGGGAGACAAGGTTAAAGAATGAGGGAAACTGGGTGTTCCTTGATGCTTAAGGGAGGCGAGGTTAAAGAATGAGGGAAACTGGGTGTTCCTTGATGCTTAAGGGAGACGAGGTTAAAGAATGAGGGAAACTGGGTGAAAGGTTTGCCACCAAAACATGGCAAACCAAGTTGTGCTTAAAGACCATGAACATAACGGAATAAACGGAAGCTTGTTGATGTTGAACCCATGTGTGGGCATTGTTTGTTAACATCCCTGGCTTGGAGCACATGGGAGGAATCACAGAGCGAGAATATAAAAACTGTTTGCTGAAGCTGTAAACCAGGTGCAGACCAGCTAGGCTTTGTATTACTTTCTTACAGTTCAAAATAAAAGTCTTCAACTCGAACAAGGAAGGAGATCAGGAAACCGCAGAATAAACTTTAAGTGTTTAAATGTTTACAGAACAGCTCTGTGGAATAATGATGAAACATAAACTGTACAATGTCAGAATAACCAGGTTTATCTCATGAATACACGAGTCACTGATTAACCAACGTTAGGCACCCAGGTGAATAAGGTTACTATGAAAGGTTGACATTATAAAAAGCGATGGATGGAGCCAGATTCATGGTAGCATGTGGTCCTAACAATGTTTTCCTCCATTGACAGGACATGGCCAAGCATGATAATAATGCCTTTAATTATGTAGCACGTAGAGGTGTCAGAGAACAAACCCTCTACATCTCTCCTTGGTCAAGGTGGGATATTAGGATTAGGATACCAGGATATTTTTGTCACAATGCAGTGAATTTTAAACAAATGACAACTTACAGCTTTTTTTTGTTTAAGGTGAACCAACCAGATATTCCTCCCTTATGTCCCTCCCCCATGTCTCACCCTGACAAACCGTCCTTCTTACTGTCATGGCTTAGCGTAGGCCGATGTGTGTGTAATTGGTGGGGAATGTGTCCTGTTACCTAGCAAGCCTGGAGGCTTTGTCAACGGCACCTGTTGTCAGCATGTTGCTTTACAATACAGGGGGAGAAAATAAAAGATGGGGAGGTTGGAGACAAGTTTACATATCAGGGAGTTAACCAGTCTGTGGGATTCTCAAAGAAAATTCTACATGGATTATCCAGCTGATATCCATTGTCTATTTTTAATCAGCATTAAGTCAGAATGCATAACATAGTGATGATATTCTGTCGAATTTAGTCAAACAGCTGTGTATAGGTTTATGCTAATAGGACTAGGTTTGATTTTGATGATCAAATATTTTCTTGCAGTTAATGTAATCAGGCTTTTTAAATAGAAAACGAACATTGTCTTTCTACCCCACTGAAATAAATACCAATGGCAACATTCCTGCCTTTTTTTCTTTTTTTTTGCAGTAGCAGCAGCAAAAGTAGTAGTAGAGTAGTAGAATGATTCACAAGACAGATAATAGCTCCTACGCACTCGATCTTAAGCATATATTGTGGACGAGTGGCCTGTCAGACAACAGCAAACTGGTTTAACCGGCTACGTTTTTATAACCATTGGGTTGGGTAACAAAATTGTCATGAACTTTCTTAAAAAATAGTTAAGGTTGTGTTTTTTTTTTGGATAGGAATAAGCTTACCCAATATTTCTCTTCTTCTTGAAGTGTGCGGCTGATCATTGTAGACCCATTCAAAGTCTCCTCTTCCACCTGTCGTCCCCATGGCTGTCCTTACTGCGCTGAGGCGAAGGGCGACTGATGTGTGAAATAACATTCAGAGCTTCGAGTCACACCCACCACATGCAGGTAAAGGTGTGCGATGAGCTCCTCCCATAGGGACAGCAATAGTACGACGTACCCGTTAACGTTCCGTTTTATTATTCTTTTAACCATTGTTTTGCTGTTTTGCAGCATATCAAATATATTTACATTATTATCATTCCCACCTAATATCCAGATCACAAAAAGATAAATAAATAACTGAACCGAAATAAAAAAGAATAATAAACTAAACTGCTATCCTTTCTTTTAAATCAATGCTTACTTCTAAGTTTTTGCCATCACTTCAACAATGTGATTTCATAGACCGTAGCCACAATGGTGTCTGAAGTTTGTCAACAAATCCAATGGAACACGAGCCAAATCGCGCGAGAGTGCGGAACTCAAGCGCATAGTGGCAACGAGACTAGCATTGTAGAGTTGTGTTGGAGAAGAAGGAGGAAGGCAGAGAACACAAGTCGGAAAGCGGGATAAAACCATTTTAATCAAGAGAAAGTACTGGTTTTGATATGGCATCGGGTGACACTCTGTACATAGAGGCGGATGGGTCCGAAATGCCAGCCGAAATAGTGGAACTTCACGAAATCGAAGTAGAGACTATCGAGACAACAGTTGTTGGAGACGACGATGAACATCAGCCCATGATTGCCTTGCAGCCTCTTGACACAGACGATCCACATTCGATCCACCATCACCAAGGGGTGATTTTGGTGCAGACCCGAGAAGAAGTGGTGGGCGAGGAGGATTCTGAACTGCATACGGATGATGGGTTCGAGGACCAGATCCTCATCCCCGTCCCGGTGCCCGCGGTGGAGCAGGACTACATCGAACAGACTCTGGTCACAGTCGCTGGGAAAAGCTCGTCGGTCGGTCGCAACAAAAAGGGGGGAAGTGGCAAGAAAGCGGGCAAAAAGAGCTACCTGAGCGGCGCAGAGATGGGCAGAAAATGGGAACAGAAGCAAGTCCAAATAAAGACTTTAGAAGGAGAGTTTTCAGTGACGATGTGGGCATCGGGTAAGTTGTCTAGGTTGAATTCCTACATGCTGCTCGTCCGCATTGTTCTGGTGTGTGTAACATGCGTTTGGCCTGGCGCAAGCCATTCCCTCCGCTAATAATCAGTTTATTTTGAAACTCTTGAGTCACAAATATTCCCTTTGAAATGTTTTTGTTTTTATGGGAAGCCATGTTTTATCTGTTGATGGGCGCCGCCATATTTCCCCAGTGTAGAAGTATGGCGGCCCGAAAAAATGGCGTTTACTTGGCCGGGGAAGATGGCGGCGAGTGTGGGAGCGCTGCTGTAGCTGGCTGCTGTAGCTGGCTCCCGTAGCAGGCCGCTGTGGCGCAGTTCAGCGGCGTCTGAAGCTGGGGGAGGGCCCGGTCATCGGCGCTAACGCTAGGCTGTTAGTAGCCTTCCTAACAGCGGTCAATGTGTGGACGCGCTACAGGCTAACTTACCTGACAACTGTTACGTGTAGTTAACAACCAAAATGTGAAGGTTCAAACCTAATGCTGGAAAAGGGGGTTTTGCACACATGCATAACGGTAGCGGTGTACGACGCATGTCGACACCTATTGCAACCGAAGTGACAATTACAACATTAGTTCCGTTTAATTACCGCAGTCTTTACCTGCTCTGGTGATATTTGAGGGATATTTGAAACTATTGACGCGCTAATGTTGCTGGTTGTGAAGGACGGGGCAGCGTTCCCGACGTCGCCTTGGGCTTTTAAATCAGCTTTTTAAACGCAGTGTACTAAAACTATACCCCCCACACTAAACTCAGATGACAAGAAGGACATTGACCATGAGGAAGAAATCATTGGGGAAAATTCGCCGCCTGACTACTCCGAATACATGACCGGCAAGAAGCTACCTCCAGGGGGCATCCCGGGCATCGACCTGTCGGACCCCAAACAGCTGGCCGAGTTTGCACGGTGGGTAGCAAAGGTATTTTTCTATTCCAACAGAAACGTGGTTTCAGTTCACGTCATCTATTGAGTTATCTGCTGATAATTGGCCTGTGTCATTATCTCCCATCTCAATGACTCTTTTGTGTTTTAGATTAAAAGTCGATGTTGTCATTTCTCGTGTTGCTATCAAAATGAACTTTGTAATTACAGTATTTATTTTCTTCTATAGAATGAAGCCCAGAAAGGTAAAAGAAGACGATTCTCCCCGAACGATAGCATGTCCGCACAAAGTGAGTGTCATTTTCAATATCTTAAGTATTTTGGTGTTTGGCTTTATTGTCTTGTGTGTCACCACATCTTTAACTAGTATTCGAAAGTTATAAATCATGAAGCCACCTTTTGTTATGTATGAAGTGTGGTTCCAGTCATGAGATGCAATAGGGCTTGTACATCAGAATGCATCATGGGATTTGTTGTTAGCGATACGCAGGCACTTTGAGAAAACCCAGGATAGTTGTAGTAATGTAAAATGCTAAATAAACATAAATATACCGTATCCTGGGCTAATCAAAACTTTGTTGCCACGTCTCCCATGAGAAACACAACAATATCATCCCATAATGACAAATCATTTCATTTGATTACTAAACAATGACCAAAACACTTAGTACCATTTACATTATTATGCTCCTATACTTCCGACACGGAGGCGGTCGTGGAAAGGGTTAGGATGGGGCGGTGTACACACCCAGTTGCCTGCAGTGGCTTCCTGTTCTGGAACTCTTGGCGTCAGTGGAGTAAATGCTGGTTTTCACCTCGTCGTTTGTGTCTCGTTGCTGCAGGGATGCAGTAAGATGTTCAGGGACAACTCGGCCATGAGGAAGCACCTGCACACCCACGGGCCCAGGGTGCACGTGTGCGCGGAGTGTGGCAAGGCGTTCGTGGAGAGCTCAAAGCTGAAGAGACACCAGCTTGTACATACAGGAGAAAAGCCCTTTCAGGTGGGTTCTTTGTGTTTGTGTTGAATATTTAGGGCTGCAGTCAACCAAAGAAAATCTTGGTCGACTGAAGTTCGACCAGTCGATTGGTTGACGTTATCTCTAGATCAACTTAATCGGTCACAGTGCAGTTGTACTCTACCTGCTAGCCTAAATATCACCTAAGTGCTGTTTGGAGGAAGTCAGGGGTTTCACATCCACTCCTGGTCCGACCAAACAACACGTGGGAAGATTAGGTTCTAGGTTTTGTTGTGTTTGGTATAATGGGTCCCATTGGGTGACACTGCGATGCATGCCAAGTCTGATACGTTAATACTCAAAGCCAACAAGATTTTTATTTTTTAGAATGCCAACACTTTTTTGTCTTCCTTTTTAACCAAATGTTGCCACACCAATGACTTATTTGACATGGTGTAAATATTCAGTAAGCAGACTTCCTTAAGTTGGGCGAGTTCAAAGTTGTGAATACCGGGGTGTTTTGACCTCCTGTTTTATTAGTCTAGTAAACCATACGATTATTATAACAAACTACGGAGCCTTGAATATTATTGTTATTTATAATTAATGTAACACAATATAACCTATCCCCCCCGCCCCTAAACATAATTGATTAAGAAGTGTTTCTTTCTTTATGAAAGGAACACCCGCGTTTGGTCGAACAAGTGCATATCGACCAACCAATAACCGACCAGAACTTGACAGCCCTATAAATATTACTACTTTGTATCTGATTGATGTTACACAATGTATTGTGGTACTATGGCATGTATACTCAGTCATACACAATGAATCAAATGGATGTACTGGCTGTACGTGGGCATCGTCTTTAACCGTGCGTTACTCTTCAGGCCTGTGCTAACCCAGGGCTTATCTGTCCTAACCCAGGGCTTATCTGTCCTAACCCAGGGCTTACCTGTCCTAACCCAGGGCTTACCTGTCCTAACCCAGGGCTTACCTGAAGTTGCCTTCAGTGTCCCATAAAACCCGTTACATTTGAACATCCACAGAAGGCAACACGAGACCGTTCTTTGTGCATTGAAAACAATCAAAGTACAAAGAATGATGTCATCAGATATGAGGGAAAGTGGTGCCTGGACGCCGGCGCTCGCCAGCGAGAATTGATGCCCTGCAATTATTGGACTCAGAGTCCAGTGGTTGTGGAGCGCCGTCCAATGGTTTTTAGTACGGCAGCGTTTCCCTGCCCAGTGAGCGTTGATGGAACTCTCGGCTCCCGTGGGTCTGGTGGCGTTCTGGTGTAGCGATGTAACACTGCTCTTCTCTCGTTCGCAGTGCACCTTTGAGGGGTGTGGAAAGAGGTTCTCCCTGGACTTTAACTTGCGCACACACGTGCGCATTCACACTGGAGACCGGCCGTACGTCTGTCCCTTCGACGGCTGCAATAAGAAGTTTGCCCAGTCGACGAACCTCAAGTCGCACATCCTCACGCACGCCAAAGCAAAAAACAACCAGTGAGACCCGCTGGTGTCGCTAAGCAACATGAGGACGGCAACGCTTGTTGGCATCTCTCCATTCCTTTTGCGGAGAACAATTGTCTGAACTACTTTGTTGCAGGACATGAAGTCCCCTTTGTATTCTTTCTAGAAAAGCAAATGTTTTAAAACTAAAGCGACCTTTCAGAGGAAAAAAAAACATTTTTGATACATAAATGAGTTGAGTACAAGAAACTCTGGGAAAAACTTGTTCCCCGGTTCCCTTCCTGGCGTGTTTTGGGGTACCTGAAAGGAAACAATGCCTAAAGTTTCTTCATATGAAGACGATAATTCATGGATATGTCCCTTGAGATTTTATTTATATATGTTCCCATCTCCATTTCATGAATAATTTACACACAAAACCCCGGTAATTGTCATTAATTCAATAAAAACCTGGAATTTGTATTCACCTTAAGTGTGCATATTGTACACTTTTTTCTTTAGCATACGTTTTATTTTTTTTAATAGCACTGGTTGGGAGATTTGACCTTATTGTTTGCCCCTCTATGTGGACAGTTAGGTTAAACAGGTGGTCCGATTGTTCTTCATAGGTTTCTTTTTGTATGTTTGTCGTCAGATACGTTGATACGTCAGAATCATTTAGATGATAGCAATGTTATTTCAATAGTGAGCCGTGATTAAAACATTGTTTCCCCTTGCACTACCAGATAGAAAAGTGTCATGTCTGTCCTTGCATACTTTAACCCTTCAGAAACTCTTAACTGTCATATAGATTGTAACAATTAATTTTTCTTGCCATTTTAAACTTAAATCATTTGAATTTTGTCTCTTCGGCAGAGTGCATTTTTTAAGTGGATCTCCAAGCTGTTACAGTAAAGATGAGCCTTCTAAATTGTGTTCTATCATTCTTCATCAACTGAGTGTTTATTTTATTTTATTGCAACAACTTGATTGACTATATTCTGAAGCCCAGTGCACACAGAGCGCAAGGCTAACCACAAAAGCAGACTAAGCGCAAATGTAGTAAGCTACGTTGGTTTGACTTTGTATAGGACTCGTGTATTTTGGACTCTTTCACATCTATTCCTCCACTGCCGTTGCTTTGGGTGTACGATCGGTAGGTACCAAGATACTCCAGTGTTAACTGTCCAAAATGGAAACACAAGGCCATATGTACACGTGTTGATATCTGCTCTTGAAGCTCTCTGGTAATAAACATTTGCATTAACTCCCGTGAAACAGGGACTGTATGATTATGCATACTAAACCCTGGGCTGTGTACTAAGCATAGGGTTACAAGTGACTGAACTGGTCTCCAAATATGTTCCAATGTAAGACACTGTAAAACTCCAACAAATAAATATGTTGGCCAGGAGAAAGAAAAATGTATATCCTCAGCAGAGGATCTAGGAGTATGTTCTCATGCTAGCAATTTGTTTTATTTCCTCCCAAAGTGAAGCACTATTTCAATTAACGTTTTAAAATTATACATGAGTGATCATGACAACACAAAAGCAATTATTGGGATCCATGTGCAAATTTAAAAATTATAAACATTCATCTTTATTCACCAATGAAACAGCACTGCTGATAGCCTTTCATTTATGTATGTTGGGTTGAGGACAAATGTGAAACCAAAATATATACCACTGCTGGTGTAGAATATTGCTGAGCAAACTTTGCATAAAGCTTAGGGCAACCATTCAGACTACTGTGCAGCTACTGTTTAATGACAAATATGGTGCTTCTTTTGGTTGTCCATGCGAAACTATTTCAAGAAACAATCCATCAGTCTCTACACTCTAACCCAAAACTAGGTGACAAACATAACCAAATATACCACACATATATACCATACCCAAATCTTTCCGCATAAAATGTATACTAAAAAACGACTTATTACTTACGATAGTGGCAACCTAAACATTTACTTACAAACAACCTGAGAATAGCCATGTGCAATTTGATGCATAATCAAAAGTATTGACAAATCATTTACAACGATTTTGAATTTAGTGATACAATATAGTATATATCGTTCCAAAAATAAAGTGATTTGTGTCACCAGAGTTAGCCTGAAAAGTCAATTAATATGCTTCATATATTTTATGTGGCTTGTGTGTACATAAAATAAAGCAGTCTGATTGTATGTAATGCATAAAACGTTAATTAATAATTGCATCTTATAGATCCACCATTCCCCTTCATAAGAGTGACACTTAAAACCATCTTTAGGATTCTGGGAAATGCAAAGAATAACAGAATCAACATTCATGGTATTCTACTCTGAATCCCAATCCCCCCCTGCAGCGTTCGATAGGCAATCAAGAGGCAGTGTTTGAAGCTACAATGAGAGAAGCCCATTCCTACCATATGAATGAATTAGATGACTTGGCTGGCCCTGAACAGGCCTACATCTGAATTAGAAATATACTACGTAGACAACCCTGTTAGCATGGTGTTGGGTGTGTTCACACTACCTCCCATTGGTAAAGAAAGTGGTTGAGGGAGGACCCAGCGAGTTCAGCCCTGCAGGTGCTTCACTTGTCCAGCAGGGCGGCCAGCAGAGCGGGGTAGTTTGGGGTTCCCCAGCCTGTCACGGGGTCCCACGAGGGGGCGGCACAGAAGCCCTTCCCCTGGACCGTCTCGTCCAGACAGCTCAGGTGGCAGCCCTCCGTCACCTGGAGGAGGACAGCGTTTAGGAAACAGATCTGAGGCCAGTCTGACCATGTGGTCTACGGGCAGAATAACAGCACAGTTGAGGTAAGCGTTTAGGAAACAGATCTGAGGCCAGTCTGACCATGTGGTCTACGGGCAGAATGACAGCACAGTTGAGGAAAGCGCTGAGGAGAACAGGCGACCAGAGACTAGTTTGTGGACTCACATCGAACAGGGCCTGTCCCTGGAGCTTGTAGAGGCGGGGATTGAGGAAGCCCAAGGGGGGAAGGCCTTTGAGAAGTCGTTGGTCGTTGATCAGAGCCAGCATGCCTCCAACCACAGGGGTGGATGCCTGCAGGTAAAGAGCAGGGAGAAACCTATGAAATCGACTACGTGATCGGCCATTACATCAAGTCCAGTCACCACTACATGACCATTTGCAGAGCTGCATGCATTTTAAATTTCCTATCACGGTTATCGTCGTCGTACATACATAAGAGATGAAAGTGTATGAACATTTACCGAGGTCCCAGAGACCCAGGGGATGGGCATTCTGTTGCTGACCACCCAGTAGTTATCAGACAGGGCAGCGAGGTCTGGGTAGGCTCTTCCACTGGTGTTGAAGTAGGTCAGTGGAGGTAGGCCCCCAGCCAGCGCCTGCATGTAGTTAGTCACTGCACTGGCCTATGGGGGCAAGGGAACACACACACACACACACACACACACACACACACACACACACACACACACACACACACACACACACACACACACACACACACACACACACACACACACACACACACACACTTATCGCCTCAAGAGGCTTCACAGGCACATATTTGACAACTTCCCAAAACCCAGCTGTAGCATATAGTCAATAACCTCATTATTACTCTTGCATATTGTGTGTATAGATACGTTTAACGTAGCTTTAGCATATTCCTATTTAAAAAGGATTTGTGTCTCTTTTTAACTCATTAGCCTTGAGAAGGGACCCACAGGAGGCCAGAAGCTGTGTTTAGTTCCTGAGTCATCGTTCTGGTACCTGGTAGTCCGGCATCTTGAAGACGTTGCTGAAGCCTCCGCCGCTGATGTAATCGGTCACTTCATAGGTCACCTTGAAGGGGTTCTTAAAGGACGTCCCTCCCACTGTGGTAACATACGGGCTGGGAGGAATGAGGCAACAGCTTTAGCGGGGTTCCCATCAGAGCAGTCAACCACCCTCTGAAAGTGACCGGACTACTGGGTAGAACTCAGAAAATGTCACTGTAGAAGTGGCCTTGAACGGAACGGTACTGAAGCCTTCAGGTAAATATTAGCCCAGAAACATTACTTGAGCTCTGAGTGTCACAGATGTGTCAATATTCCATCTCAGCACCGCCGCCGCTGGGGTTTACCTGGAGGCAGGGAAGCTAGGCCTGAAGCAGTTCTCCTCTTTTGTCAAATGTCTGCAGCCGGCCCCGCTGTCCCCTACTCACCAAGATGATTGGACGAGGCCAAAGAGAGGAAACAAGCACATCAAATAATGAAAGATTACGCTGATAAAATCATATTTTAGCGCATACCTCACCGTGGTGTATTTAAGAAATCTAGATACATGTCCAAGCGATGTATACCAGAGGGCATCTAACTGCTATTAACACGTTGACTATTCAAATTTCAATATTATAACCACCACGTCCTTTTGCCCTGAAGCCAAAGAGACCAAGTGTTAATGTTTTTAATACAATATTGCATCCTAAACATTTAAACGATGTGTATAGATTCAGTTGATCTCATATCTACACGCACGCATGCAAAAACCTCTCGTCTAAAGCTTCAATGAATGAAGAGATGCGTGTCCCTGGTCCCCATGCCGTGGTACTGAGATGCGTGTCCCTGGTCCCCGTGCCGTGGTACTCACCAGAAGAGTGCGTGTCCCTGGTCCCCGTGCCGTGGTACTCACCAGAGGAGATGCGTGTCCCTGGTCCCCGTGCCGTGGTACTCACCAGAGGAGATGCGTGTCCCTGGTCCCCGTGCCGTGGTACTCACCAGAGGAGATGCGTGTCCCTGGTCCCCGTGCCGTGGTACTCACCAGAGGAGATGCGTGTCCCTGGTCCCCGTGCCGTGGTACTCACCAGAAGCGAAGAGCAGGGAGATGCCCCTGATGCCAGCCTTCATGAACTCGGTGTTGATGCGCGTCATGTAGGCGGCGGACAGGCTGTCCTCGTCGTCCCCGTAGCTGACCGTGTGCACCCAGGGCAGGGCAGACATGTTGCTGAGGAGCAGCATCCACTGGAGGAAGGGCTCCTGGCTCTCGTGGCGACCTGGGGATGGAGCAGCACCACGGGGGTTAGGAAGAGGGAGAACAGGCGTGTCATCGATGCCCTCCATTCAAATCATTTCTAGCGCACGTTTATCTTGTGAGGTGATGAGACCATTTGTAGTGTTAAGATTCACTCATTAGCCAAGATCTATTTGAACTTTTTTAACTTCGTCCAACTATGAAAACGGGATTTAAATGCAAAAGCTTACATTTGTTTATTTACTTTAGGGCTTTACACAGCTCAAATCTCCTCCATTCTAAAAAGGTAGAAGGAGAAGAACTGTTCCAAGCACATAGTACCCTGAACATAGCACTACCTACCTGGGTTGGTGAAGACCCATGTGGATATGTTGGCCCCAGTGCTCATAATGTACTCCACATCCAGACTGGCCTCCACACCAGCTCTGCCTGCTCCCTGGGTCCCCACCACCCGGTCCACCATGGACAGATGCTTGAAGCTCCCACCGAACATGCTCATAAACTCAGCCAGGTCGGCAGGGTGGTAGAACTGCTCCAGGAACTACCAAAGACAAAAAAAACACGAAGAAGAAGACGCTTGTTGGAATCTGAATCAAGTGAGAGACTGTTTAAACGGCCTGATTGTAGACATTTGACGTAGATAATGATTCCCAGTTCTAAGAGACTAAGTTATATTAGACCAACCAATTCATCTGTATCGCGTGGTGAGCTGAAAGCCCATCGCGCGTGCTAAGGGACAGGGATCCCACCTGAGCTACAGCCTGGCTGTTGTTCTGCGCCGAGCCAACATCGGAGACAGTCAGGTTGTAGCGCGCCCTCAGGATAGCAGGGGTCACCCCAAGGTGGATGCCAGCCTTCCCATGACTGTTCTTCCCACGAGACGCTACATCCTGACCCCTGGGTGGCAAGCGATGAAGACCTCCAACTGTGCATGAGAAGAGGCAAAAAAACGGATCTAAACATTTGAACTGATTGACTTAACAAATCGGAGAACGTCCAGAACAAAACGACAACAATGCGTGAACGTGTTACTGAATGAATGTGGCATGTAATGAACAGGACTCACCAAAGTCCAGGTGCTGGTGAACCTCATCGTGAACAGAATACGGAGACGAGGACCTGACCTGGAAGTGTCCGTCTCTGACGTAGCGATGGAATACAGCGCCCGGAAGAAGAGCCTCCGCCACTCTGGAACAAAACCAACACGAGAGTGAGACACACAAGAGTGAGAACCGAAAGACCAACAGACACACAAGAGTGAGAACCGAAAGACCAACAGACACACAAGAGTGAGAACCGAAAGACCGACAGACACACAAGAGTGAGAACCGAAAGACCGACAGACACACAAGAGTGAGAACCGAAAGACCGACAGACACACAAGAGTGAGAACCGAAAGACCGACAGGCACACAAGAGTGAGAACCGAAAGACCGACAGACACACAAGAGTGAGAACCGAAAGACCGACAGACACACAAGAGTGAGAACCGAAAGACCAACAGACACACAAGAGTGAGAACCGAAAGACCAACAGACACACAAGAGTGAGAACCGAAAGACCGACAGACACACAACACCAATTCAACCAGGACATTTCTCAATCTATTGGTTTAAGAAATATAAAGAAATATTTAACCACAAGTGTTGATGTCTTATATAATGCTTCTAAAGAAAACCTTGAATAAAAAATTAAAAATTGACACACACACACACACACACTTTTGAATCAAGCAGTTAAAACTGTTAATCACAGCGGGAAATGAAAGTCACAAGACCAAGAAAGAGAAGAGTTCCCACGTCTTTCCAACAGAGGCACGTGATTTGAAAATGTGTGTGCGGGTGTACTCACTCTACCGTCAGGGTGCATTGGAGGAAGTCGTGTGTGTGGACAGACAGACACTCAGTGACCCCGTGACTCTGCAGCCAGCTGCGCACCACCTTCTGGGCGAGCTCAGAGGGCCGCACCAGAGAAGACACCTCGTCCAGGCTCAGGTACTTAGCTTGGGAGACGTAGGAGGAAGGTTGCAAAGGGTTAAAACCCTTTGGATCCATTTGAGCATAAAAAAAAAACTCTCGTCACAAGGACAGTTTTTTCCCCTCTGCCACTAGCCTTATTAACAAGGCCCGGAAACCACCCTGACTCTCTCCACACCCCACCCCTGGCTCTACATGCCACTGTACTTAATCTGCTCTCGTACATCTAAATTGTGTGTATATATTCATACATATATTTATACTTATTTTGTTTGCTCTGTTTAACCTGCAATAGAGAACGTGACGTGCACCTACATCACCAAGACAAATTCCTTGTATGTTTAAAAAACGTACTTGGCAATAAAGCTTTTCTGATTCTGATTCTGATTCAGAAAAAGGGAATGTGCAAATGAATACACATCCCCTTTTCTGAGTTTATTGTTTTATAGCGATGGGCTGGTTGAGGGGCGCTTTATAGCACTTTCTGTCCATTTGATGTTGACGATGCGTTTTCTTACCGAACTATTACACACCAGATTGGGAGTGAGTCACTATGGCCCTATGGCTTTAACCTCACCAACATTGTTTTATTAAAAAAAGAGTAATGTATCATGTCTGGCACTGACCACCACTAGGGGACCTAAGTGTTCAGCGTAATGAAAAGGTTCGTTTTAATGAACAGCGACAGCCCTACCGTATTGCGCGGAGTCCGGGTCGGACACCCTGCGGAGGGTCTCCTCCAGCACGGCGACCCCCTGCTGTTTCAGAGCGAAGGTCAGCTCCAGCTCCTCCGAGGGCCCGACCCGACCCACGTGCAACCAGTCACCTGGAACTCTACAGCACAGAAAAACACCAACTGATAAGAGTGTATGAACTTGTGGTGTATCTACACATACATAAACTACATTACAGACATAACTACAAAGGAGCCTCAGCAATAGCAGTTGTTATTTTATCAATGACCCATACCTTAGGTTATTGTGGTGAAATAAACAACAGCGGTACACCAAAATAGAAACTAATTGAAAGCCAGCTAGAACCAGCTACGTGACTAAAGCCTGAAGTGAGACAACAGCGTTATGTTGATTTACAGCGTGCGATCTACTTGGTCAGAAAGACTTTTAAAAAGTGGGTTTTCTCACAGGACATTTTGATCCTCCTCAAGGTATCCAGAACGTACGGACGAGCAGCAGATCAGGAGGACGACGTGGGTCAACCTGACAAAGTCAAAGGAATGAAACACCGACACATGGCCTTATGTTTGACACCTGGGTTCCAACAAACGCATCTGCCGTCATCGGTGACCATACCGAATCGCATTGATTAATGTTGTCAATTACCTGCCCAAATCTACACTATTGACTCTACTGCGGTCTCAACCAGGGGCGGACTGGCCATCTGTGTGATCTGGAGAATCACAGAACGGCCGGTACTCCAGGACGGCCGGCGGGCCGACCCTCCACGCACGCAGTCATCACCTGTTTTTTTTTCCCCACTACTAATCTGTTTCACACTCCAGTACTGTAGGTGGCAGCAATGCACCTTTAAGTTGCACTGGCTGCTGCCACGGCCGCATTGATTGGCCGCCTCCGCCTCTACAGTCTATGTTGGCCGCCAAGTAAGGAGAAGAAGAGGAAGCGGGAGAAAGCGGGAGGAAGAAACTAACAGCAAAGACGTTAGAGGCTAAAAACAAACAGACATTATGCATAACGCGGCCGCGGGTGAAAAACGGAAAGAAAAGGGTGGGGCTGAGAAGGCGAGAGAGAAAAAATTGCAAAATTTAGATGCTGAAGCCACTAAATGTCGCAAACTAACAGAAATATTTAGTAGCACAGCCAGCAGCAGCACCTCGCAGTTTAAAATTAGCAGCAGTGAAGAAGTGAGCCAGACAGCTACGCAGCAACATGCCACAGTACTATGTTGTGTGTTTCAGATAACCTGTTTTGTATTGGTTCAGCAAGACGGACTGCAGTGTGTTGAGACCTCCATTTCTATGTGAGCATTCAAGTTAATCTAGAATAATATGCTTTTAACACAACATCTAGTCAACATCAGTGCTATTGCTATAATTTGGATGGTATAGTATCATAAACGACAGTTAAAGTCTTGTGACATTCATGCCAAGCGTTGTTGTCGATTTTCCGCGCGCCGATTGCTTTGGGCCGGGCCTAGTCAAAGTCCAGGGCCGTTTTTTAGTCCCAGTCCGTCCCTGGTCTCAACACTTTCGGAATTGAAGATCGCAAAAACAAAGCTGATCCGTAGCCTAAGGTTTGCAGCTAGAATCTAAAAGGCAGCACTTTTACACCGATACACGATACAACCGTACACAATAATCAACTTACACGGTCCTCATTGTGCTGAAGGGGACACTTGTTTAGGAAGGGGACACTTGTGATCAGGAAGGACAGAGCAGTTTCACCGGGTCAAATGACCACGGTGTCACGTGACACCAGAGCGCGTGACTGTCTTTAGCATGAGCCGTACTTCTATTCAGATACAATGGGATTGTTGTTGTTTTTGGGTTGCAATATACTTCCATTTAATACCGGTGTGTGTGTGTGTGTGTGTAAATTGCTAAACGCATTTCAGACGAAAAACCAACATTTATTCGTTTTTCAAGATACATTTTTTACAAAAAGTCACCTTGCGAAATTGTTGTTGACCCAACAGTTTCTAACAGAACTGATAAAACATTCTGGTTATTGAAGGACATATATACACGTTTGATGAAGGGAACAATTGGCAAGGCAAGGCAGCTTTATTTGTATAGCACATTTCAGCAACAGGGCAATTCAAAGTGCTTTACATAAAACATTATAGAGCAGTTAGAAAACAATTAAAAACAAGTGTAAAACAAATTAAAACAAGAATAAAATTGATAGTGCAATATAAGAATAAAAGGTACAGTGCAATATAAGAAAATTAAGTTAACAAAATTGATTATTTAAAGAAAAGCAACATCAAAAAGATAGGTCTTTAGCTTAGATTTAAAAGAACTGAGAGTTGCAGCGGACCTACATTTTTCTGGGAGTTTGTTCCAAATATGTGGAGCATAAAAACTGAAAGCTGCTTCCCCCTGTTTAGTTCTGACTCTGGGGACAACAAGTAGACCTGTCCCGGACGACCTGAGAGATCTGGGTGGGTCATAGTGTAGTAGCAGATCAGAAATGTATTTAGGCCCTAAACCGTTTAGTGATTTATAAACCAGTGAAAGTATTTTGAAATCAATTCTTTGAGGCACTGGAAGCCAGTGTAGAGACTTCAGAACTGGAGTGATGTGATCCACTTTCCTGGTTTTAGTGAGGACTCGAGCAGCAGCGTTCTGAATCAGCTGCAGCTGTCTGATTGATTTTTTAGGGATACCTGTAAAGACACCGTTACAGTAGTCAAGTCTACTGAAGATAAAGGCATGGACAAGTTTTTCCAGATCCTGCTGAGACATAAGTCCTTTAACCCTTGATATATTTTTAAGGTGATAATAGGCTGATTTTTTAATTATGTTAATGTGGCTTTTAAAATTTAGGTCTGAGTCCATGACTACACCAAGATTTCTGGCTTTGTCTGTTGTTTTTAACATTGTCGTTTGAAGCTGAGCGCTGACTTTCAATTGTTCCTCTTTTGCTCCAAAAACAACCACCTCCGTTTTTTCTTCATTTAATTTAAGAAAGTTCCGGCACATCCAATCATTAATTTGTTCAATGCATTTATTTAATTGTTGTATTGGGCTATAGTTCCCTGGCGATAAGGTTATGTAAATTTGTGTGTCATCTGCATAACTATGGTAACTTGTTTTGTTGTTTTCCATAATCTGAGCCAGTGGAAGCATGTAGATGTTGAACAGAAGAGGCCCCAGAACTGACCCTTGGGGAACCCCGCATGTCATATTTGTATGCTCAGATGTATAATTACCTATAGACACAAAGTAGTCCCTATTCTTTAAATAGGATTCAAACCACTTTAGTACTGAGCCAGAAAGTTCAACCCAGTTTTCCAATCGGTCAAGCAATATGTCATGGTCTACTGTATCAAATGCAGCACTGAGATCAAGTAATACTAAGACTGAAATTTTGCCACTATCTGTGTTTAAGTGGATGTCATTAAAGACTTTAACAAGAGCCGTCTCAGTGCTGTGGTGTGGTCGAAAACCTGACTGGAAGGCATCAAAACTGTTGTTTAGCGATAAGAAAAGGTTGAGTTGTTGAGAAACCACTTTTTCTGTGATTTTACTTAAAAATGGAAGGTTTGATATTGACCTATAGTTGCTCATTAGTGTTTTGTCTAGATTGTTCTTTTTTAGGAGTGGCTTGATGACTGCAGTTTTCAGGGCCTGAGGGAAGATACCTGAAAGCAGAGATGTGTTTACAATCTCTAAAAGATCTAAAGCCAAACAATTCAAAACATTGAAAATGTTGAATTGAAAACACCCGTTGGTAGAATATCAAGGCAACAGGAGGAGGTTTTCAGATGTTGTAAAATGTCCTCCAGGTTTTTAAGGTTGATCGTATGAAATTGTGTCATGTTGGAATTTGTTTTGCGTGAACACTGTGACAACACATATCCTGTACTTGATATGGAGGCACTGACTGTTTGTCTAATTTTCTGAATTTTGTCTGTGAAAAAGGAGGCAAAGTCATTGCAAGCCTTAGTAGACAACAGTTCAGATGCTATTGGTACTGGAGGGTTAGTTAATCTATCGATAGTAGCAAACAAAGCACGTGAATTATTATTGTTTCTGGCAATAATGTCAGAGAAAAAGGACCTCCTTGCATTTCTTAGTTCCAGATTATAAATGCGAAGTCTCTTTTTATAAGTGTTATAATGGACTTGAAGATTAGATTTTCGCCAACTGCGTTCAGCTTTTCGACACTCTTTTTTCTGTTCTCACACCTGTAAAATTTCTCCATGGAGATCTTTTCTTACCAGAGACAGCTTTGACCTTAATGGGAGCAATAGCATCAATAACAGTTGTAATTTTACAGTTGAAATTATCTACAAGCTCAGTGACTGAGGCCCCAGTGAGGGCGGGTGTAGAGGAGAAAAGCTGAATGAATGATTCACTGGTGTTTTCAGTGATATACCGTTTTCTGATTAACTTTGTTTGAAGACATTTGGGCACAGAGATAGTGCCGTTAAAGAAAACACAGGAATGATCAGAGAGACCAACATCAGTCACCACAACCTTGGGAATGTCCAGACCCTTCGAGATAATCAAGTCCAGAGTGTGCCCCTTATTGTGCGTGGGCTGTGTCACATGCTGAGTCAGTCCATAGCTCTCAAAAACACAACACAGTTCTTTGGTCCCTCTATCCTGGGGGTTGTCAACATGAATGTTGAAATCACCAGCAATAATTACACGGTCAAAGTTAATACAGATTATAGACAGCAGTTCATTAAAATCAGACTGTATATTACCAATATACAAAAATTTTTAATGAACCATTAAAATAACTAATACATATATACACAAGTAGGAACTACTTCTAATACTGTCGAGGTCAGTAAAAGTAATATATTCCAATAAAACAACTAAAAAATACTTTTCAGGCCCAGTACGCCGAATCAGTCGCTGTCTGAGAAATACAAATCCTCCTCTTCTCCAGTCTCATCGTGGACTGCTCTGTTGTCTGGGAACATCTCCTGTATGACGAAGCTAGTGTCCTCTGAGATAAACATGGGAAATATTACTTCATACACTGCATTCAGGACATACTCGAGTAGATCTTAATCTTGATTTCTTGGACAGGCTCAGAAGGTGTGAGCGCACAACTTCCTCCTAGAAACATGTGACAGACAGAAGGACAAATACCTACCCATGTTCGCACAGCTCCTCATACTTCGTTTCACTGATGGCGTGAGCGGGAATGTCTAAAAGACAAGAAAACAAGTGTAAGGAAATGCCGCGTGGCTGCTCTGGAATCAGAAATCAATATGCAACTTCTGGCGTTCAGTACATGATCTACCAGACTAGCAAGGTCAGATAGGAACGGGGAATACTTGTACCTTCGTCGGGAGGCTGAGTTTACAGACATTTACTTGGTTTCTTTTCATTCTCTTCTGGAGTTGGTAGATGTAATTATCGTCGTTATTCCTAGAGACCACAATAACAAGTCTTAATCTACAAAACCAAACAACGCATTCTGCACAAAACACAACCAGATACCCACACATTGAATTTAGTCATGTCGACTGTCTACCAAATACTGACATTTCCATTTTGCCGTTTGTTTTACAACTCAAACAATAACAAATAAATGACAAAGGGACAATTGAGGTAGTAGGAAGTCTAACGGTCAAATCAAAAGTTGGCATTCATGATACTATAATAATAATAATAATAATAACATGAGAGGTCAGGTTGTTACCTGCTGAAGGAGCGCATCATTCCAGGTGTGACGTGGAGGCCAGGGGGGGTCTGCACCATGCAGTGGCGGGACCCCCGAGGGGTCTGAGGCTCCAGGTCTGAGAACATGAAACCCTTCTCCTTTCCGCCGGGGGTCACGGACGGCATCTGGGGGGGGGGGGGGGGCAGAACACACGTCAGGACATGCCCTGTCTCCTTCAAACAGCTTCACTTGTTCTGATCAAAGTCTTATGATATACGTTTTAAGGAAGATAGACACTTTATTACAAATGTGTGTTTCCTGGGCTATCACAGATGAAAACCTATTTTCTTAACCACTAACAGTGTGGTGGTAGTGAGAAGGAAGGGTCAGGCGAACAGAGAACGTGAGCCTCACCTGGAAGTGTTTGGTCTGCATGGAGGCGCTGGTGAAGACGTCGTCGTTGTCCTCTTTAGGCATGGCCTTGATGAACTGCTTTACCTGTTGCTTCCTCTTGAGCGTGCCCACGCGGGCCGTGATGGCGGGAGGCACTGGGTGGGCGAGACAAGGCGTTTTCTCGTGAACGGCGACCAGACACAAAGGCCTCTCAGAGGGCTTCACATGGGCGCGAGTCAACTCATCAATTTTAATGAGACGACATTTAAAAGGACAATCCATTCAAATGAGAAATGTAAAATCGAAGACGATGAAAGAATTAATATACCGGTGCAGGTATACATTATTAACAAAAGCTGTGGCAAACAATTTTGAGCCCTGATTTTAAAGCATATAGAACAGAAACACCGCAAATATTTAAACAGTCTCGGCGTAAGTGGATATTGTGTTGAATGAAAATTGTAAAAGTTGTACAACTTAATTGTAAAACATTGATAACCATTTCCTACATCCACAAGATGGCAAATGTGTAGCTTTAAAAAAAGCGTACTACACCGAGACTCCTAAGCAGGTCTGCCATCGCTGTGATCCACTACCTTCACCCGCAGTGGATTCCTTCTTCTTAGAGAGCCTGGCTTTCTTAACGGAGGCCTTGACACTGGCCTGGAACGTGTGCTGCGTCTGGCAGTCCTCTGGCGAACGTGTTCCCACCATCATGGCCACATTCACCCAGTAACCTCCCATGTGTTTGGGGAGAGATGCCACGGCCCTTTGAACATTGGTAGAATACACAGTTAGACGTGTTCGATGTCCTGTTAACTTTCAATTATATTACCTTGTTCAAAGTGACCAAAAAAAAACTCGAAATCTGTTCCAGACATTACTGTTATACAGGATGCAGTGTATAGTACTACTGCTACTACAACTACCACCACCACCACCACCACCACCACCACCACTCCCCCCTCTGGTAACAGAACACCTACTCTTTCAGCCTCACAAGCTCTGCTTCTGTCCAATTCTCCGTCTCTTCATCCTCCTGTAGAATGCCTCTCTTTGGCGCTGTACTTTGGTCTTGTCTCTTCCTGGCCGGGGCAGCAGCAGACACCGGGGCAGGAGCAGACACCGGGGCAGGAGCAGACACCGGGGCAGGAGCAGACACCGGGGCAGGAGCAGACACCGGGGCAGCAGCAGACACCGGGGCAGGAGCAGGCTTTGGTGGCTGCAACCTTTGCGTGTCCTTCTTCGTCACAGTCTTTCCTGTGTCCTTCTTCGTCGCAGTCTTTCCTGTGTCCTTCTTCGTCGCAGTCTTTCCTGTGTCCTTCTTCGTCGCAGTCTTTCCTGTGTCCTTCTTCGTCGCAGTCTTTCCTGTGTCCTTCTTCGTCGCAGTCTTTCCTGTGTCCTTCTTCGTCGCAGTCTTTCCTGTGTCCTTCCTCGACATTGTCCTGAGAGACTCACTGGACGGGGAGTCGTAGAGAACGCTTTGATATATCGCCTTCCTTTGAGCATTCCTCCTCCCCTTCCTCCTCCTCACGGGAACGTCTTCATCAGACGAAGACGCGGCGCTGTGAGCCACAGTCGGTTCGTTGGATGCTGGCGTGTTCTGTTCCCTTGGTAACGCCGTCTTTGAACCGACGCCGGTGAAGCGGTGTCTGGGTGGAGCCGGACGGCCTGTCTGCGGAGCGGCTTCCGGGACCGAACGCCACGTCCTCCTGGTCCCCTGCTCCTCCGGGCTGCCGCTGGCGACCCCGCACTGGCCCCCGTCCGGAGGCCACACTGGGTCCTTTGGCGGCTCGCGGGTCTTTGCTTTGCGAGTGCGGCTCGCCGGCTTCACCTTCCTCTGCAGCGTGGCGCCACCGTGTTGTTCAGGCGGCTGACATTCCGGCGTGAAGGATTTCTGAAGTTCAGAAAATGTAAAGTGAGCGTCATGGACACTGGTCAACATTGTCGAAGTGCACCAAATGGACCGCATTCCCCTTGCGGCCATCTTGGCTCTAAACGACAGTCGGGTTGTGGGACTGAATGCAGGATTCCTCTCCGCTAGCGTTTATAGAGCCAGGACGGCCGCAAGAAGAATAAGGCCCAGGGGCCACCCAGACTCCGCTACGGGGACACAGGGACACGTACAGTCATGCACACGGTGGTCTCGTAGTAGTCCTCCAGGATGGTGACGTTCATGCTGTTGTCCAGGACCACCCTCCCTCCTTTCCAGAAGTCCAGCGGCGGCTTGAGCAACCGACCACAGCGAGACCTTTTCATGACCAAACTTGAGGCGGGGGTAGGACAGGAAGCTGATGTTGAGGGGAAAGTACAGAAGTACACGGGTCAACTAACAAGCCAGGTACAGAAGTACACAGGTCAACTAACAAACCAGGTACAGAAGTACACAGGTCAACTAACAAGCCAGGTACAGAAGTACACAGGTCAACTAACAAGCCAACTGGCTAAATATACAATCCTCTTTACGCGTTCATGAATTAAACAAATACGCCGTTACATTTTCAAATCGTTGTAATTGATTTGGCAGGAGTCATCTTCCTAGGAGGTGTCCATGATTGAACGTGTGGAACTTCAGTGCTATGCTTACGTGTGACAAAAGGTGTGGACTTCTGCTTCTCCTCAGCGTTGTGTGTGGTTGGCTGAGCAGACACTGGACACCGGGTTGGTTTGGCTGCGCTGCTGCTCGCTGCATCTTTTCTGGGTTGTCAAAAACAGTCAAAACGTTACATGCTGACATAGTGGACATTTATAAAAGTAGCCCACCTCAAACAATGCGTCATAGCAATTTAACTTTAATTGAGAGCTGCACACACAAATGTGCATACAGATGTTAATCCTCTTACTTTGCCTCTGAAAGAAAATTTTCAAAGTACATCTTCCACTTCTGTGGGAAACCGTGAACAAATTTGTCCAAAAGCCACTTTGGCAATTCTGCAAAGGACAAAAAGAGTATTACAGTTGTACACAAAACACTGGAGCTCTGTATGGATATCCCCCCCCCGATACAAGCTATTAAATTGTTGCATGTTATAAGTATCTAATAAGAATCTCATTCAAAATTTTCTTACTAGAGGCATCATCCATGTTCATTTGGCCAATCAAAATGTAAGTCTTGCCCGAGAGCGTTTTGAGCACATTCCTTGATATCCTTTTTACGACGATGGTGCTGTGCCATGGTACGTTGTCTAACCTAGGAGGGAAACACAGGTCAGAAACTGGGTGTAGTCCCAGCAAACAGTCACACACTGGAGTGTTTCCATTATATCACGACGCAGGGGATGGAGAATCCTGTTACTAGCAAGCCAGACCAAACACGTACACTCGTCCAGCCGCCAATTACACTGCTTGGTAACTGTTGTACGTAGTGTAGCATTTAGGGTTCGACTCATTTGACGCAGAAAGGTACAGGGTTGAATCCCGAATGTCCATAGCCTAACCCCTATCTGCTTGGCAGTAACAAAATCTATCTGCATTCACTGCAAGTTGCTTTTGACAAAGGCAAAATGACTAAAAAGGTGATTGGGAATAGGGATATCTTGTCTCTGTAGCCTGGTGTAAGACCACCATCAGAGACAAAATGCAGAAGGCAGCATGCCGTCAACTACACTGTAAGAAATACCAAGAGCACCCAGTGTGACCGATTCAACTTACGTTCGGATTCCGTCCACGTAGAGACCTTTCTTCGTAGACTTGATTGTCCACTCTGCAAGTTCATATTTACTTCCCTTCTGAACAGGGAGCTAAAGTAAGGGAGGAACGCAATTACCACACAGTTGATAGTTGAGATACTAATACGTTTGAGATAACATGCTATATTTAACCTCATCTTAAAACGAGTATATATGGTACCTGTTTGGGCTGGCTTTGCTCCAAGGGCGCTGGTTTCTGCTGGAGCACGGACTTTGGTTTTTTGGGGATAGACACACGCGGGGAGTGATTGACAAGTGGGTCTTCAACCAGAACCGGCAGAGGTTTGGTGGCTGGGAAGGGCGGGTCATCTTTCCAACAGCTCTCAAATGGGTCAGCGGCAGCTTCTGATTGGAATCGATTATCTTCCCTTTCCGAAAGACGATCGAAAGCATCCATGTGTGTTACCTGTTTCAAATCTGGGGGGTATGGCCTCTTCCGAAATGGAAGTCTGTGGCCTAAAAGAAAAAAAGGAAACAGTGATTGAGCAGAGGTTCCCAAACCTCTTGAAACATGACCCACCTGTGGAGACAACTTTGGCCCAGGACCCTTTGTGCAGCAGAAAAACAATTCACTTCTAGGGATGCAGCGATTAACCAGTTTCACTATTAACTATTAAGGCTTGGCTACACAGTGTTTCTGGTCTCGTTCTTACAACAACACAGAAAGGGACGTTGGTACTTTACTTTTCTACGCACAACGGTTGCACACTGAGGAAAAGTAAACAAACAGAAAGTTGCTTGACATGCGGTCACGAGAAAAAAATGCACATGTGTTTGAGGAGGCTACGCTACATTAGCCAAGATGTCTGGGGGACCGAGCATTGAAGCTTTGTATCCACCCAGGAAACGCCGGGAGTCGTCAGTGTGGGAGTCTTTCGGATACACAAAGAATGACCAGGGGGTGGATCAAGACGACGGATATCAAATCTGCAAAACTTGTAGCGGCTAAAGGTTTTTATTTTTTTACACCAGACGCGATGAACCCTTTTCATCTGTGGAAAAGGATCCATCTCAGGTTGCCATGGAAATGGCAAACGGGTTAGTTACAATCGAACAAACGACCTAGTCAAAATAGCTCCATATTCAAACGTTCAACGATTCGCTACAGATCTAGGAAGCTGCTATGTGGTTTTAGATTTTAGATTTGGCGAAATGCAGAGACTGCCCCCCCCCCCCCCCCCCCCCCCCAGAGACTGTTCAGGTCTTTCGCACCTGCCTCCCGGAGGTCCCTAGTGCTGGGTCTGACATCGTCCGCCTCCTGCTGCCTCTCCCTCTCGTTCATGTGGGTAACGGTCTTGGCAGGAGACACCAGCTTCTCCAGTGAAGTCAGATCCTCTGTTAAAACAAGGCGACAGGAAACCCCACAAACACCCATCAGTCTCCTTTTCAAAGGGGATGACATTTAAGATGAAAAGACAAATCCGTTGATCGAACGAGACGACAACACTTAAACCCATTGCAAATCTCACGTCTCATCGCCACGAAGGCCTTTGAGTCACGAAGCCACAGATTGTTGAAAACCACGGGACCGCGAGCTGGAGGTGAACGGTCACCGGTGACATCGTTCACCCGTAGGCTGTTTGTGGGCTCATCGAGGCTGCGTCGGTCCCTCTCCGATGGGTCCACGGTAAAAACACTCTGTGATTCATCATCAGATAGCTCCGTGCAGACGTCACTCTTCCCATCCTCATCGAGAGTTCTTATTGGCTGGCAGGCATGAGCTACAGCAACAAGATAAAGCAGGTAGAAGCATTGACATGAATGTTCACAGGCCCCCCCCCCCCCCCTCCTCCTCGCTACTACCCATCATTTGAGGGGCACTGGTAGTGTATGTTGTGCAAGAGCTTCATAGCTCAGAATAAGTATCTATCGATAACAATCGCCAAAGAAGCAAAAGCCGATCCATATCCCAGTTTTCACTGTTGTAAGACATAAAGTGGATTTGCAAATCTTAACTTATAAGTGCATCATTCTTTTCCCCACCTCACAAACCATTGGTGGATTTGAGAAATATGTGTAGGTAACATTATCTCCAGTTCAGCACTGGTTTGCAGCTTCCTCACTTGTGTTTATGAACTTCCCTTTGGGTCTGTATGTATTCTCTCTCTCCCTTTCCTTGATGAGAGCAAACATCTTTGACGGTGACATCAATGGACATCTTTCCAGGACCACCACTGCATCTGTTCAAACATCAACATCATAAGCCAATATAGAAACTGTAACATGGTGCCGACGTCTCAGAAAGAGTGCAATTTAGCTGTTATTTTACACAGAACCTTTACCTAGGATAGGTCTTCGGCAAAATTCGGAATTGGACAATTGTTGTGGTTGCCCTTTTGATGGAGTTCTGACAATGTCTTTGGATGATCTTGATGGCGTGGCCTTGTGAGACTGCAATACTTGTGATGTCACCTGACCAGGTGTATACACATTCCTTTCCATCACACTGGGTCGTGTGTCCTTTACTGTAAACGGCTCTCTATATTGGGTGCGGTTGGACAATGACTTGGGCAGTCTATGTTGTGGGGTCTTTGAAGGGGAAATGGCCATGGCCTCAGCACCATTATGAGCAAAGGTGCTGGTCTCGTTAGTGAGCCACTTCGCCTCCCGCGTGTTCTCCGTTCCTTGTGTCCGCGTCAGAAACACGGAGCCATGTTGCTCATATGTTTGTATCCCACCCGTGTTTCTATGAACATTGGCTTTGAGTTTCGCAAAAACCTTGGCAGGAGACTGAAATTGTGCTCTCTCATCCAACGGGCGACACTGCAATCCCATCGTTTTCGAGGTGTGGAAAATGCCTCGACCCCATCCGGCGATAGGACCATCATCCATACGTGACTGCGGGAGACTGGGAGCCGTGTGTGCGGCATGAATGGTTGTCGGCTCGAGTCCTGCGCCGTACCTGGGATACGAGTGGATCCTGCGGTCGCGACCGCCTCTCTGCTGCTGAAAGCAACCGTTGCTTGTTTGGAATGTTCTCGAGTTTAACGACGACATGTCTTTGTAGAGTTAGTTACACATTTCCAAATAGCGAAACAAAGTCACTGGTGCTTCACTGTCTTAAGCACGAGTTGAAGTCCAGATCCGCTACTCCTTACAACGGTTTACCAGCGAGTGGCTTTTCCCAACGTAGCATCGATGTTTCTAGTCCAACGTATGACTCGTCGTTGAATCCAGCTAACTACGTCCACCACGTTACCTAATCCAACTATGAATACCACACATTCCTATTGTTGACCAAAATAGAAACTCGTGTTACCTAACTGCTAAGCTAGCGACTAACTTTCAAATTTGAATTGGAAGCCGCTCGAATTCACGACGTCATTTCCGTAAACACGTCGCCGTGCCCATTGGGTAGAGTTATGTTCACAAGCCAACGGAGCTCAAACTGGTTATCAAGTACGGTTTGTTTTTACGAGGAGAATGTTTTCACGAGTAGTTTTCACAGTTGTTCCGCAGTTTGTTTCATTGTGTTGGGGCTATATGTGTATAAGAAAATATTAAAATGAAGAAAATATATAAACGAACAATAGCACGAAATATGAAACAATCTTTGGACGCATCCATAATTTGTACCATCATTAAATTAATTGAGGCTGGTATTTAATGATGGCCCACCAAATATAAGTTCAAAGCCGTAGATAACATTATGCTCCTGAATGTGGCCCCAATAACGTGTCACACTGCGCATGCGTAACACACATGACACAGGAGAACATTAATACTCAGAGGGTTACTCATGGTTTCGTTATTATACATACTACAAGGAAGTTGGAGTCTGTTTTGTTTTATAGTTGCTCGTTTACTTCATCGTGGTTTTACAAATCCGCTACCCGTGTTCGGTTATTATACCTGGTGACGTCTGTTTCAGGGACGTGATGTAATATGGCATCACACATTGTCAATCGTTTTGTTTTCTTGGCACGCAAGAGATGTGGGTCTCTCTTGCTAACCGAAAGCACTATAACCAGCTATGCTACTATAGCATCTAGTTTACAATTTGATAGAATACACGCAGGAAGCAACAAAAGGCATGCTCTTGACACAAGACCTCCAACAAGGAGTACAGGAAGTGGTCGCGATACTCCGGGGTGGGGGCGTTTCCCAACGTCCGTCGCCGTCGGTCTGGGACTTGGTTTAGTAGCGCTTTCGGACACAGGGGAAGAGGTGGACGATGGGACGGTCTCTCTCTCAAGCTCCGCTCTAGGACAAGTCCTTCGCTCTGCCCAATGCGCATCCCCATACAAACCTGACAGCCCCCGGTACAAGTACAACTTCATTGCTGATGTAGTAGAAAAATCGACCCCAGCTGTAGTGTACATTGAAATTGTTGGCAGGTAAGTTGGCACACAAACATTTTCATGTTTAACAGTCACATGTGTAACGTGTGTTTTGTATTGAAATGTATGTGAACCATGGTCTTGGGTTTAGGAGAGAAAATACACTCTTCGGTTTTTGGTTTCAGGATGGATGACTCAAATGTACATCTTCATCTGATCACCATCTCCATTTTTTCTTTTATATATAGGCACCCATTTTCTGGGAGGGAAGGCCCAGTGTCAAACGGTTCTGGCTTCATCATCAGTAGTGAAGGTCTCATCATCACCAATGCCCATGTTGTGGCCAATAAGAGGGGGGTGCGTGTCAAGCTGACCAATGGAGAAACCTACAACGCCACCGTGCAGGATGTCGACCAAGTGGCCGACATTGCCACCATTAAAATCACAGCTACGGTGAACAATGGTTTTCAAATCTGTTGGGTCATTCCCAGAGCTGCAGTTCTCAATACAACATATGCTATAGCAGTGCTTTACACCCATGACAATATCTTTCACCGGTTGATCTGCATGTGTGGTCCTCTCATCGTCCTTTTCACCCACGGCTCCAGCATCCTTTGCCCACTCTGGCCCTCGGACGTTCCTCGGACGTCCGGCAAGGGGAGTTTGTGGTCGCCATGGGCAGCCCGTTCGCTCTCCGCAACACCATCACATCGGGCATCGTGAGCTCAGCCCAGAGAGGCAGCAAGGAGCTGGGCCTGTCCAACTCCAACATGGACTACATCCAGACCGATGCGGCCATCGACGTAAGTCGTATTGCGTGGGATGATGACGTGCGGACCACGTTACTGTGGTCCGCACGTCTCATCCAGGGAATACCCCATCAGTCCCAATTCCTTGCAGCTACGAACAGCCAACCCGATTGGCCGCGCTAATTTGGTTTAGAGGTAAACTGTGTTTGTTTCCAATCAGGGGGTCACTGTAGTTCGAGCCCCATGCTGTGTGTCTGAGAACCGGCGTGCTGTTATACTGTTACAAAGTGTGCTTGTTTGTGAACATTGTTTTTGCGTACCTGTAGATTTGTAGTAAGCACAGAACTGGTTTTGTGTTTCGCAGTTTGGGAACTCTGGAGGCCCCCTCATTAACTTGGTGAGTGACGGATCCAAAGAAAAGAAAAGCTATTGAGTTAACTACAGAAGTATACCATGTATTTTCCAACATGTTTAAAATACTTTTTGTGGCGCGTCTGAACCAGGATGGGGAAGTGATCGGTATTAACACCATGAAGGTCACTGCAGGGATTTCCTTCGCCATCCCCTCAGATCACGTCAAGCAGTTCCTGGAAAGATCGGCACAACAGAAGAGTAAGTTGATGATGTTGGAAAATCAAAGGGGGCCACCTTGGAGCAAAGTGAAGGATGTAAAATGTCACTTTTTTACCGACATTTTACCTCGGTGTACGATGAAACCACAAGCAGTTCCTCTTCCATAGAAATGTTTTCTTTAATAAATATCGAGGAAGCAATACAAAAAAAAAAACGGCTTGTTAATAAGACTATCATAACTCACAACCCGCTGTCCAAGCTGTAAAATAAGAATTTCATTTTAAACAGTATCTAACTTTCTTGTTGTACCTGCCAGAATCGAGGCTCGGCGAATCAGACAGCAGGCGAAAGTATATTGGAGTAATGATGCTGACGCTGACGCCAAGGTAACGCCTCCCGCTTGCCGTCGTGGCAACGATGAATGTGTTCTCACTTTGCTCTGAGGGTTTTGTATCAGCTTGTCTCTTTGGCGGTGCAGTATCATTGCAGAGTTAAAGCTGCGAGATTCCCTCTTCCCAGACGTCACTCATGGAATTCTGATCCACAGGGTCATCACAGGCTCACCAGCAAACAAGTAAGCATGGCTATGTTATTGATGGGTGGCTCTTTAAAAACAGAGGAAAATGATAGACCTCAGGAGTTTGCATAGCTTTGCATTCACACAGGGAACACAGATGACAATGTCAACTGTTCTAGATCTAAATCCCTATCAATAATACCTTTTGAGCTTATTACAGAAAAAGTAATTTAGTAGGAGACCCTGACTTTCATGGAAACAAAAATAGGTCACAAATGTATTTTGTAATGACATTTGACGATGCAGACAGACACGCAAATTGTCAGGCTTTGTGTAACCAACTTGACGAATGCATTCAACAAGCCTATTAGCGTCCAGGCAACATTATAATTGGCTTTTCTTTAAGAGCCGGCATGCAGCCAGGGGACATCGTGGTGGAGATCGACGGCACCCGAGTGAACACCTCGGAGGAGATCTACCAGGCAGTGCGCAGCAGAAACACCATCTCCATGTTGGTGCAGAGGGGACAGGACCTGCTGCCAATGCAGATAACGCCAGAGTATACAGAGTGATCGTAACGAGCGTTCATGTCACTGTAGCCCGAGGAGGGGGGGGGAAAGAGCATGAAGACAAAGGCATTAAGTCTGAACGTGACACGATGAATGGCCTCCTCCCAGACCTGAGCCATCACTGACATTTATCACACCTGAAGAACTTGCCTTTTTTTAAATGTTTTGAAGTGAAAACATTTTTTTGTTATCATTGTCGGCAATGATTCTGTATAACGGTAACTTGAGTCGCAGGCACCACTATGAAGGCGGCATATTTCCATTACATGTTGTTGTTCATGGTAGTAATACTGTCCACATGCGTCATACCAAGGGTTACAAAGTGAAAGCCAGTATATTTTTTGACAAAGCAATTTAATGTTAGACAGTGGCAAGAAACATGACAGACCCAACACTGCAGATTGAACCGAACTACTTATAGACAGGACGAGTTTGAAAAGCCACAAATGCCGAGACCATGATCCCACTTTTAAAATAAACGAACCTTTGCAAATCAAGCTTCCTCTAAATTACTGCAATGCAATGCAGCGTTCGGGCCGAATGGGACGAGAACCGAGAACCTTCGGACGGCCAGGTAACAACTGTCATGGCCTCCTGAAAATGGATGTCGATCAGCAGTCCAAAGCTCAGATCGATTTCTCTAAACATTTCTATTTTCTCTGTGACTCATAGAAATGTACTTATAAGTAACTTAAAAGTACTATATAGTACTTTATATATAATACATATAAATATATTGTACATGTACAATAAAAATGTTTTTATTGTACAATGTACATATATATACAAGTATATATGTATAATATGTATGTACTATAAGTACTTATAAACTTATGCAGGTATAAATCATCTCATTCGGTTTGAACGCGGCATATGTTTTAATTCATTTTAAAGACAAAACATGAATTCTTTTCTTGACAAAAATACTTGCCAAACTTACATGATTGAAAAATAAAGCTCCCCTCATATCAATTTTAGAGCCACCGCCCTAGTGCGGAAATTAGACATCTTTCTGTCTATGCACAGTAACACACACTTACAGTAAAGAAATAAAGTGACAGTACTGAACATCTACACAAACGTGTTTGCTTCAGAGACAGATAAACATTTATGGTATATAACGTTCAATACGTTCATACTCATGGACTAAAGACATTCGTTTTAGGGTACAAGTACTACAGTACTACAACATACCAGGAGAGTTGTTTTTGTTTTTGAAATGGTTAAAATCCCATTCAAACTTTTTAAAATGGCTTCGTATATTTTTATATATATATATATATATATATATATATATTGCTGGTTATAGTTTTCTTTTTAAGAAAATATAAATTGTGCGACTTAAGCTTACAATATACTGCTGGCAGTTACTCCTGTCTGGCCCCCCCCCGCCCCGCCCCACCCACACAGACCCCCCCCCCGCCCCCGACGGAATGCTGCAGACGCAGGGCTCACAGGCAGCAGCCAACCTCTCTATCAAACACAGACACATAAATAAGGGTGAGGAGGGCTGGGCGAGGGGAACGGCTAGGTGGGCGGCGAGGGGGGAAATAAACCCTAGTGTCCGGTCTGGGCCGGCAGGAAGCGGGCTTGAAAAGCGTGTGCCTAGTTGACTTGGTCCAGGGCTCGCAGAAGCTCCTCCCCCTGCAGCAGGTGCTGGCGCCCTTGTACGGGCGCGTTGACCTCGCAGTCGTAGCGGGTGAGCTGGGGCAGGGTGATGGCCGGGCTGCTGTCCTCGAAGGAGGTGCCCAGGAGAAGACTGGTCAGGTCTAAGAGCCGGGGAGACGGGTTAGAGCAACACATCCAGGGGCGTCTGCTGAGGCACTTCATTTCACCAGGACATTATCCCCCTCCCCCAGTCCCCTGCCTCACCTGACGGCAGGACGAGGATGTACCGATGGGAGACCACCACGGGGACCTCCGACACCTTCGGCTTCTTACCCTGCTCACATGGGCCCTGCAGCAATGCCCCCTGGGAAATGATGAGACCGCACTCACTGATCTGCAGCAGGTGTAGCAGGTAGTAGTAGTAGCACCAGTAGCAGGTGTAGCAGGTGTAGTATGTGTAGCAGGTAGTAGTAGTAGCACCAGTAGCAGGTGTAGCAGGTGTAGCAGGTGTAGTATGGTGTAGTATGGTGCAGCAGGTGTAGTATGGTGTAGCAGGTGCAGCAGGTGTAGTATGGTGCAGGTGTAGCACCAGTAGCAGGTGTAGCAGGTAGTAGTAGTAGCAGGTGTAGCAGGTGCAGCAGGTGTAGCAGGTGTAGCAGGTGCAGCAGGTGTAGTATGGTGCAGCAGGTGTAGCACCAGTAGCAGGTGTAGCAGGTAGTAGTAGTAGCAGGTGTAGCAGGTGCAGCAGGTGTAGTATGGTGCAGCAGGTGTAGCACCAGTAGCAGGTGTAGCAGGTAGTAGTAGTAGCAGGTGTAGCAGGTGCAGCAGGTGTAGTATGGTGCTTGCTTGGGTGGTGTGGGTGTGAACTAGCTGATGAAGGGGTGTCTGCGCTCACCGTTCCGACGACCTCTGTGAGCGGGACGTCTCCCAGCTTCCTCTTGCGCTGAGCGTTCTGGGCGGCCAGCATCTTCAGAGACACGTCCTTTTCCAACTGCGGGTTTCTGAAGAAAGAAGGATGGGGAATTGTATTTAACCTGCCCGGTTATCCTCGTTGAGACCAAACATCCAGCGAAGAAGAAAGATCCTGCCCCTGGGCCGTGTTGCGGGGGTGTCATCAGAGGGCCTACCTCTTGGAGAGCAGGAGGGCCGCGTGGGGCGTGGTCACCGGCTCCAGGGGCCCGGGGCCCCCCGGAGCCGTGCGACCGCCCGGGCCCCTGGAGGCCGAGCTCAGGTAGCTGTGGAGCGGTGTGCAGCTCGCCGGCGGTTGGAGCGGCTCGCAGGTTATGGGCTCATCCGGGGCCAGCGTGCGCAGCTGGAAGTCGTCGTCCATGGGGATGTACGGCGCCAGCATCTCCAGGTCCAGGATGGCCTGGACACACACAGAGACGGTACTGAGACTGCCTTTATGACTGGGACATAGCAAAGAGGAAGGTGCGCCCGGGGGTCTGAAAGCGTACCTGGGTCGTGAAGGGGGTCTTGGGCTTTGTGTCGACGGCAAACAGCTTCTCGACCAGGTCAAAGTCCGAGCCGAGCTCCATGTCGCTGGGGAAGCCCAGGTCCAGCGGGCTATCGGGCTGAGGGTGGAGGAGCGCGTGTCAGCACTTTGTAAACGTTATTAACAGCATGAGGTCCCAACAACGAGGTCAGGTGACTCACCGCTGCGGGGCTCCTGGGCCGAGGGAGGCTGCCTGCTCGGCTGGAGGGCACCTCTGGCTCCGCGGGGGGGCTGGTGGTGGAGTGGGGGGGCTCGCTAGGGGTCAGAGGGGACAGAGGCAGTGCCAAGGGTTCACTGGTGGAGGGAAGCATCACGTCGTTGTAGAGAGGCATGTCCTCCAGAAGGTGAATCTCTGGATCTACGGTGGAAGTGGAGAGACGTTGGCGTGGAAACATAAAGCCCAAAGCCCGCAGAGCGCGGATTTCGCTTCGTATTTCTAGCGTGACCGGAAAACTAAACGGAATCCTATTGCTCTAACGGAGCGTGGATGTACGCTGTATTTGATGTATGCTGAGTCGAGCATCAGCTCTGATTTGAGAACGCAAGCGACTGACCAGGGCAGCTGAAGTCCAAGGAGATGATGGTGTCTCCCGCAGCAGGGGCCAGCAGGGTGAGGGCCTCCGGCTCCTCCTTGAGCTGGTCGTACAGGCTGACCAGGGGCGGGCCCTCTGGGGCCTGCGTGAAGACCTGAATCATGTCCGTCTCCGGAGCCTTCTCCTCGCTGGTCTGGACCACGGTCTCCACAACGATCTCCTCCTCCTCCTCCCCTATCCCCTCCCCTTTCTTCTCCTCCTTCACTGGCTTCATGTCCTCCGTCTGCCCCAGAGACAAGATCAACTTCCCCTCCTGGATACCACTGTGATGGAAGAGAGGAGGTCCAGCTGGTTATGCCACAACCGTGTAAAGGTTAGAGCTCCAACAATAATACAAAAGAGAATATGACCGAATGAACACAACTATGGTGGAATGTTACTAAACATTGTTACATTGCGTTGACTGAATGTGTTTTAGTGGTCCGATGTACATTTTTCTAATTGATTTGATCACAGAGTATTTTTTGTACGGAATACATTTAACACGAACGTAACCATGAAGATTACCAGGGAGCATGAGTGTGAGGTCAGGTGTCATCGGACCTACCTGAGCACAAAGTTGACACAGACCACGCACTGGGGCTGGGAGTTCTTGTTGTTGTAGATGACGCTGGCCTGGGTCTCCACCCACACGAAGCCCCCCCGTCTGGCCAGCATGCGGTACTGCCCCGTGCTGACCTGACCCTTGGCAAACACTGCAGCACCAGAAGAAGGAGAGAGAAACCAATGATTTCACATCGGTCACGAATTGGTTTCTGAAGACCTGCCTTCAGGCCCCACACGGTGTCGTCGGACCGCCTTACAATTGTGGTGGGCCTTGGTGAGATGGTCTGAATCCAGGGCGTGGTAGTACTCGTACACGGAGCGGTTCATCAGGTGTTCTGGGTCATAGCCCATCAACTCCGTTATCCTGCAATGACACACGGAGGAGTTAAGAGGAGAAACGGTCCTCTGCAGCGGATGGGTGAATCCTCCTGAAAGGTTGTGTTCATGCCAATCTAACCAACGACCACTAGGTGGCTCTGATGCCCCACCTAGTGGGGCACCTACTTCTGTTCGTGCCAATCTAACCAACGACCACTAGGTGGCTGTAATGCCCCACTAGGTGGGGCATTACAGCCACCTAGTGGTCGTTGGATAGATTGGCACGAACGACCACTAGGGGGCTCCAAAGCCCCCCATTTCCAGTGTCAGTGTCAAGACGTTGGTCCCGATGGGGTCAGGTGGGTTCATCGTGTGAGCGGACCTCTCGTCGCAGTAGGTGAACTTCATGTCCAGGGTGTGTCGGCTCAGGAAGGTCTTGGTGTCCAGGGGCACCTCGATGTTGGAGGGGTGTGGGATGGGGTCACAGATCAGCACCAGGTAGGGCACCGGGGGCCCGGCCGGCCCTGCGGGGGACTCCTCCGCTGGGGGTTCGTACACGCGCACGTGGCCCGAGCAACGGAGCACCTTGAGAGGCACGTAGGGAAGAGCGGTTAGCGGCTCCTGGTTATCTCAACGGGGGGGGGGGGGGGGGGGGGGGGGGGGGTGTTCTGCCACACATCCCCTACGAGGAACCAGGTGTTTCCTCCTGGATCATAGTTGGCCAGGTCGTACCTTCCACGAGGCCGACTTGACGTTCACCGTGCGCCCCCTGCTGGTGAGAGTGCACTTCATGCGGAGGAAGAAGCTGCGCTCTGTGCTGGGTTCCTTGGCCTTCTTGGAGCCTGAAATGAGCCAAAGGGAGCGACGGAAAGGTGAAGAAAAAGGGAGAAAACCGAACACTGGGACTGTGTCCCGTTGGTGTTCATTATTGAATTATTATTAGTCACATTTGGTGCTTGCAGCTCAGCTACAGCTCTGAAATGCAGCCCATCACAGGACGATGGATGTGTGCATTATTAGATCTGGAACTACCACCGGTGTTTATTATCAAATTCTTCATTGTTCTGCCATGCATTATTACATTTATTATCTTATTCCTCATTGTTCTGCTATGCATTAGTAAATACATGAGATTAGGGCTATAACGCAGGTGTGAATATAGTCCTTGTCAGATGGTAATGCTACCTCAAATACTATGGAAAGATGTCAACAGACGATGGCATGAGGGAACAGTGGGTTCAACGGCTGGTTGATTAAATGTGTTATTTCTCGTGGGTGCTTGGGAACGCAGAATGCTTTCATATGTGTGTATTAGTAGACCTCCACATGCAAGGTTCAATGCATGGTATCAGCGCATTATTGCTGCTGACTATTGCATGAGCAGTGGGGCCTGTGGGGTGATATAGTGGCTGATCCACAGCAGACGGCCCACAGGGAAACATTTCTTCCCAGGAATGGGATATGCCCCGCGGGCCTGGAGAAGTGCTTTCCCCGGAGATTAAAGTGGGCTCACGCGCAGCTCTCCGTGAACTGAATGGATACGTTGCTTGGGGAATAATGTGCACCGTGCTGCTGAGGCCTCGCCCTGATGTGGTCATTTCCATGCTGCTGCCAACAGTGCTAGCAGCAGTCTGCCACTGCCGCTAGCTCTCTGGAGATTGCTTTGGCCGACCACAAAGAGAGGCTGAATCCATTATTCTTTGATGTGTCGGGGGAAAATAACATTTTGTAGATGTATTTTCCTTCCTTACGGAATGACAGATTAGGAGTCCACTACAAATTATGCTTAATGCGGGTTTGTGTTATGATCAACATTGAAAGTAATATCCTAAAAAGGTAACATTTAGTTTCCTTACATTTGCTCCGATTGCTCTCTGATAAAGAGGATTTTATGGGCCCCAAGAAAAAAAAGAAAAAGAAAAAAAGGTCTTCCAACCTCTTGGATACAAAAGATAAATCATAACATCCAGCAGAGTGCACTGGGAAGCCATGGGAGCACATTCCATCGCTGGGGGGTGGAACAATGGCGGCAGACAGACTTGTTCCAACAGCCCACAGACTGTGTGCCAGCTCAGATGAACCTCTGTTGTGAGCAGGTCGGACAGCATGCTTGTGTATGCTTGTCTCCGACCATTCAAAGTTGTTACCATGGGGAAACTGATCCAGGGTTTGTTGCTTACCAGTTCTGTGGACCAACATCTCTCTCAACTCCTCCTGGTCACATGGGTGTGTGTAGTCGAACACGCTCTGTCCAGTCAAGTCAAACTGGCAGAACAACACAAAGAGCGGAGAGAGGTCAGAGGTTAACAGCGACAGTCCAGGGCAACCACTGTGTTGTTCTGTGCCCCCTCCCCCCGAATTTTTGATCATCATCATCACCACGCTTATTGTTATTCACACAAAGCCTCCATACCCATGTTGAACAAGGTGAGACCAACCTGTGCCAGGCCGAGGCACTTGTGGACATTCTCTGAGAGATAGATCATGTCTCCGTCCTCTGACAGCACCATGAGGAATCCCTCCAGAGCCTTCAGGTAGGAGCCGCTCAGTCGGGCCCCCAGCTCGCTCTCCTCCTCCTCCTCCGCCACCAGGGGCCCGTCTGCAGCCAAGAGGAACAGGGCACATGAGGGGGAGGGTGGAGGAACACTTATCATTAGTGGGCTTTACCAGCAGCTCCCCACCTTTGACTTCAGGTGGACCACTAACTCGGCATCAGGATTTGCAGACCACCTCGTATGCTGACGGTTCAAAATGGAAAAATACACATGCAGTGTATAAACACAAGTGTTACTGTAAGAAGGCCAGTGGGACCAGTGGAAAGAAAGAGTCAGCTGCTCGCGCTTCAAGATATAGCACACCCAAATTAAAACGAAACAGCAACGGAAAAAAATTCAAATGGAAAACATTCTGAATGAACTAAGCTACACTATAAAATAAAATAAAAAATAGCACGCCATAGTACTACATAAAAAGACTGAACGTTATTTATTATATATTCATTTTTGATTACATATTTTTGATTATTTATATTATTGTTCATTTGTCTATTTCAAGAATAAAATCCAACGTACCACCTGCAGTAACCTCGCGTACCACTAGGTTGAAAAACCCTGTTCTATACAATCAGCCTCAGCATCGAGCAGCTTTGAATGGCCTGGGTGTTTTGAGTCAAACACTCCTTCAACGGTTTTCCTTCTTCTCGTGCCAACATGTCTGGCATAGCAACACAGTGTGAATATCTGTCCACTATGGCATGTGCTCAATTCCCCTTTGTATAAACACAGGGACAACAAAGAACCTTGAAAGCAACCAATAACACACATATGTCACAACCATCTTTAAGGATGTGACTTTATGATAAAAAGAAGGTTCTGCTGAGCGAAAACAAAAAAGGAGCGCTGGGCGCTGCTGTGCCGAGCGCTCACCCGGGCCGGGCCCTCACCCGGGCCCTCACCCGGCCGGGCCCTCACCCGGGCCCTCACCCGGGCCGAGCCCTCACCCGGGCCGAGCCCTCACCTGTGCTGAGCAGCTTCATCATTCGCAGGTAGCTGATGGTGAGCCTCATGATGGAGGCCTTGTCCAGGTTGGACCTGACGCTGTGGGGCATGGGCAGCTCCTGGGCCAGCTCGTAGAACACCTCCGACTCCTTCCCCCGCCGGCACCGCGCCGCGTCCCGCGACTTCTCCTTCCTGCGGTCCGAGCTCACCCTGCAGGCGGGAGGAGACAGCACGGGGTGAGTGAGCGGCCGGGGGGGCAGCGATGGCCTGGAGTGGGCGCCGTAGTCGGCCGGATCACACATGTTGAGGGCACGCACGCAGGCTTGGTCTGAAGTGGAACCGCCCGCTACTTCATCACGTCCAAATGGAGCCAACTTATTCACAGACACTCCCTTGGGGTGATCGGCTTAAAACAAAGCAAGACCTTGGTGTGATTGGCTGGCAGAGGGGGCTTGCCCTGAAGGGTTCTTCAGTCAGGCTTGCTGGAGCGCAGCCACGACTAAGTATCACACCAATCACGTTGACATTTACGATGCCCGGCTCTATAGAGCGAGCGGGAGGAGAGTGGCAGCGGAAGCCGCAACAACACGGAGCGATGCAAATAAAGCAAACAGGTAAACACACAAGAACGTTTATGTTTGATTCATAAATCCAACCCGGGTCCAGGTTGTTTTGACAATATTGTAATATGACATCAGTGCTTTGTATCCTCTGTGTTTTATCATGTTACTGACGGCGTTCTGAAAACACCTTAACTTGTGACAGTGGAATTTTAACACTTTGCAGCATTAAGATTGCAAAGTATATTTATATATATACACATGGCGCTTGTGTCATGAAACAAATTATCACCAGATTCTCGCTACTTTCACAGCCTTGTATTAGGCTATAAAGGGCATGGTTTAGTAGTTTAATAATAAAATTAATCATGCGAATATACACTGCATACACTGTCAATGCAAAGTATTCTCGATTCGTTTTGAGATTAAATTGTAATATCGAAACGTCAATCCTCCAGTATGAAAATGGCAAAGCACACGGGTAATCCGAACAAAATGCCAAACAGATACGGCTAGGTTTTCAATTGTAACTCAATCGCCTGCCATTTAGTCCACCTAGCAACTGGACAGGTGACACCATAAATCCCTCTGGCGTTAGCAGCACTCAAGGACATATTGAAAAGAGATTGTAAGACGGAGGGTGCAATCTAAAAGCTACAGATTCTGAAATACAAGCCTAATTAAAATCGATTTGTTGCGCAACACAATTAACCCCGGCTATTTCGAGTGCTCTGTTGCCAAGCCGGCATCTGGCTGCATGAACGTTATCAACGTGCGATTATTTCACGGTTCTTTTCTTTGAACCGCCGTAACGCACCGTGCCGTTTATGCAGGATGTTTTGGCGATATACAAGAACATAGTGCGCGTTACGTTACACTGAACAGATCCACGGCCAAAGGGATAATCACAGGAACTACATACTGGAGTGCGTCAGGTCTGACAACACTCAATCTTCTATACATTGCACCAGTATTTGGATCAGGAAACTGTATGCTCTGTGAAGCTCACTATGGTTATTCCTGTTATACATTAGTATCCGTATCATTTAGACCACAAATGAATAGCATTTTGTCTTTGCAAGAACATGGAAGGCTTCTATTTATGAATACAACAGTTACTTTCAATGACTCTGAAATAAATGATCACTGAATAAATGCATTTTAGTATTGGGTCCTCTTAGTAGTGGTGGCGGGGGTGGCGGGGGGGGGGGGAGAAGTACAACTTTTTGCACTTTTCTCTGACGGGCCTGCAGCACCCCAAAATGGCCCACAACCTGCTTTGAAAGCAGTTGAGAGGATTACACAATCAGGTCTGGATCAAAGCAGGGTGAACATACATCCTCTGAACGCAGTCGCCGCCAGGATGAAACGCAACTGCGAGCAATTAAAGTCCAAGGGTTTATCATTGACGTAAAAAATACTCTGTTAGAGAAATCACTGTGTTTGACAACAGTGGTATGATCCAAACTCCAAGCAAAACAGCAGCAAGTAGCCAAGCCAAGCTGGAATATCGAGTATGCACATTGATTTAGTATTAAAGATTTATAATGTGAGTGTGTTTGTATTAATTCATGTCAACACAGCATGGCGGGAAGGACATCCTGGTTTGCTTTTCACTTGATATGTATATATATATATATTTAAACAATTTGATGGGATAAAGCCTTTTAATAATAGTAAAGAAGATACTACATAGGCCTATCTGCTGCTTATAGCTTAGGAACTGTTCATTATATAATGTCACTTTAGTTGATTACAAAAAGCAAGCAGATTTAATATGCAACTTTGGGCACTAGTAGCTTGTGGTTATCGTGATTTAGATTTGACCAAATTATTTAAATAAATATATACAACAAATCACCAATAACATGACTAGGTTATTCGTCATCCTAAATGTGGTTGTGCTGTATGTATTGTGTTGGTATTAAAACAATGACAAATTGTATTCGTTGTACTGATGGACTGCAGATTTCAAAGTGGTCCTGCTAAGAACGACGGCCTTTGTGTGAAAGCAAGGCCGATCTGTTTGACCCCACAGGCTAGCAGACGGACCATCATTACATAACACGTGCACATGGCTAGCATGCCTGAGAGCGCTCGGCTTGACATTTGTTTTCCCAACCTAATTATCTCCCCATTTTAGTTACGTTTAATAAGACTGACACGCTCACCTGCATTGTTAGCGTGTCAGTACCAAGATTCCCACGGCTCTTAGTTTAGCTTGAAAAGAAGATCACTTCTATGAAGGTTGCTGAAGAACGTAGTAGTCTGCTCATATCGGCCCTTTCTTTCTTTAAGTTAATTGGGCAATGAAGCAGCCCCCACCAGCGTTTACTGTCGTTTTGTCCATTGTTCAATCCTTGGTATGCCTCTTTCACAGAAAATGGAATCCAACTTATTTGTGAAAGCTTCTAATTAATTTAAAAGCTCAAAACGAAAAGCACTCCCTTTTTTTGTTGCAGCGGAAAAGGAAACATTTTTGTGAGCACAACTGTGTTCATTTTTAAATGAATATTATTCAGTCATTTTGACTGTTGCGACTTTTTCAAAATGTGTGCAGAATATTGCGTAGTACACAGGCCGTACAGACCAGACTTCAGGGGAGCGTTTTGTCCAGAAAAAAAAAAAAAAAACCTTTCTTCCAGCGAGGATGCCTCCCTCCCCTGGTGAAGCCCACACACACGGCAACACCGCCATTATTAGTGGGGCTTGAATCCTGCCGTACTCCGCTTTAGTTTAATCTTTGACAGCTGAGACAACCTCATACATCTGTGGTAGGGCAAGTGTATCGTCCCAGCAGGAGCTGACATGCTTGTATGCTGCTTTCCCTCCCCAAATAGACAAAGGTCCATCTATTCCTGCTTCTGGCCTTTTGTGCCCATTATAGGGAGGGCTAACCCTAGCTGTTAACACAAAAGGACACAATAACAATACCTGGACGATCGTTTTTTATGCTATATCCAATTTCGACCAATTTGGCCGCACTCGAAAAGGCCTGCAAGAATGAATAAGAGATGAGACGGAAATACCAGAGCACTGCGCCAGCACTCAACAATCGACCCAACAGGTTGGCACCAGAGTATCACGGGACCGTGCCGTAGTGGAACAAAAAACAGTCAAGGTTTAACCAGCGTCGAGGTCAATGACGCAAAGTCGGGCAAGAGGTACAAACACTAGGATTTAATAATGTTGTAAGGAGGGACCGATATAAGACACAAATCTTCTGGAAGTCGCTGATGAATGCAGTTGATGAGGTTACAACCCTGGCACACAGACAATTTTCAGTGGCCCACTTTCACTCATCCAACCAAGCTTAGCAATCTGTGACCTTAAAGGTTCAGTGTGTAGAATTTAGCGGCATGTAACGGCACAGACTTGGCAGAAATGGAATAACATTCATAAGTATGTATTAATTAGTGCATAATCCCATGAAAATAAGAATCGCTGTGTTTTCTACGTGGGGAGGGGGTCTTCTTCCCCGGAGCTCCTCTCAACCTATTCCAGCCCAGTTTGACTTTGGTTGTCATGTTGGCAACATAATTGTGACTCATGGAGTTAAAGTTAGGGTAGGAAATGTGGTGAGAACAGCCAGAGCAAGCTTGATTTTGAAAGTATCCAACCGAAAAATAATCTCCCTCAGGCCTCCCCCCTCTCCAAAAGAACATGACAGGTCTGCTAGCTTTTGCAATATGTCTACCTAGCCTAGATTGAAGATTCCAGTCGTGCACTCAGCAAGACAGTCAGGTAGAGAGTCAGGTAGAGAGTCAGGTGGAGAGTCAGGTAGACAGTCAGGTAGACAGTCAGGTAGGCCATCCAATAATTTCATGAAATGAGCAATTTTAGAAGCTAAAAATGCTTCTATAATAAATGCCCCACCATAGCTTTAAACTACATTCCTTGAGAGATGTGTCAGTGTGACCAAGAACTGCCATGACCAGATTATTCTCGGTTAAAGACTGGGTCCTTATGTGTCCAATGTGAATGTGTTCAATGTCCTCAACCTGGACATTTTCGCAGCACTCAAGAGACAACTTATTAACTGCAAACTCAAGTACGGCATATGGCAAGATCAAAACACATGCAACAAGTGAATGTGGACATCAGGTTATTATACCCTGTTTAAAAACAGTCAATCCAGAATCAATGTTTTGAGCATGCAGAATGGTTTGGCACACTTTCTAACGGTTAAGCAAAATGTCCTTAATAATTGACACCGGAAAAAGACAATCTACTTCTATGAATTTTACACCATGACATGTATTCAATTGTTTTGTGGTGGTTTAATGGTGTAAATTAAACTAAGTTTGATTTTATCTTCATTTCAACGAGTAATTTCTTCCTCGTTTAATTTATACAATGAATAATTGTTGGTAAAAGCTACAGTCTAATCAATAAAGTAAACGTTGCGGAATTAGGTTTCTATAGTACTACTAAATAAAAGTTACATCCTATTGAATGTATTATCTGCAAGCACTAGTTAACAGGCTGAGGGTGGGTTTTCCTGCAGTAACGTTATGGGCCTACCAGGTCATCTTTTGGAAATAATCGATGACTTTTAAAGCGTCAACAACTGCAGTCCTTCATTTCCTTCAATGAAATCCAAACAACACGCCAGAGATCACCTGACAGGGTCCTCCGATGTTACTAACACTTTGTCTGGACGATATTATTACTCCACCCCGTCATAACACCACCTGGGTAATTCAAAAAGGGGGACTTTAATGAAAGATGTTTCAACAAAGTCCACCCATGTTGTGTAACACTCAGACAGGGCAGCTCGTCGGGTTAGCCGTGGCTCTTCCAGCTAGCTGCTAACTGGCTACCAGACGACCTCAAGCCCTCCCGCATTCAACATGAACTACACCAACACGGCAGCACAATTCTTTCTATAAAACTCATCGGCAACAAGTCAACGCCGACCATGTTTTTCGCCTCGATATCGAAAACGACCGAGCTAGATTCCAAAAACAGACAGCGTTACCTTTTCTTTTCAGGGACAATTCCAGTGTCCATTTCAGGACGAGGACCTGTGTAGCGCCTCTCAATCGGTGTCGAGTTGTCCAAGGTCTGTCTAAAAAAGATTGACTCAACGCTTCCGGGCGAATATCGGTCCTTAATTGATACCAACTAATTACATAAGAAAGGACGGTGTCTTAAGTTTGAAAACAAATGCTAATGTATTGGCGGTGAGAATACGGCTTCCACTTCCCGTGGAAGACACTGCCACGCTGGACAACGTTCCTCGCTTGAACGATGTCGCACCGCCGCGGAGGACCAGCGGCTCCGCCCCCCGCTGAGGAGGAAACGGTCACGTGCCATTTTGTGTACGTCTGTGTCCCTAACAGACGAATAAAGCGCATAATCTGTCCTAATTTGCTAATATGTAATCTGAAATACAAGAAGAAGCAATACAAACCACGTTTGTGTTGTCATAGTTGTTTCCCATTTTGAGATTTTCGTCATTGTCATAGGATTCTGTTTTAAAAGTAGCCTTTTAGTGAAAAAGTACAGTCAGCCAACGTTACTTAACCAACATAAATGGTGCGTTGAAACTAGCTAGTTGTTAAATGAGCATTATCAGGGCATGGGCCTGATAATGTCTGAATCCAGGAACCTGTCTTGACACTCTGCTGAAACCGTTGGCTGAACACTCAACGCGCACATGATAGATGAAGTGACTTCCAAGCCCCCAGTGGCCTGACTGAGGATAACAGCCTATCTTGTTTCATATTTGTTAGGAAGTCAAGGCCTTAGCTTGAGTTAAACACTTCAATTTTTATCACGTCACAATAAGTACACAAGAAACTGCTAAAAACAGGTGTTTTTAATTTACATAATTTGAAATAAATAAAACGGTTTGATTGAATCCATCAGTGTGGACGTCAGCCAATGAAAATCTGCATTTAATGCCTGGTAAGACCAAATAGGTATTGGAAGGAGTTGAAGGCCTATTTACTCATTCATATATTTACCATGATAATGGATCAGGGACAACCTGAACTGTTTTCTTTCTCTGCATGAAGGGTTTTGTCTTTCGCTTCCTGGCTTAAATATTTAATATACTAAAGTGAAAGTTATCCAACAGAATAAGAAACTGCCAAGCATTAGGATTGAAGACTTCCCTACAGGGGCGTGTGCATCAGAGCAGGTTTAATGGAGTCCATTGTTCATTGTTCACACTGTCCGGTGCAATTCCCTTCTCCTAACTTATGGCAAATAATCACACACTATCAAACTTTACTGTCTTGCAAAACTGCAAGATGTCCCTTCCTGAAGCGTCTTCCTGTTGCTGCCGCAGTTTGCAGCCGTGACGCAGAGCGGTTTTCCTGTTTTACTCTCAAACCGCCTTTGATAGCTCCACCAGATGATGTGTGCTGTCTACAGAAACTATTAAATGGTAAAGTGAAGAAATGACGACTGTCTTGGCAGACAAATGGAGAGATTACAGGATCACACCAACAAATCTTCTGATATTTCACCACTGTTGCATCATCTTATGACTGGCTGCCTTATTTCCGTAAAAAGGATTGTAGTCACTGAGATAGCTGCCAACTGGCATTAACGACATAGTCATGGTTTCAAATCTTTAGTATATATATATCAGTCAGTTTTAACATGAATTTGAGAGAGAGAGAGAGAGAGAGAGAGAGAGAGAGAGAGAGAGAGAGAGAGAGAGAGAGAGAGAGAGAGAGAGAGAGAGAGAGAGAGAGAGAGAGAGAGAGAGAGAGAGAGAGAGAGAGAGAGAGAGAGAGAGAGAGAGAGAGCGAGAGAGAGAGAGCGAGAGAGAGAGAGACTGTGCATTTACATACGGAACAAATATGACACTTTTCATATGCTAAAGAGTGCTTCCTGAACTTCACCAGGCTGCTCAATTGGCTAAAGATAAACCATTTCCCAGATTATGCTGGGAAACAAGATACAGCATGTTTGGCCAATCAGTTTGAATACATCTGTTTGCTTGAGCCCTGACATAACATCTGGCACAGATATTACAGATTCTTTCTCTTTCAACGGTCGCCAATGATGAGATCCACAAGGCTGTCCAACATTCAATACAAGCATACAAAAGACAGGCATTCAACACGGCACTTTCAAAGATGGAGTTAAAAATATGATGTTTAAAAGGGAATCGTTAAAAAACCATCTGAAGTGTTCCCGAAACAATGAAATAACAGTGAACAGAGTTTCTGCTGAGGAAGCCTTTCTCTTGCTCAGTATGGTCCTGATTGTGTGTTGTATCCACTTATTGAATAGTCTCCTGAGGCACGCCCCAGTAGAACACCAGGAATCTAAACTGACCGCAGAGTGTGGACCCCTGCAGAGAACGTTATCTCGGTGGGTCCTTCAAAAAGGGACTGCTATTTATGCAGGATTTCCGAGGACGTGAAGGAAAAGTTCTCGAATTCGTTGTGAGTGTTGGAGGGTATGAGGGGGTCTTCGATGGGCGTCAGTGTGGGCTCCTCCTGTGTAAAGTCAGGATCAAAGTTGTTCACATCCTCGGTCGTTTTCTGGGGATACACAACAATATTCATATGAAAAGAATCAATCATTACTGAATTTGGCAGGGAGGCAGGGAGGGAGGGAGGGAGGGAGGCAGGGAGGGAGGGAGGGAGGGAGGGAGGGAGGGAAGGAGGGAGGGAGGGAGGCAGGGAGGGAGGCAGGGAGGGAGGGAGGGAGGCAGGGAGGGAGGGAGGGAGAGGCTTTGTGTATTTACATACGGAACAAATATGACACCATTTCATTCTGATAATCAACACTAGACAGCAACCTGTGGGGAAGCTGCAACGCTTTGTAGTAACTTGTTATTGTCTTAAATATCATTTAATTTCACTTACAATCTTGGGTTTGAAGGGCGGCTCCAGCTCTCTGAGGTTCAGCTTCTCCCAATCGATGCTCGCAAAGAAGGCGTGCTGGACCACGGCGTTCTCCCCGCCGTCCGCGCACCCCAGGCGCCGAGCCACCGTCTTGGTCAACAACTTGGGAAGAGAATTGTAAAATATCTAACAACACGTCATTCACGTGACTTTACGTGTTCACGGGTGGTGAAAAGGTCGAGAACAAAAACCCAACGTGGCATTCAACACAAACAGTGGACTCAAATAAGTGACGGGTATCATTTGTGTACCAGACATTGGACGCTCATAACCGTTTCCATGCAACAAGGCTTATTGTGTCATTTGATTCAAGGGTCCAAGTCACGCTCCGTGGCAATGCACGCCTGTGGCTGAGCCAGCGTGCATTACAGTCAGTCCCTCTGTCTAACTCCCTCTCTCCTTACACACACACACACACACACCAACGCAAACACAACCTAGTGGAGGGCTGGCACAGTCCGCCACATTTTCTGGAGCGCAACCAAAGGGAGTCCAGGAAGGCCTGAGTGCAGGCCAGGGATCCCGCCTCAAACCACTGGATCAAACTACAAAATTAAACAGTTTAAACTTTGTATAGATCAGCACTTGGAGGAGTTCAATATTTAATAAGCTGAAATATGAAAACTGCAGTTGGTCGTATACAAGCTCAATCTCCTGTCCGAGTTTCATTATAGTATTGTAATTGTTGTGTTTATGTACAATACAGTTGTGCTGTATGAGAGGGTTAGGGTTCTACGGGTTATATGTTGTTGTCTTTTATATTCATGTGTACAATTAATCTATTGAAGACATGTCTGCATTATCAATATTGCAATATTCCCACCGTTAATTCATCAATAGAGACAACTGTATACATTTATAGACTGACTCTTGCCTCTGTTCAGTCAGCAACACTGACTTTATCAAACCTGCCTCTGTTTAAATAAACTCAGATCCTAGCCAGTAGAATGAAGACCAGAGGAAGGAAGAAAAGCAGAAAAAAAGCTCAATTATAAAAGTGTTTGGACTCAGCCTCTGAGGGAACAATCAGAGAAATAAATGAAGGTGTCTGGGGTCAGTCTCAAAAGTCTGCACCCACCTACGGGCCAGCGCCGACATTAACCTGCCACCAAAACAAACCAGCAACCTTTTCACAGAGAGACAGAGAGAGAGAGAGAGAACAGTCGGATTCAGCCCCAAGTCCACAAAGAGATTTATATCCCTTGCCATATCAACCTCCAAACACTGTTTACTCGCACAGACCTGCCCTCAAAGCCCTGGGTGAATGTCTCAGCAAACTGAGAAAATAATGAACGAGAGCCAAATACCTCTCAAATAGAAAGCCCAAGTGGTTTGAGGCGTTAAAGGTCTTTTAACACCATCTGCTTTTCACTTAGACTTGATGTACCACAGAACCCATATTCAAGCTATTCTGCTACTGCCATTTTTCCACATGTAACCTTCCCATCGGTGATGTTCTCAGTTTTCCAGAGACAGCCATGTGGACAGTAACAGCCCTTATTACTCATCATAATATAAAGTCGTTGACCTTTCCTCAGATATATTCTGATATAAACTATTTTTGTGTTGTCACTTGATCGATTAAATTAAAATCAATGAATTTTCTATTGAATTGTCTCCAACCCTTTTCTCATATTGATCATGAAGAAGCTCATCGATTTTGACCAGAAATAAAGAGTATTCTTGTCTTCCTTGTTATAATTGGGGGTTGATGTGATTAATCCCAGGTAATCCCAGGTACACCATTAAAACGCATTACCTATGCCATAGCGTTACCCAGCAACCATTTGGTGTGTGCCTAACAAGCTTCAAGGACCTGCTTGGAAGAGCTGTAAGAGCTTTGTATGAGCTTCCAGTAAAAATAGTCCAGCGATGTTCAAAGCCACTCAGGAGGTGCCAGCAGCCGACAGACTGAAGGGGGATAGCCCTTTTAAGGAACGCACCGTGCGCTACAAAGCAAATCACTGGCAGGTTTTGGGGTTTAGGAATGGCACCTCTTCACTCAAGCTGGAATAACAACTAGAGAGGAACGGGGGGGCGTGGGGGGGGGGCGTGGGGGTAACACTGTATTTATAGCAGGTATGCTGTGGCGGGGAACGGGTCTGGGTTTATAGTTCTGTAAGGGTCCGGCCCAACAGCTGGTAAGGGGAGCTCCCGTCAGGCTGTCATGCATACGGTCAGTCAGACGGACAGACGGACGCTCCGAAGGCCAGCGCGTAACACAAAGCTGGTCTGGGAAGATAAAGAGCAAAGCTATTCTCCGTGGTGACCTTGTGAGAGACAGGCATGCATGGACCAGTCGATCATCACATGTCCATACCATGGCACGGATGTCGCCTAGTTCCTCCAAACAGCGTATTCATTAATACGCAGGATGGCTGAACACTGTGAATTGGTCTGTCCCCGGACGCTGTTCTAAATACATCCATGGCGGGTTATCGATTTCCTATGCCCTAAGACAATGATGCAATCGTACGATGCAAAGAAAGAGGTCATGATACATGTCTGGAACAAGTTAAACAACAGGCTGGAGGAACACATAAAAGGCCCAAAGATCCTATCAACTGTACAGCCCAGTTTCATTCATACGCCTGTTGTAGAATCCCTCTTCTAAGGGATGCATGTTGTGTCTCGTTGTGTACGTACTGCCTTTAGTATGTTGACGGCCTCCGTGCTAAGCCAGGACGCGTAGACGATCTCCTCGTTCAGGATGGCCTCAAACAGGTCATCTTCGTTCTCCGCCTCAAAGGGGGCGTGTCCCGACAGCATCTCGTACAGCAGAACCCCAAGGGCCCACCAGTCCACTGAGGGCCCGTACAGCATCTCCTGCAGAATCTGTTGAAGGACATCGTTCATCGGCATCAAGAAAGGCAGCCAGGCACTTGAGGACTTGCACTTGACTTGAGGATGGATGCCACAAAACGGTTGACTGTGGGTGTGCATGTGTGTGGGATTCTTAACTAACCAGACACACACACACACACACAAACACACACACACACACACACACACACACACACACACACGATTAGAAATGAACTCTGAGAAGCAAACAAACATCAACAGATAGCAGATAGTGTTTTGGGCATTCATTAAGGAAACTAATCTCATTGGTTTTGGGGCTGTCATGGTTTTCCATTAAATCCAGATCTATTAAATTAGCTATTGACTATTCAAAACTAAAAGTAAGCATTTAAATCAGCTGTCTGAATAATCCAGAGTAATAAGTGTTGTTGGGAGAGATGCATGAGGGATGAAGGTAGGAAGTGATTTTTGCAAAAGACTAAACCTTTTGCATTCTTCGAGTGCTCAGTAAATAATGAAATACACAGAATAAATTACTCTCTTACTGACCTCTGGGGCAATGTAATCTGGAGTCCCACAGAAAGTGCCTGTGGCTCCATCTTCAAAGACTCCCTCCTTACACATTCCAAAGTCTGCCAGCTTGCAATGGCCGTCTTTATCAAGAAGGACATTGTCCAGCTTCAGATCCCTGGAGGGGCAGAGGAAAAGACACATTTTGAGATGTTGTTACTAACGGACTGAAATCCCACCATGCAGAAGAACATCGGCATCAATCAAATATGAGAAGGTACTTGCACCATGCTTGGCTGAGTACCAGCAAGTTACTTCAATTCATCAGTTGGACCGCAAGGCTTTTTAAAAGGTTTTTTAGAAAGCAACCTCCAGTGTGAGCCGCTGTCAGTGTTGTTGTTTTTAAGTACATTAAATGTAACCTTTATCACGGACAACATACACAGGGCCATGCGATGAACAGGGAATGAGACACTAAGTAGGTGACATACGGAGAATCAACTCTGGCCAGATTTGGACCGGCTAGACCTGTTGCAAGGCTTGGCAACGCGGTAAGAGCACAACCTGGTTGAACCAACGCAGTTAAGAGTGAGGTGGGAACCAGCGACAATAACGTCGGGCAGCCATGACGCGTCTGGTCACATTCAGACCACCAGCTGGTCTGAATGTGACCAGAGGTGTTCCAATGTCAGTAGGAGCTGAAAGTGTACGATTCCCTCGTAAATTCACCGTAACTACAAAAGGCAAAATGACAGTTATGTTCAATTGTATTTGAGGATACATTTCTCTTAATTTATGAATAAATTCATACCTAAACCACATCTTCTCTTTTCAAACCTACTTTGACTGAACATGTAGAGGCATTAGGTAACAAATGTCTTAGTATCTCTAGATGCATATAGAATTGCTGGCAAGACTCATATAAGCATCTTTATTGAAGTATGAAATTCCAGATGTGAGCAAAGCCATCCAACCCCAGTAATACATACATATATGTACCCCAATATTCTGTGGGGTTCACATGCAAAACAGTGGTTGTTGTATATCACAGCTCCTCTCCTCTGTTACAGCCTGCATATCTGTCTATCACACACATTTGGCTAACCCTAACCCCACTTCCTCTATGTGGGTGTAACTCTAGATCTACAGCTCATGCATTTTCAGTAAACAGAAGAAAAGGGAACCAGAGGATGGACGGTTAATCAAAAGAAATGTCCTGGCTGGATTAAACAGGTTTACGCCTGTTCTACTGTGAGCCGTTTGCGTAATAAATGAATCATTAGTTGCATGGCAAGATCTCGTGGCTCTTTGTATCCCAGCCAAGAAAGCACACTCTGTAAACATTTTCCGGCCAAGAGTTCAAATCAAGCAAACATAAAGGAAACATACTAGAGCTTACTGGAAGCAGGAGACAGAGAATGGTCAAAGGCTTGAACTACAACAAACAACCTGGGAAAACTAGTCCTACTAAGTCAAGTTTAGGAGCAGGAATGGCGAAAAACACTAACTGAACCTGCTGTGACTTCCTTTTACAGTCTTTGAAGAGCGAGAGAACAGATGGAGTGGTACAATGTTCAGAGCACAACTCTCCCCATCTCTGTTCTCCCATGGAGGAGTCGGAGGAAGGCTTTGTTCCCATGACATCGCGACCGCATCACTAGAGGAATTCATCGTTATCCATCTGATCACTTTAAAACCAGGAAAATACAACATTTAAGCAAAATAGCATCACAACCAAAATAACAACACTCCCCCATTTGTAGACACCACCATCTAGTCTCTTCCCACAACAAATCAATAAGTGGCCCATTTCTAACTGATACTTTAAATCACACAGAAAGCAGTACAGTGTAATCCCCACTTGTGCATTTCAAAGGGGTCGCACGCTTAAGCTGCCTGATCGGGGGGGGGGGGGGGGGGGGGGGGGGGGGGGGGGGGGGGGGGGTGATGCGTTAGGCTTTACGGTCAAAGGGATTAGCACAAGAAATAGAGGGAACAAAGGCAGGAACCTGACAATGTGGTCAGGGGGGGCGTGACGCACGGTAAGCCTTCTGTAATTGAGTGCCAACGGATCGCTTTGGACGGACTGCGCACCTTGAAAACATGCTGTGGGACTGCAATGTGGTCCAGAAACACCGGCTTGCTGTTGTTTTTCTATAATGTAGTTCTTAAATCGAGTCAAGCTACTTTTATGAATGGGTGGTGAGTGAGTGGATGCTATGTGGCGTCAACACCACGTCCTACTGGAGTCACGACCCAGGAGAATTAAAAACACACACACACACACACACACACACACACACACACACACACACACACACACACACACACACACACACACACACACACGAGATGGCATGAGCGCGGTCTTTGAACTCTTTGGGCTTTCCGTTAGGAACAGAGCTATTTCAGTGCTAGCATGCGGGCTCTGCGCGGCACGCCAGGCTAACACCGGTGCTAGGTGATGTGTGCGTGACGCGGAATGCCCGTCTAATTATAAACAGTAGCTTTCACCGTGACCTCACATGATGCCCCCTTATCTATGTGCACTTGATGTGGGCTGACAGTCCCGTGCTGCTCTGCTGGGGGGGGGCTACAGCCCTAAATATGGACCATGCACATACTGATTGAGAGACCTTTGGGCACCTGGGCCTCTGGCTTCCACTGTAGCCATGGCTGTTATGCACAGATATATTTATATATTTGTATGGAATCAGATTTGGGTGAATATAATCAAACACAACTTCATAAATTTTAAACTAAAGTAACATTTTGAGAGAATGAAACTCATTGAAACATTCCGATTTAATGTTAAAAGTAAAACATATAACTCACAAATAATTTGTGTAGTCGTGTAAACTTGGTCTTTTACGTTTTTGATAATATGTCCTTTTGCTTACAGTTCCCTCGGCTTCCTTCTCACTGACCAGACATTTGTCTCACTGTCACCTCTGTTCTGAGTTGGCAACACTTGACAATAAGGCAACATTAATGAACCATTCATTAGCATTAGTGCATTCAGTAAGTGATTACCAGATAACTAATGGCCTAGTAATAATATACTAACGATGTGCATGTTTCCTCATGGCGTTTGTAAACTAAGCTATTCATTTACACATTATTTAATAGGGTTAGGGTCGACCGTGCCGCCAATGCTATGTAATAACGCTTACGGCTGCACCGACGGAGGTGAATGAATGCTTAGTGAAGGTACTGGATGCCCGGGTCCACAGACCTGTAGAGGATGCCCTTGCTGTGCAGGAACATGAGAGCGGAGGTGATCTCGGCGGCGTAGAAGCGCGCTCGCACCTCCTCGAACTTCCTGGACTTCTGGATGTGGAACATGAGATCGCCGCCGTTCACAAACTCCATCACGAAGAAGAGGCGGTCCTGAAGGTCACCGGAGAGGTCGGCACACACACACACACATAAACACACACACAAGCTTATTAAACAGTCAAACGACCCATGTCCAAGGATATGCTGAGACCGTGTCAATGAAGGAAGATGTGTGACTGATCTATGCTGAGGCTCATCCTATAATTCATTAGTGTGTTTCATGTAGAACTGCCCCAAGTCATTAGGAGAATCGGCAAGGGGGATCTTTCCTGATGAAATCCATCCATCATTTGGTCTCCTCGTCGATTCTGGGGGTTGGTTCGTGTGTGTGTGTGTGTGTGTGTGTGTGTGTGTGTGTGTGTGTGTGTGTGTGTGTGTGTGTGTGTGTGTGTGTGTGTGTGTGTGTGTGTGTGTGTGTGTGTGTGTGTGTGTGTGTGTGTGTGTGTGTGTGTGTGTGTGTGTGTGTGTGTGTGTGTGTGTGTGTGTGTGGGGGGATTTCTATCACTCAAAACCATTGTGTGTTGTCTATCTATGGTGAAGTGTGACAAGGGTAAAATGCCTGAACCAGCTGGGTAGTAGGCCTGGTTAGTCTGGTGGAAGAAAAGAGCTTAGGGCCCAGTCATCTCACCCACACATTCTCACATTCTTTCACCACGACTCAAAGTTCACCACTAAACTGCAGAGACGCTGCCATCTGCAGGGCATCTTGTGTATTGCATGAGAAAATCAAGGATGCGTGCGTGTGTGTGGTGTGTGTGTGTCAGTCAGTCAGTCAGTGTGTGTGTGCGTGTCTGTATGTGTGTGCATGTGCGCACTGACCATTGTCTGGAAGCAGCAGTAGAGCTGGGTAAGGTAGGGGTGACAGCGGGCGAGGGAGAGCACCCTCTTCTCCGTCATGGTGCACTCCACATCGTCGTCCTGCAGGATGACGTCCTTCTTCAGCACCTTGACCGCGTACACCCGCTCGCCCCCATTCAGCCGGGCCAGCATCACCTGGGGGGGGGGGGGGGGGGGGGTTAGATCTCCTCCTGTCACCCACGCAGTTACGAGCAGACGCTTTGAGCCCAAGTGAAATGGAGACAGATAGGGTTAGGTGTTAAGGATGCCTACAGGGGGACTGGGAATGTTGGGGTTCCAGGTCGCGACCTCTCAGCTGGCGACCGATCAAACAAACCTCCATTGCTTTTAAGCTTTAAAGTGAAGTGACTGTTTGCTATGAAAATGACATATAGAAAAATATAAAGATACTATATTATAACACCAATTGAAGACTGGCAGACAAGAAAAATAAGTTATATACATAAAAAGCCATGTATTTTGCTACTGTATTGGCCCTTTTGATCACTGTTTGGAAACACAATCAGCAAATGTAAAAAAAAATGTGCTGCCTGTGCAGAAGCACCTCCTTCTATTCTACTCTACATCCTTTCTCTAAATGTCAAGCGGCTACAATATCAAAAGCATGTGGCCAGGGAAGTACATAAAGACATACTCTACATACCACACTATATGCATCTTGTGCTGGCAGTCGAGGTTGTGCTATAAATGACAGATGTACTGTATATAGCAGGCATGTGCACACCTCTACACCACCTGCCCTCCACCCTGCCTCACCTTGCCGAAGCTGCCCTTGCCCAGAACCTGGAGGAAGGTGAAGTCTGAGAGGCCCAGTCTTCTGGTGTGCTGCTGGGGCTCCATGCTGTCCCTGCTGGGCGCGGGCTCCCTGGGCTGGTTCTGGTCGTCCGCCCGGACCTGCAGCACAGCGCAGGAAGCAGCGGTCAAACAGGCTCACGCCTTGTGGTGTGAGAGCATCATCACTGCTGACTTAATTTGTTATCACTACACTGTATTGTGTTATGTATTTAGGATCAAGATTGTGTTTATTTATTATTGATACAATTCTAAAGTTATTGTTAAATACTTTATTACCAATCGAGTAGATAAGTACGACTAGTTGTAACAATACAAAACAAAGTTCTAAAGCTCATTCTTAGCTTTTTTGCAGTAAAAACTATGCAAATAAATTCAAAACTCAAAAGTAAACGTTGAACATTGTATTCAACGACCAGTATATATATATATATATATATATATATATATATATATATATATATATATATATATATATATATATATATATATATATATATATATATATATATATATATATATATATAAGTGCTTTAGTGTGCAAATTAATAGCTAGAGAGATTAGAAAGACACGTCACGCCACACATTGTGCTGCTATGAATGAATGAATGAATACGATAGGCCCTCACTTTAACCCATTGTGCTGCTATGAATGAATGAATGAAGTGAACTACGTACCACAGAGTTGGGTGCAGAGAGTCCACCCGCTTTCAGACCCATCTCTGCAAGCTTATTGGCCAGCTCTGCACTGTTGACCCCACAGCTGGGAGCCACGTTGCTCTTACAGCGGATGTGCACATTCATCTTACATACTAGAGAGAGAGAGAGAGAGAGAGAGAGAGAGAGAGAGAGAGAGAGAGAGAGAGAGAGAGAGAGAGAGAGAGAGAGAGAGAGAGAGAGAGAGAGAGAGAGAGAGAGAGAGAGAGAGAGAGAGAGAGAGAGAGAGAGAGAGAGAGAGAGAGAGACAGAGAGACAGAGAGACATACAGACAGACAGACAGACAGACAGACAGACAGACAGAGCAAGAGATAGACAGAGGCACAGAGGTTAACATAACATGGATGATGGGAAAGAGAGGGTGAACAGAGAGAGAGATACAGAGAGAGACAGAGACAACAATATAGAGAGAATCTGATACAGTGAGACAGATGTGGGCATGATCTTACTCTTGCAATGCAGACCCTGTTTAACTATTCCCCATAGCAGAGAGCCACAGTGGTCACAGAAGGTGGGAGCCTTGTAGCTATGGATGCTGAACTTGTGGGGAACGTTGATACTGAAGCCTTGGTTCGTTGACTGAAAAATGACAAGAAGCCATTGGCATGGGTTAGATACATGATGAGTCCTAACAGCATCTACACAGCAGAGAGCCAGCCAGAAGTATATTAACTTCAAGCATGTGAGCACATCATAACCAAAACCCTACAAACTTACACTTGGTGAAGTATGAATTGGTGACCGTGAACAGTTATATGTGTGAATGCTGACTTCCTTAAGGCAGAGGTGTGCAAAGGAACATCTTTACTGGAAGGGAGTTTAATGACATGACATTCATTGATTTAATGGACTCAGTAGACAGTAGAAAAACAGTAGACAGTAGAAAACAGTAGATGCTGAAGTGGTCAACAAAGTTGCTCTCTGTTACGGTTGATTGACCTTACTCAAAACAGGAAACGGGATGCCTGAACCGTTTACAGTTCCAGCAACCTGCAAAATACAACTATCTGATCATGTGGGTGATCTCTAGCACCGTCTCCAATCTCCCTTAATCCCTGGGAACATCACAAGCTCTTGAACTGGTCAACAGGATGCCTGAGGAGATACCACCGTTACTAATGAGCTTCTCCACTTGCAGAAACACACAACTGAGGTAGAACAACGACACTACAGGCCTTTTCGCCTTTCGTCATTCTTGGCTCTAAACGCTAGCGGGTGAGCCCCTCACCAAGATTGACAAAGTGAAGGCCCGTGTTATGACGAAGGGTTTGTTACAAAAACAGGAGAGAGTGACTTCCTCACCTGTTCCTTCTTGACCTTCTTCATGCCCGGACATGCGGTCACAACGTGCAGGTGACATCGCTTGTGGACCACACACCAACACACTGCAGGGAGGGAGGGAGGGAGGGAGGGAGGGAGGGAGGGAGGGAGGGAGGGAGGGAGGGAGGGAGGGGAGGGAGGGAGGGAGGGAGGGAGGGAGGGAGGGAGGGAGGGAGGGAGGTGAGTGAAAGGATGCTTTAGATTGAAGGAATCTTAAAAGAGTACCATAGGGCACATACTAACAACCATAGCCTATTGAAAAGCGATGCCATTGGAAAGTGTCTACACACGCGATATAGTGCGCTGACTTCCTGTCTGGCGGTGAGTGGTGTGTGTGTGTGAAACACACAAAATACAACCACTTCTACATAAGATATGATAAGTCCCCGATCAGACAGACTGCGACAAGAATTGAAGAATTCACTGTCATTGAAAAAACAAAAGCTAAAGCTAAAACACTCTCCGTCTGATCTGGGCGTAAACTAATTTAAAAAAGAGGAAGACTGCAGCTTACCTTGGCACTGGTAGCCCTGCTTGCCAAACACTCCCCTGTAGCAGACAAACACAAAGCATTACATTCAGTTCAGCTGACCACCGTGTTGACCCATGGCAACCTTAAAGACGACCTCACAGGCGCTGCTCACCATATGAACTCCTTGCAGTGGAAGCAGAAGGTGGGCTGACGAAGGAAGGTGGACATGAACTTGTGGCCGTTGACCTGGTGGATGCGGCGTCTGACCGCGCCCTGCCGCTTCCTGGTGAACTGCTTAAAGGTCTTCTCCTTCACGGCATGCTCTGATCACCAGACACACAATGACACGCTCCCGGGGTTAGGGCTGCGCTGGTCTCGGATGGAGCAGCTCTAAGCTGAAGCAGAACTTCTGAGGGAGGACGGCTGAGAGGCTGGGTTACACCTCGTTTCCAGTTTCGCATGGGACAGATTCTAACACTTGTGTGAGTGGATGAAGCTTTCGGAGGGGGATTCTAGACGTGTATCTCTACGGTGACCAAGTCTGCGCCGTGTTCATCTGAAACCTTTACAGACACTTTTTGTTTTTATTATGATTATGACTATGATTCAGACTGGCAGTATCCTGGACAATGAACACACCCAGGGAGATATTGTCATATTACGGACAAGACATTTCTCAGATTAGCAAATTTCATTCAAATTGATAACTTTATATTCTATTATTATTTTATTAATAGATTGTTTTGTGGCACTCTTACTATTGGGGACACACGGTCGATGAAAGGGGTTTGGATGTAAGGCATCAACATGAGGATGAATGGGAGGCCTATGGAGGGGGTTTCAACAGAGCAAACAGGGGGACATCCATCTAGATAACTAAATCTACCTTTGTCTGTATTTTCGATTTACTTTATGTTATGCAGCCTGTGCAAATTGACTCAATGGTTTAAAAAAAGACCACACGAATTCATTTATAGCTCTTCTCAAATAGAAAGACTAGGGTTTCTAGAACAGTGAGCTTAGACAGAAAAGCAGAACTGTGAGAGGTAGGGGGGGTCGCCGGTCGCTGAGTCTGCTTGTTTCACATGTAGGGCACATCTCACACTCAAACTGCTCGAAAAAGAGCTTCATGACTTCTTTCAAATCCACTTGGGACAGGTTTTTGGCAGCAGACATTTTCCCACTGGTGCATTGTAAGTGTATGTGAATAATACTTTCAAAATAACCTCTTTTTGCCATGTCCTTAAAATGTAACCTACACAGGAAGATTTGTAGTAACAGTAAATGAGGATGATTGGGTTTGCCCAGAGTTCAGAGAAGGAATCTTACCATCAGTGAATGATCCCATCAGAGACAGCACAACAAACACCTTCCCCTCAGGCTCCAGGTCAATCTACACACACACACACACAAACACACACACACAGACGCTCAGGCTTCACACTTAAGATTGCATCTTTGCAGAAGTTAGGCGTTGTGTCGAGTCATAAGGCAGATATGCTATAGACCCAACGCGCAAAAGTGCATGCTTCTGCACGTACGTAATTCACCCAGAAATGTGGACGACGTGGTCGGCCCGGCAGAGAGCAGGTCCGGCAGGTTGAGCTACATGTCTAGTGGCTGTAGCTACACACTCAGCTGAGGAGAAACTACCTGAACACACCTCACGGTGCTTTAGGAAGTCAACAAGGGCTAGTTCCCCACATGGTCCCTAGCAGATGCAGCTAATAGGTCTTGAACATTCAAGGTATTACAAAAAAGTAGAGCTCTTTTTTATTTTTTGACTTTCTCTATCATGAAAACTTTCTTGGTTTGATTTTCAAATAAATGTTTGTAACAATTCATGCATGATGTTGCAGAACCGTTTTTGGTATCCTTCACGTTTCCAAATTCCAAGCCAAAATCGATCTCTCCAAATTCCTTCGTCGGTTTTTAAATTTAAAGCTCAGCAGTCGTTTCACTTTCAGGAGCAATTGCACATTAAAACATGGAACATACAAAAAGACAAGTCAGAATGATAGGATGGCATTAGACACGCCGGACGATGAAGAGAGTTAATGCATCGTCTCTCCTCAGCAGCTCATTGGCTCAGGTGAGCAGAGCTTCAGCGAGGCAGAGACCAAACGCCACGGACACAATGATTCTATATTTAAAAAGCAGAACTCTACTGTTCTGCATCACAAGGGGCGTACATTTATCTTCAACACCATTTTAGGAAATGGGGGGGTAGGTTGTGTGGAAAATATGAAAATCGATATTCAAAAAGTTGACAACACAACAAAAAAAGTTGCACAATTGCACGCCTACGGTTTGGATATCTTAAAATGGGTCTGTGTGCTCCCTGCCAACCACAGATAATATTTATGATCATAGATGAGCTGATGACCCTGATGCCTCAGTAAGTACGGGTGGAAACTAACCCAATGGAAACTGAGGGGTTTGCTGCGAGGGACGTGAGAAAATGAGTGGGTGGCAGATTGTGTGAGCAGCCACCACAGAGGCACAACAGGAGGTGACACCGCATACTATGACTAGCGCATGTTTTCTGTGGGGCGTTGCAGCTGTTTGGTGATAAAGGCCCGGAGATGCTCAGCCTTCCCACCCTCACTGACTCAACATCTCAGGCTCACTCGGATCAACAAAAACCACGTATAAAAACAAAAACTAAATGGCCACATGGCAAGTTCTTTGATCTGGATCAAGATCGCCAAAGGGGGTTTCATTCAAGAGGAGTTGGTTGTTGTTTTTTCATTTATTGAGGACATGCAAGATGCAAAGCCTAGGGGAGTGTGAGTGTGTGTGATTAATAGTGAAATGTGTAGATTAAGCACAGGGTGAAGGAGAAGGTGAGATAGTGGAAGAGAGGGAGGGACAAAACAAAGAGAGAAGCAGAGACCAGTCAAAGACAGATACAGACAGAATGAGAGAGTAGTGAGGGAGAGAGAGATATTATAGCTTAACTGTTTCACTGTAAACACACATTTTACTGTATTGACAATTTTATAAACCAATTTACTTTGGGATATATTATTTTGTTTACTTTTGTGCTTTGGCCATGCAAATGTAAGTTTTCCATGCTAAAAAAACCCTTTGAAACTTGAAACTTAAGAGAGCCAGAGAGAGCTGTGAGAGAGTAAGGAGAGAGAGAGAGAGACAGACAGACAGAGATCCAGTGAAGCCCTGAGCCTCCTGGATCCGACGGTGGGAACGCTGTGAGTAAGGGAGGCGTGGGCGTGTGGAGACCTGTGTCCTTTCCCTCCGTGATGTGACAGGGGGCCAGGCCCCCAGCACCTCTGCTGCTGCCTCTCCACCCAACAAAACACCTCCTTCACAGCTCCGATTTAGCGGATAACAACGTCCAAAACTTAAGTGTCTTAGAAGTGAGGAAGCCGGGGCCACTAATGTGACAACTAGTATGTGTGTATAGAAACCACATCCAAGCTCCACTTGTTAACCCCCCCCCCCCCCCCCCCCCCCCCCCATAATAGCTTTTGCAGTTAGGACGTTTTGAGGTTTCCATTAAACTTGGGCGAGGAAACAAGCCTTTGCGAGTAAGCGGCAGGTCCGAGAGTTCTGGAAAGTCTAGTTGTTGTTATTGTTCAGGCGAAACATACTGTTCACCTAATCTGACAGCACACATGCATGAGAGGGAGGTTCAGACAGTAAAGGAACATTCTCTGGCTTCAGGAGTTGACTGGTTTACAGTTCAATACACTGACACCACTGGTGTTTACACCCAGAGGCCCAAAGTCCAGTAGAGGAATGAAACTGGTTTCTGAAGATCATGCTGAAGTTTACATTTTCTTATTGAAAGAGATGAGACACGGTTGGCTGGCATAGTTGCTGGCTATTCAGAGCAACAATGTCTTGTTTAATCTATCTTCAATCGACCTAATCTATGTTTGTACAGGCAGGTCACAGACTAAAGAACCTGATGATATTTACAATGCATTGCTTCTAGAAAGCAGAATCTTCACTTTAGGATAGCAAAGCAGTTCTGCATTTCCAGAGCCCGTGTTAGAGGTGCGTTGGAGGCCCTCGGTCATACAAGGCTTTACAGTTAAACCTGATCCAACATGTTCACAATGTACCTTCATCCCTGGGAAACTAGACGAGAACAAGACATTTTGGAGAACAACAGAATCGAAAATCTTGAATGTCGATCTAGCAGATGTAGGATGAGGGCAAAGGTTACAGGAGTGTCAAGCAGTATATCTTAAAACATGCAATAGGCTATTAGGGGACCATAGTAACGGAAATAGGCCTACAGTTATAATATGCGGGACGGTTGCATTAAACAATAATATGTAGGCTGGTATAAAATACGAATCTATAATCCAAATATGAATGCATCTATCTATCTATCTATCTATCTATCTATCTATCTATCTATCTATGCAACTATAGAGATAGAAATATACATCTCTATAGATATATAGATGGTGTTGATTAGGTAGAGGCGCATTATGGGTTAAGAAGGAGTTGGGTTGACTTTAATAGGCCCTATAGGATTTGTGGCAGACTGACATGCAAGCAGACATGCAGGACCGGTGGTCTGACTGATGGTTCTGAGCGGTTCCCAGGTGAAGGCGGTACGCCTTCCTGTTACTCACCCATTTCTCCACACTCTCCTCTGTGTTGGACGCGTCAATGAGGTCCTCAAATTGAATGCAACAGTTTGCGACAAAGTCGTCGTAGCCGATCGGAGTCTCGTGGAACACGGCCAGCTCCACGCGCTTCCCATCGTTCACGTCAACGCTGAAGTCCTCGTTGTACGTCGGCGCGTTTGTCTTTTGCTTTGTGTGCGTTTGTCCCACTTTGAAATCATCCACCTTTATAACAATGTAAGGGTCCAGCGAGGGGGGAGCTTTGTTGAAGATAACTGAATGACGAAGAGAGTAAGTTGTAGGTTTGAGGTTCACAGCTTCCCCGATTCTGAGCTTAAAGTGCCCCTTGAACTTCATCTCCATTTCGCTGAATTAAGTTCGTGTAAAAACAGGCAATTCATCAAATACAACAAAGTCAAATAAAAAAAGGACCTAAACAAAGTGAACTGGCCGGGTACTTCCCATATCAAAAGTGAATCGGGTCGCGGTTGTTCTCGAGTCGTGCTAGTGGTGTCATCTTTTGGAGCACTGACACAGCTCTCGAGCTCTGTCAAGCCGAACTCCAAAACGTTGCGTCTGCGTGCGTTGTTGACTACTGTGCGCACGCGTACACCTACCTACTGGAGGAAGCCTGCTCGTTCGGTGAATAGGAAGGAGAAGCTCAAGCGCGGAGACGCCGTAAGGTTCCGCATAGCTGCTCATGTCAGACAGCATCGCTTTCAATTCGCACAACAACCCGTGTTGACAGTCACGTGATCTCACATTGTAGGCAGAACGCATTCAGGAAGAAAGACACACTCTACCACAATGCCGCGCGTTCAGAGAACCCAGAGCAGGTGAGGAGGTTTGCCTGTGAAACAGCGCCACCCCGTGGTAGTTGTGAAATAAGTGAACGTATAATGAATTTGAAAATAAGTGCTTTTACTTGTCATGAATCATGATGTTGGCGTTAGATGGATAGCTTAAACGCGTCCATACGCACACGCACGTTTCATCATATGTCCCAGCCATTGGTTTTGTCTTTTTTATTCGTCCGTTACTTATTTGTCTATCTGTCTGTTTGTCTGTCTGTCCGTCAGAATGGCTCTTGTGTGTTGCCTTTGCAGAGGTCTTTTCCGTCCGTAAATGCCACGATCAAAGTCTTCACTTTATTAGTGTTAGACTTGACCCCTCACACTCTTCTGCCAAATGTCAGAGCACCAACCGCCCCCCCCCCCCGCCCCCTCCAGCTGTTTCAAATAAAGCGCGCATGTGGTTCCAAATCCTAGACATCCTCCATGAAAGACGGTCTTGTAAACAACCTCTTAGACGTGACCTTACAGGGAAAGAAGGTCATAATCATAAAGTTGTCAGAAAATGTCCGTGCATTTACCCACGCGGTTATTTAGCCTGGATAGTTGAAGAATGCCTGTGACTACTTCTAGAAACACGTGCTTCAGGTGGACAGGCGTAAATTTGGTGGTGCAGACAAGCGAGTTCAAAGACAGCACAGCTGCATCCAGGTCTATGAGCAAGGCATGTGGTATTTATTGAAAAAACCACGTGACATTAAATGTATTTGCTATTTTGTGCCAATTTGCTAAACTGTTGTAAATACTTTTGCTTTATCACTTATAGGCCCACATGTAGGTGTAGATGTGCTTTCAGATCAATTAGGGATATGCGCCTCTCATATTTATACACTGAAACATGGACTGTGACAACAATGAGCAAACGCTACAGGTGGCACTTAAAAATTACTCTATGAAACATGGGAGAGCCACATGGCAGCAATCCCTTTGATTGTGTATATTTCTGCATACGGCGTTTTATTTATTATTGTGTGTGTGTGTGTGTGTGTGTGTGTGTGTGTGTGTGTGTGTGTGTGTGTGTGTGTGTGTGTGTGTGTGTGTGTGTGTGTGTGTGTGTGTGTGTGTGTGTGTGTGTGTGTGTGTGGTCAGAAAATAGCATTCGTCCTAATCGGATAGTTGACGGAGTCATGGCATAAAGTCCAAATATAGCTATCAAGCACAAGTCGCCCAACAGAGCAGTGGGAATTTAGCAACAGACGCAGCGGGAATTTAGCAACAGACGCAGCCGTCCAGCAGATGGCAGAAGGAGACCTCAAACACAGCGCTGCCGCCCTTTGCTCTCTTATTTCCTCCCATTTCCTAGAATTTACGATGAAGATATTTGGATGAGTCTTAAGTCCTGTGTTTTTATCATTCCCCGTCTCCTCTTCCTGGAGACTGACCTGGCATTTTAATGCTCCTGAATGATTTGTTTCGTTTTTTAAATGCTTTTCCTTATACCCCCAACCGTTCACCATATACACCCTGCTCCACTTCTGGTCGGTTGAACTCTCTCCTGCCTTCACTGCACGGGTCCTCATGACACACTCTGGAATTATGTTCGCATGAGGAAAGTCTGCAACCAAAGGCTAGTCAACAAGTCTACATACCTCGCTAAAACCACTTGTGGGTGGAGTTTTATGAACGTCGTAGAGGAAAAGGTCAACACGCAAGACAGGAAATAAATAAAAACGCCGTATGCAGAAATATACGCTATCAAAGGGATTGCTGCCATGTGGCTCTCCCATGTTTCATAGCAGAGTAATTTTTAAGTGCCACCTGTAGCGTTTGCACATTGTCGTCACAGTCCATGTTTCAGTGTTAGCCGCTGTTACGTCGGACAGCTCAATCCTCTGGCTCCCTGCCCAGGTCTGGCCTATAACTGCAGCTAATGAATCATAGCATTGGTGCCAAACGGGACGATGGGGAACGAGGAGAATATGGACCAGGTATGGTCCATATCTCCCCCCACCCCCCTTCTTTCTCAGCGCTTTGACCCCGGTGAAAGAAGTCCGGAGGGGCTAGTATATATCTACGACCCCCTGCAACACCACAATCCTCCATCCGTCATTAAGCTGCAGCAGCACTACCCTCCCCCCCCCCCCCCCCCCCAATGCCTGGATGCACTTTTACCTGGACTCTTGAACTCTCCTCGCATGGTGTAGCATGGGGGTTACACTCTCCTACACAATAACCCCCAGCAAGATGCTGGGGGTTTTCACAGTCGTATACACAGACGCCTACATAAACATCCCTCTCTTTCACACACACACACACACACACACACACACACACACACACACACACACACACACACACACACACACACACACACACACACACACACACACACACACACACACACACACACACACACACACACCGGTTCTGAGTGGAAGGACAGCCGTAAATCACACCTGTAAAAGCTAATTTGCTACTAAATGTCTCTTTATTCACATGGGGTGTTTATTGCCCAGCGCTGTACCACAGGATAATATAATGCACGTTTAGTTCATTATACTACACGCCAAGAACTGGATTCATGGACCTGTGTGGACGTTGAAAAATAATTCCTAAATACAACTCCATTTTTTATGATTGTGTTCCACATGGACCGAGTGAAAAGCTGACGAGGACCAGGTAAGAGACGGGGCGACTAAGAGGGGAGCAGTCAGGGCAGACACAAACAGAGGGGCTGTAGAACGCAACGGCATGAAAGGGGAATAAAATACATAGAAGGAAAGGAAGTGAAGGCAAGGGAAGGGAAAGGAAGCTGGAAAGGGGTAGGGGGGTTCTGTCATGGCTCCTCCCGTGTAATTGGCTCCAGATGTGAGGCAGTGTGGCCCCTGCGCCAGCGAGGCGTCAGGGCTGCATTAAGGCCTGAGCCGAGGGGCTGATGGGATCCCGGAGCCACGGCCTCCCCCCCCCCCTCCCCCCCCCAAAACAAAACACACACAGCCCCATCAAAGCTTCAGACTGTGCTGCCTTGCCCACTGAGTCCCCATCACTAGCCCACATTACATCTCACCCCTGTGCCCCATCGTCTCCACCTAGGAGGGGGGCGCTTCCCAACACACAGGAACACTAGTCTCTGGTGTATCAACGCATTCACCACGGAGCACATGCCTGCAGAACAGAAAGATGTTCTTCTCCTGACCGCTGTGACGTCGCCATCGCTATGGCGACATCAGCTGTGGAGTCAAGCCTCTATTGTTGTGCGTCTGCTGCGACCGCCATTGTGTGGCCCGCTGATTGTTGACTGACACGTGTAATGAGTGTGTCAGCCGATTCTTTCCTGACTGTTGTTTAAAGAGTCGCCAATCACGACGTCAACGTGTCAGCTGCATAGAATGGATAAACTTCAACTGTCTGTATACTGGATGGAAGTGTGTGTGTGTGTGTGTGTGTGTGTGTGTGTGTGTGTGTGTGTGTGTGTGTGAGGCTTTATAGAATATCAGGCTCTGAGCATTCATAGAGAGCTGGTGAGGCAAAGGACAATACTCCTCATCCACACACGCACACAACAGAGTCTTTCCATCGCAGCGGTGAACCTGATGACAACGCGTCTCCCGTCGTGATGTATTTGCAAGGCGCACAGAGAGAGAGAAACCACAAGAAGGCCTACAGTACTCTTGCGGCGGCTAGGCGCCTTTTGTCTCCAAATGAATTGTGAGCTTCTTTTGTCTTGCTGAGTTTCTCTCTGGAACTCCCCCCCCCCCCCCCCCCCCAACTGGAGGGGAATGGGGGGGGGGGGGGGGGGGGGGGTTCGCTGGAACACGTGATGTTAATTCCATACGCAGGAATTCAACGTTACCACAACGGCATGAATGAATGTGCGTCTGTGATGTTAAACACGACGACAACAACAACCAAATCAGAGCCCCCAGGAATGCACTTACTGTGGCATGCAGGTCTACTGATCGAGCGGGGGGGGGGAAATCGATTTGAAAGCAGAAAAATAAACATTGCGACGCGATGGGAGGGGGGGGGGGGGGTAGAAGACAAGGATGAACAGGAATAGTTGGAGTGCACTTCATTTGAGGCAACAATGGCGCGTCCTCTGCGGTATTTGTTGATGGAGGCGTTGCGGCTCCATGGCCCCCTGCTGGCTTCACGCAGAGCTCCTTTTCCAGGCAGGGAGGGAGGCCGATCGCGTTGCGTTGTGGCAGTACGGGTGTCAGCAGATGGTGTTTGGCTTTCTGTTATGATGACAGCCAGGATTAAAGATGTGTCTCTAATCTTACAAATGAAAAAAAAAAAGACCCGAGACCAAAGGTATGCTCACTGAACGAGGCCAGAGGTTCCTTTCTTCAACATCGGAGGGATTCTGAGGCACACTATATTGTGCGCCTCAAAAAGGAAAGCTGCACAAATCAATATTTAATTTCTGTCAACAAACTGTGAAGATGTGCGCACTAGGAGCCGAGCAGACACCGTGGAAAGGGGTCAACGTCGGAACGTGGGACCCGACCAAGTCCCGATTTTCAATAACAAAAACACATTTCTAAGTACACAACCAACACCTCCTAAAACAATAGCCGGGTGGAGGCTGCCAACGGGGGTTTAATTTAAGACCACCATCCCTCCTCCACCCTGTTCCATCTCCTAACCCTAGGAGATGGTGTTGTCATACTGCTGGAGCAAGGCCCAGGGTGTGAGTGAGTTTAACTAAACAAAAACACCCCCGCCCGGCCAGCGACCCCCCCGGCTAGGCCTCCATTAAAACAACTGGTCTGTGGTAACATGCACAGTACATGCTAAACGCAAAACTCCCAAGAAATGCCTCCCCAGTTCTGTGGGTCTCAGGGGCGCAGCAAAGAACGCCGTGACTGGATGAGACGCACACACACACTGCTATGGGTGCCGCCTGGCGCTAGGTGGGCATCTTGTGTAGTGTGACGAGCCCGAGCACGTTCGCTCCACAGTCACAATGTATTTTGGCCAGGTAGCCATGGCGACAACAGCCTGCATCACCGATTACGCTTTGGGACGGTGTTAAATAATTACGTAGCGTCTGGAATGCGTTCGGAACAGTTCCGTGGCAAGGCCTTCGGACGCCATTAAACATGGAGGAGTTTAGCCACAACCCACGGCGAGATGCACCGGCGTCGGCGGCTGCTGTGGTGCTCTAAGGCCTACAGCGCGCCTACATGTGCTGATGTTTTCCACCACTGGTGGTGACACGCGAGACCCGGAGCGGGCTTTAAGGGGGTGTTTTGTGGGCGGGGCCGGGAGGGCGGCTAGTTAACCTAATTGGCCCAGATTAAAGGCAGCAGGGGGCGGGCCGTGCAGGCGGCGCGTGGACCATCCAAACACACGAGGACTAGAAACGCAGGGAGCATTTGGCTCTTATTAGCTCTAGACAGAGGCCCCCAGCCCCCAGTCAATTAGCTCTAGACAGAGGCCCCCAGCCCTGCGCTAGGAAACCGGCCCCAGAACATCACGCGTGCCATTGCGCTGATACAAACCCAGACGCAGGATATCAAATGTTTGATGTTGATCTGCCGTCGGAAACCCCGTGTGACTCCATTAACGATAAAAAACAAATGACATGAATACGTCTTTCCTTTTAATAAGATTCAACATGATACAGCAGAATATGTGAGGGTCAATCCGGCCTCTAAACTGCCTTTGGTCTTTACTGGACAGTTACTACAGAGTAGCGACAGTAGTGTTTCAAGCATTTTTCCATTAAATGTAGACCTGAGGATTTTGGATACAATGTTAAAAGATTACCCCCAAAAATATCATTCTGGCCAGAATGATAAAACAAAACAAAAAAAAACAACAGTAACAGTGACAGTGCAAATGGAGGTCAAAGTTGTGCACATTTGGGCAGTATAATATATATATATATATATATTTACAGTGAAACCAGACCTAGGTGATCTCTTCACTACACAGAACAATAAAAACATTCCCCTCAAAAACTCTAGCTAATTTACAATGCATATAATTATTTTACTGACACAGTAGACCTTCAAATATTAGGCCTATTAACTTAATTAAAAAAAGATTACCGGCCAACAGTTTTAAATTAACATTCTGTATTTGCAAACTTTCAAGCGCGTTTTGTAATATAATACGCATGAAAGTTACTTCAAGTTATTGAAAAATAACCTTCAGGGTTTAAAAAATAACATTTGGGCATTTCAATACATGCCAGTAATATACTTAATTACATCTTATAGATGATTGCACATTTTCCCTCTGTTTGGTGATTAAATGGTGGGTGTGTGTGTGTGTGTGTGTGTGTGTGTGTGTGTGTGTGTGTGTGTGTGTGTGTGTGTGTGTGTGTGTGTGTGTGTGTGTGTGTGTGTGTGTGTGTGTGTGTGTGTGTGTGTGTGTGTGTGTGTGTGTGTGTGTATTCAGCTGCTCTGTGCCCAAGTGATGATGATGACACAGAAGCTGAGTGTCCCCACAATCAAGCCGAACACCAGCAGGATCATAGCCTGAAAACACAACGAGCAGACGGGTATTACTGCCACCACTGGACTGCAACACAATGTGCCGCTTCATGTCTTGTGTCTGAGACGGCCATTACAATAGTCATAGTGTCGTAGAGGAATTTCACAGCACTAGAGATATATAATGTCTGAAATTCTCAAAAATAGATGACTTTTTACATTAGTTTATGTAATTTATGGTTTTCCTATACATATTTCATTTAATATACATTTGATATTAAAATAATAAATATACACGTGCATACATCATACATTCGATCCTGCTTTTTATATCTAGTTATCAAATTACAAGAACAGACTGTATTTCCATGTAGTGAGCCAGCTCCAGACTCTTATTGTGACGAGGTAATAACATGTCAGGTAAGAGGTGTGTACTCACGCCCACGGCCTCGGAGGAGCACAGAGGTCGGTTGCTGATCTTCAGATAGAACATCCCAGGGAAGACAAACAGCAGGCAGGTGGACGTGGTCGACCCTGGAGAACAGCCTGTGTTATCAGCATCTAGAAGCCTTGTTTTACCTCACGGTGCACAGACCCATGCCACAACGTCAGCAGCATGGTGGGCGGTACATACTGAAGATACTGCCAGCACATTTGGTTTCTCAAAAGATTTGATCAAACTAACCAAAATCATCCACGTTAACAATCAGAGTTCAAAAGAAAAAGCACCAACCGATCAACGTCGATTTGGATCGCAACTACCCGTCTACATTTGACCTGTTATTGTGACGGTCCGTTTTGTTTCCAGAATAATAGAGAGGAGCCTGTGTAAAATGGTACTGACCCACTATGCCGAACACGTTCCTGATGTCGGGGATAAAGATGGCCATCAGCACCACCACCAGCAGGATGCCCACGGTCACCGAGACGTGGACCAGCCAGGAGAACGGCCGGCCATCAAACAGGACCGTGGTCAGGGCTTTACGGGCCTGGAGGGAGGGAGGGAGGGAGGGAGGGAGGGAGGGAGGGAGGGAGGGAGGGAGGGAGAGGGTTAGGGAGAGGGTGAGGGTGAGGGTTAGGGAGAGGGTTAGGGAGAGGGTTAGGGAGAGGGAGAGAGGGTTAGGGAGAGGGAGAGGGGGTTAGGGAGAGAGGGTTAGGGAGAGGGAGAGGGGGTTAGGGAGAGAGGGTTAGGGAGAGGGAGAGGGTTAGGGAGAGGGAGAGGGAGAGGGAGAGAAAGAGACGCTTAAACTCGACACACTTTAAATGGATACGGCCCTCAATGTTTTTCAGATGTTCATCATTGTTCATGACCTGTAGCAACCATTTTTTTTAAGCATTCTATTTTGAGAGGGTGAAGACAGCTCTTTTAAAGGCGTTTGTCAATTTAAAAACCAGATGTTTGTCATCAAGGGCCGTAATCAAATTATTCTTGTATCGTCTACCATTGTTCACATAAACCGAAACCCATAAAGAGGAGGATTCGCCTGGTCTGCAAGATAAAGCGCTGGGAAGTGGAGTCCTTGAGCGGGTCAGAGACTCACTGGGAAGTGGATCAGGGGCACGGTGAACATCACCGTGAGCTGGATGGTCAGCCGGACCGTCATCACCAGGACGTCCTGAGGAGCCCAGGTGTCGTAGTTCAGCAGCAGCTCAGAGTCCACGCGGCCTGTCAGAAAACAGACGCAGCCGTTGCCTCTCGTTCCACCAACAAAGCACGAGTTCAAACGGTACGCATGGGGAGATGTTTAGAGGCGTACTGTAGAAGGTGAGGTAGCCAAACAGGGCAGAGAGCAGGTAGATCAGGAAGCTGAGGCAGAGGCCAGTGTTGGCCACTCGCTGCATTCTCTTCTTGGTGGGCCTGGGGAGAGCAGAACACAACACACCCCTTTAGTCTGGGAAACCTTCCCTCCGGTAAGGCTCATCACACTGGTGTACCTATAGGGACCTCTGGTGCTTTGGGAGAATTATAGGGAGAGGTTTCGATCTTAAGTTTCAATGTGCCACATTCTTCATTTGCCACCATGATTCTTAACCCTTTACACATGTCTAGGGAGACGGTCTGAAAAAAGGAAGTAATAACAAGGACACTTGTTCATTAGGGAAGTGTCACACAGACGTTGCGTGGTTGGTCCGCAATCGCAAGAGGTGAAACTAGGTTTATTCTATGTGGGTTAGTGCTGCACAGAGCTCCAGTGGTACTGACCGGTCCAGTTCACAGTAGATGGGCAGGATGGCGGTGTGGCACAGGAAGGAGAACGCCATCGTGGGGATGGCATATGCACTCTGAAGAACAGTCAAAAAGAAGCATGAAAACCCCGAGTCATTCAATCATCCTGTAGTCATCCTGTAGCAAGATGGCCGACCCCTACCTGCTCCTACATAACCTGCATTCTCAGTTCTCTGAGAGTCACTTTGGAGGAAAGCCTCTGCTAAACAACTACATCCTACAGAGATTGGGCCAGGGGGCCCAATATCTCTATCTATCTATCTATCTATCTATCTATCTATCTATATACTAGATATATATATATATATTCAGTGTGGCAGTTGATTTAATGATGGTATCACTTTAGGGGAGTGTCATGTCATTTGTTCTTCCCACAAATAAACTCAAACGAATAACAAACACGGACTGGGTTGAAAACTCACTGGAGCATTGTTACTCTTAGAAAAGAAAAATGAAATCCTTCCAGTATGGGGGCAAAATAATACTAGAATTACAGTGATGTGGTACCTTGCTGGAGATGACGAAGGCCTTGGGAGTGCATTCTGAGGCTGAGCAATTTGATACCTGCAAACAAAAACAAAAGGGAAGCGAAGGTCAAACGCGGCGGCGCTGAGCTCTACAGCGCTGAGCTCTACAGGTCTGCAGGTCTACAGCTCTACAGCGCTGAGCTCTACAGCGCTGAGCTCTACAGGTCTGCAGGTCTACAGCTCTACAGCGCTGAGCTCTACAGCGCTGAGCTCTACAGGTCTGCAGGTCTACAGGTCTACAGCGCTGAGCTCTACAGCGCTGAGCTCTACAGCGCTGAGCTCTACAGGTCTGCAGGTCTACAGGTCTACAGCGCTGAGCTCTACAGCGCTGAGCTCTACAGCGCTGAGCTCTACAGGTCTGCAGGTCTACAGGTCTACAGCGCTGAGCTCTACAGCGCTGAGCTCTACAGGTCTGCAGGTCTACAGGTCTACAGCGCTGAGCTCTACAGCGCTGAGCTCTACAGCGCTGAGCTCTACAGCTCTACAGGTCTACAGCTCTACAGGTCTACAGGTCTACAGCTCTGAGCTCTACAGGTCTACAGGTCTACAGCTCTGAGCTCTACAGGTCTACAGGTCTACAGCTCTGAGCTCTACAGGTCTACAGCGCTGAGCTCTACAGCTCTACAGGTCTACAGCTCTACAGGTCTACAGGTCTACAGCTCTGAGCTCTACAGGTCTACAGCTCTACAGGTCTACAGGTCTACAGCTCTGAGCTCTACAGGTCTACAGGTCAACAGCGCTGAGCTCTACAGCGCTGAGCTCTACAGCTCTACATGTCTACAGCTCTACAGCGCTGAGCTCTACAGCGCTGAGCTCTACAGCTCTACATGTCTACAGCTCTGAGCTCTACAGCTCTACAGGTCTACAGCGCTGAGCTCTACAGCTCTACAGCGCTGAGGTCTACAGGTCTACAGCGCTGAGCTCTACAGCTTTACAGCGCTGAGCTCTACAGCTCTACAGGTCTACAGCGCTGAGCTCTACAGGTCTACAGCGCTGAGCTCTACAGGTCTACAACGCTGAGCTCTACAGGTCTACAGCGCTACGTGGCAGTAGGAATAAATAGGATCCTGTAGTCACACAGCGAGCCGAGGAGAAAAGCAGCCCGTTTAGTGAACCGACGCCAGATCTGCATTCATAAGAGCAATAGAGCGGCCTGTATATCCGTGAAGGTCAGAGTTCACTTCCAGGCTGGGGCAAGGTCAGCTGAACTTCCTCCCCGCCAGGACCGGCACCAGACACGGGGCAGCGTAACCCCCCCCCCCCTCTGTTCCTCATCAGGAAGGACTGGCCCAATCAGTATGCTCCATCTCCTGGATCCCTTCCTAATCCCCTGGCCATGACATTCTGGCCACGCTCACTCGTGCTGGAGCAACTAACCCTGGCCTCGTGTCCCACAGGAAGAGACGGTCTTACCTGGAACAAGTCGTCTCCTAGAGTTCTATTCTGGAGGAGGGGGCAGGGGATGGTGAACTTCTTGACAATGACCTGAATGGCAGGGAAAGGAAGGTCATGAAGGTCTGTTCCAGGACAGGTTAGAAAGTGAAGCAGTGTGTTTGAGCGCTGACGGCCCACTCACCACGACCATGAAGTACAGCATGAAGAAAAACGAGAGGCTGCTGGTGTAGCTCAGGAACCCTGGGATAAAAACAACATGGCCGCCCCGGTTAGCCGTAGCATTGGAACCCGAATGGGGATGGAGGACCCGAAAAGAGCGTTTCTTCTTACCGATTCTAGGTAATAATGCTAGCGGCAGCACAACACACACGGTCACCAGGATAAGCAGTAATCGGCCATCTTCATACCAGGCACTCCTGGGTAAAGCAGATGAAACATATCGCCACATTAGTTTGAACATATTTTACACACACGCATTCACCCCAAACTTGACACAACTGAAGACAGAAGAGATGCATGTGTAACACCTGAGAAATGTGTTGTGAGTCTGTGCCCACGTGCAACACGACCATCTCACCCACACAGTACCCATTGAGAGGCCCCTATCCTTGCAAACACTAAGATGCATGCAATTCAAATGCAGATATTGCGTCACTCAACTAAACGAGCCCACATTTCACCAGCTCAGTTGTCGTGGCGATGGAGATCTTATATTTTCAGTTGCCGATGAGGTTCTTAAGTCGTCGCGTTGGAAACCGTTGCTGGGGACGCCAGCGGTGTTGGCTGATGACATGTGGTAGGAACGTTGGGGCCGGGCGGGGCCCTCACGGTACCAGCAGGGGGTCCCAGAGGGCCGGGCTCCATGGCCGTTAATGGGGCTCCCACCAGTCAGCAGCACCTGCTCTCGCCGCGTCAACACCCATCGACCCCCCCCCCCCGTTTGACAGTTTCACAGCTGCGGGGTTTACTGTAGGCGCTGGCGGTCTCGCCTCTCTGTCTACACAGACTCTGCTCTTTAACTGCATGTCACACGGTGGACTGCGCTGACCCTGACTCTCACTACCAGCCAACGCCGGCGTCACATTTGACTCTCGCCCAAGATCAGTACTTCACCAAAGCTTGGCTCCACTTCGATCCTGCTGGTTCTTCTTCTTCATGGTGGAGTCGTAGTGCCAACATGGCTTTTGTAAAGAGACCTCAACAAGCTCTTGAAGGCCACGCTTTTGAGCCTGAGAGACGTTATGGTTAAAAGGGATGGGGGGTGGGGGGGAGATACATGGAAAACCCATGAAATGCATCGCATTTCATGCTATTACAAGCCACAGAGCAGGACTCAGTCAAGGTTGGAGTGCCGTTGCCAACGAGTCAATCTCCACCAAGTGTTACAGATTAGCATAAATCCAGCCAACACTGCACAAACCAAAACCCACAGCTGTCAATGACCTCCGCCTTCTCACCAGCTCTAAATGCGTTGAGACAGAGTTACACAGGGCATAAAGTCAGGAAGGACAACGGCAAGCGCTGCAGAAAAATCAACGACTGGGATTTTTTAATTTCCCAGTCACGACCATATTAGGATTAATGAGCCAGCAGATGAGCAATGGTTTGGGGAAACGACTCATTTATTGCAAGCTTTGTGGGGACTGTGCACGAGTGTGTTAACATCCCAAAGCCACTCATTAACAGAACTGTTTTGTTTCGCTCAGCAGCGAGCTGTAATTAGAATGGCAAAACTGATATCCCCTTGTATCACTCTGATTCCGGGGAACATGTGTGAGAGATTTGGGTGGGGGGGGGGGGGTGAATACAGAGCCCTAATACAAAGCAGCTGTGCGGTGAAGATTCAGATGTTGATGGACTGGGGGGTGAGAGCAGCAAAAACACACGCTTAAATCCGTTTTGCTGATAACAGAGTGACGGAGGTTACATTCCCGCTGTAGGACTTGGACATCTGCTCCGGGACCACGGAACACGACGCTCCCCTTCACGCTCCCTGTGAAGGACACGGGCTGTTGGGGACGCGGGATGAATGGCTGTCTATCATATCGTCTACATTTCCTCTGGGCCTGCTCCATGTTACACAACACCAGGCACCCCCCCCCCCCCCCCCCCCCCCCCCCCCCCCCTCCCTTTTTCGTTCCACCACAAACCCGGATTGCGCACAAAAAGCCTACCCTCACTCTACCCTCCCCCCCCCCCCCCCCCAGCCACAAAAGCCCACCCACCCCTCCACATCCCCCCCCGATCGCACAAATCGTCCAGTGGCCCCACAGTCTTCCACCTAGCCCTGCCAACACACAGTGCAGCACACTTTGTACAGTAGCACAGTGTATTGCAAGGAGTTTACACCATGCACCCTGCTGCAACATGCGGAATCGGTTTTGATGACGACAAGTTAAACAAGCATACAAAATATGAGAACAACACCTTTCAATGATATGACAACACAGAAAACAATAGTCCAAACAAAATAGGATGTTAGTTTGCCAGGCTGAAGCATCTCCTCCATTACGTGAGTGCATCCACTTCTTAGCCCAGTGTAGCCCAGTGTAGCCCAGTGTAGCCCAGTGTAGCACAGTGTAGCACAGTGTAGCACAGTGTAGCACAGTGTAGCCCAGTGTACTTACACCATGCTGCCAGGGCTGAGGAAGCTGCTGATCGTGGCGGGAAGCTCGGACTTCAGGATGAACAAATATGACGACATCGCTGCAACAAAGAACACAGCAGGTTTAGAAAGGTTGACAACAAAACCACACCTTCATATTCAAACCATACAAAAACACTAGAATATGATGTCACAACAGCATACTATATAGAAAACACACATGCAAGTTGATGTTAGTTAGTTGGGATGGGGGCTGCAGGGTTACTGTGGCACCCAGCTTCAGCAGGGATCACCCCCAAAGCCCTCTGCTGCAGGGGTGCAGACATTACGCAGATGTTCTGTCTGCTGGAGCTGAGTGGAAGCAGCCAGGATAGAAGAAGTGGCGAGCGAAGGAATGCTAACAGTAATGATCCCCGACGCTAATCCTGGTTCCTCTCCCCCATCCACCTTCTTAGGAAACAGGAAATCATCGGCCTACGTCTCGGGTGGGCTAATCTATCCCCCCTCAGCCCCTGCATGCAGCCAATCAAAGAGGACACTTTGGGTCACTTCCGGCCGGCCAAAGCGGGCCTCCAAAGCATCACAAGGACAGAAGTGAAAGTGTGTGGGGGGTGGAGACTACGCCAGGAGAGGAGGAGCGTGTGTGTGAGCCACAGCTCAGGGGAGGTAAAGCACAGGCGGCGGTGATGTGAAGGGAAGTGCTGGTGGAGGCAGTCTGAGCCAGGAGTTAACTGGAGCCTCCCAGCCTTGAGGGCAGGTCCTCTGCTCTCCCCCCAGAGCCGGCTGGACCTTAAATCCCACAGATTCGCTCATTGTTGTCTTTGGAAAATCCCTTCAACAACCTCCTTGGCCCACACAGACGCATGCATTGCCCCAACCCATCACCAGATGAAATGTCTGGAAAATCTTCCAATAACACTTTGGTGGACAGGTGCGGCTTCAAAATCCCTTCACAATAGGTACCCTGTTCATTCGTTCACAAATTCTCTCTAAAAAGGTTGAACTTTTCCAGCGCGGTTTAGTTTCATGCAGTTGGGGACAGCAAGCACGGCACTCCAAGGCAGTGAGACGCCACGGAAACCCTTCTGGGAACGGTACTTACATTACTAAACAAAAACAGAGCCTGGGTAAACACACAGATCATACTGGTCAACACTGGAATGCTATTGTAGCCTAATAATAAATAGTCATGATAAATCCAATTAGGGAGAATCTGTGTAAACTGTGTGTGTGTGGTCAGCCACACAGGAACAGAGGGGTGTATTCCAAATCAGGCAGAGCCACTCTCATTTCATTAGAGGGGAGATGCGGGCTGCGATGGCCCCAGCCCGGCCAGTAATTAAGGTCAATTGGCTGAACAGCCTTCAGCAGCGTAGATGAGTGTTTACTCAGAGTGAGGCTAATTGTACCCTTATAAAAAGGGGCCAGGGGTGTGGACAGATGCATGCTGTAGTAGTGGCGGCTCTCACACATACTGTCCCATGCTGGGAAAACCGCAAACATACCAGAGGGCAGTGCAGTAATCCGCTCAGCTTGGCCACTAATGTCCACAGATGAGCCAACACTTAAGCTCAGTTACTGTGTGTGCGTGTGTGTGTGTGTGTGTGTGTGTGTGTGTGTGTGTGTGTGTGTGTGTGTGTGTGTGTGTGTGTGTGTGTGTGTGTGTGTGTGTGTGTGTGTGTGTGACTGCGTCTGAGGGATGGATGTAGCTAGTAGAGAGTAGGAGGGCTAGGAGTGATGGGGGAGGGGAAGTTCCATTAGGTTACTCAACACTCGGGGTGGGGGGGGGGGGGGGGGGAGTGGGTTTACCATCAGTGATCAATTAGAGGACGAGTCGGGTTTCAGGCCGCTGGGAGAGGGCAGCGAGGACAGCAGCACAGGGTTAAAGGTTATCACCTAAACTGGGCAACAGCTTCCCATTGGAAAAGGCTGTACCTCAACACAGGGTCTTCGGTGGCCAGTAGGAGGCGCTATGTCACACTGAAACGAAAGGGGGCATAGCCTAACCTTCATGTGAACAGTGACAGCTACATAATTATGTTCAACGTGTGTAAAGCCATAAAACAGGCCTAAACATGTGACAGTGTTCAAATCGGACTATTATTGATGTACAATGCATCCCAGGTCAAATATGACCTGGGATCCTGGGACAATATTACTACTTCATTTTCTATTTATGTATTAAATATTAGTTTCAACCCCATGCAGGATAAGATGTACTTTATGAATAAAGAAACACTGCAATCTTCTTTCAATATGCCTACTGAGAGCAATCAGTAATTTACCAAGAGGTCACAGCAGCCATGCTGCCAACCTCATACATACAGAGCACACCACCTTGGATTTATGGGGTGGGAAAGGGCATTCTGGGTAATGTAGGAAAATTACACAAAAGAGCACATCAGAAAGAAATCACACATATTATATATACACATTACTGAACAATAAATCCTGATGTTGGGAGTTGTTGGCTGTTGATAATAATGTGTTAATTATAAAGTGTTTTAGCCTGTATTCTTCTTGTATTGATCAAACATGTGCAGGCTACACAGTGGAAGGGCTGATAACTTACCTCCAATGTTCTGGGTAAGAATGGTGAGGCCAACCAGAATCTAAATTTTGAAATAGTCAATACAAGGAGAATTAGCCTGGAAGTAATGATAAGTTAAAGACACAGATAGTAAATGTCCTAACTTTTCAGAGATACAATTTCTAAATCTTTGCATGATCACCTCAATAACAATACAAATATACATGACACCAATACATCTACTTTAATTTCCAGCAACTGCCATCTTCAAGTTGGGTGAGCTCTCCAGGAAGAAGGAACAAACTTACTTTTCCAGGTTTTCTCAAAGCTTTTTCTCCTAGATCTTCATACGAATTGATACCTAAGATACATGTCAAAATAAACTAATTAAATCAATTCTGCATAGCAGACCCATTACAGCCTTTTGAAAAGACAATGCAAAAGAAGTAGAAGATATAATGAATCAATAGCTGTGCATATCCTGATCAACATCCGTTTTTCACTTCCCTTTGTCTTCATTGATAAGAAAATCAAATTGAACAGTGGCGGATAAGATAGTATTAACTCTGGCTATGGACCACTGTTCTACACGTCAGTCCTCATCAGCTGACTTTCAAATGCAATGACTACAGCGAGAACAATAGGATTGAACCCACAAACCAAGCCAGGGATTATTTTAGATGAAAGATCTCTAGTCTCGTGATCTCTTACCTGTCTGGTCACAGAGCTTGAGAAGCAGATGTATAGAAAAGCCGGCCAAGCTGGACACTAGCAGCAACAGAATACTGTGGTGGAGCAGCACACAGAACAAACATAATCATGCTCCTGTAAGTCAGTTACATAAAAAAGCACACATTTATGCGTGAGTGAGTGAGTGAGTGAGTGAGTATATATAAAATCATGAATAAAATCAGACAATCCAATGATTTAGCTGTCACAAATATAACATGTGGCTTACTTACCAGAAACCCACTATGCCAGTGTTAGCCATAGCAAAGGCTAGCCCCAGGATGCCACTGCCCATGATGGCGTTCATCAGGTTGAAAACACAGGCAGTGAAGGGTGCTCCTTTGGCCCTGGTAGCTACTGTGGCCTAATGACCATCGCAAGTAAGAAAGGAAGGAATCATATTATGCAGGTGGATACTCAACACGGATGAGCAGTTAACAACCACATTGATACCCACGGTTACAATACAGCACTGTGGTGGAATGTGGGAGCCAGGAATGGAAATGGATGGGATAAGGTGGGATTCGATTTGAGCCACTGGTCGCAGGACAGCTGCCTGGGCTTGGGATAGGGAAGCTTCCTACCCGGAATAGCTTGACCTCTTTAATAGGGGATATCCTGTAATTCTGGTGTCAGATTCAAAACAAGCTCTGAATGACCCTTGGACTGGAATAATTGGACACTCTGGTGTTATAAAAGATGGGAGAACCACCATAAACATAGGACATACATTATGCAAGCAATCAAATATGCCAGTATAACGAAAACATACACATCCGACAGAATAGGATGTAAGGCACTAATACAGACTAACTGCCTCACATTTTAACATAATCATTCAACAGGGTCAATCAGCTTTGCATTCTAACTTTACCTCACTGTTGTGTGGTCACTATTTGACCCAGTAACATTTGGGGTTAAGTGAACAGAGCAATATAACAAGGTTAACAACACAGCTGATATATCATCTTACTTACATTCCCTAATAAAGGGGCAGCTTCGTCCTCTCCAATGTGCCTGGTAGTGCCATCATTGGGAAGGCCGCCGTTTTCATTTCTATTGATGCTCATTCTGTCCAGTTACAAAATGTATAAATTTAGTTAGTAATAAATTAGTTAATAAATACAGTCCTTAAATTAAAAAAATAAACTGAGTATCTAACTTTAGAATGCGGAGGAAACTCCTTTAAAAACGGAGCGTGTTACTTTCAACATAACATGTTTTCAAATATAAGACATATAACTTCTGCAATTCACCCAACTTTTAAGCCAGTGGCAGAGTACCGACCTGTGTCACATGAACATGTTTCTGTCGCGTTTTGAGACGTAGAAGCGTAGTATCCAATCAAAGATCAGCGTTTGGCTCACTCGTCCAATCACACTGTTCGCCGAAGGTCGCGTTGATGACGCGGTTCAGGCATGCGCGCTCGAATTGGAGGATGTTGAGGTGAGTTGCGTGTGTTCACTGTTTATTTTAACGCTATGATCATATCCGTTGTTGTAATGTATTATCCAATATACTGTAAGCCTTGTTGATATATACACACACACACATATATATATAATGGTCATTTTATGATATCAGAAAATCCTGCGTGTTGTTACAGGCTTGTCTCGAAGATCTTCACATCAGTGCAAAGACAACGCAACGGTCAACGGAGGGATCCGTGTGTAGCCTTGCATTCAAGTTCAGTCTGTAGCCGTGGATCTAGTTTCCAGCGAATGGCTCAGTCACCACATAACGAGGCAAAGCCCTTGCTTTACCGAGCTCCCCCCGAAGTGCGCGGCATGGTCTCTCTAGACCGAGATGCCTTCACTCAGACAATTGTTATCCCGTCAATACGAGTGCCCAAGGGGGTCCTAAACAAAGTAGTCAAGAGTCTGAGAAGGGCAATCGTTCAGCGACCGGGCATACCGCGAGTGGTACAAGACAAAGAAAACGGCAGTGACGAGGATGACTTGCGCCTGGTCCTGTTGGATCCACTTCGAGTGTCATCGCCGAGTTCCTTTAACGAAGCTGAGGCAGAGGCTCTGCGGTCCTTCGGTGTCCCCCAGGAGCTCCAGTATTATAACCTGCAGCTGCGCTACAGCAACCTTAAGACAGAGGAAGTGCTCGAGGCTGTCCTCCCCGAGGGACAAGAGATCACCTCAGCGTTCAGCCGAGTGGGACACATCGCACACATGAACTTGAGAGATCACCAGATGCCCTTTAAAAACCTCATAGGTAAGAGTGTCAAAATTGGTGGTTGGAATTGACTGCAATCACACACACTGCAACTAACTTATATAGATAACACACAATCTTGAAGAAAGCACTTTTAAAATCAGGCACTGATGATAATTTACAAGAAGGGGAGGATGGAAGACATTCTCTGGGTCTTTCGGGAAACGATTATATAATGACATGATGGGTTGGGATCATCAGTGATGGGGGGGGGGGGGGGGGGAATGGTCTGTAACAATAATGTAAACATGTACTGATGTATGTCATTGTTTTCTTTTGCTCTACTCATAATACACATGATCTCTGCTGCTCTCATTCAAGGCCAAGTCATAATGGACAAAAACCCTGGCGTGAGCTGCGTGGTCAATAAGACAAACATGATTGATAACACTTACCGCAACTTTAAGATGGAGTTGCTAGCCGGAGAGGAGAATATGGTGGCGAAGGTGGGGGAAACTCAACACTACTCTATTTGTTTGTATAGACCAGGCAATGGAAGCTGGCTGTGCTGTTCGGGGCACTCTTCTGACCGCGCGCGTCGTCTGTTGCTGTTTACAGGTGAAAGAGAACGGCGCCAGCTACGAGTTTGATTTCTCGCGCGTGTACTGGAACCCCCGGCTGAGCACGGAGCACATGCGCATGGTGCAGGAGGTGAAGCGAGGCGACGCCCTGCTGGACGTGTTTGCGGGCGTGGGGCCCTTTGCCATCCCGGCCGCCCGCGCCGGCGCCACGGTGTTGGCCAACGACCTCAACCCGGAGTCCCACCGCTGGCTCCAGCACAACGTCAAGATCAACAAAGTGGCCGCCATGGTCCGCACCTTCAACCTGGACGGCAGGGCCTTCATCCGGGGCCCCGTGAGGCAGGAGCTGCCCGCGCTGCTCCAGGCCAACGCCGGCGTTCACATCGTCATGAATCTGCCCGCCTTGGCTCTGGAGTTCCTGGACTCGTTCAGGGGTCTCCTGGGCCGGGAGCCCAGCTGCGACGCCAACCTGCCCGTAGTGTACTGTTACGGCTTCTCCAAAGACGACGACCCGGAGAGGGACATGGTGGAGAAGGCCTCCGACAGCCTCGGCGTCAGCTTGGAAGGGAGATGCTCGGTGTACTTTGTGCGCAACGTAGCGCCGAACAAGGACATGATGTGTGTGAGGTTCGCGGTCCCCAAAGAGGTTCTGTTCAGCACGGACCAGACAGGTGAGCATCCAGTTAGGAACGTTCGGGTCTATATTATGAGGCTGTTTGGGCAGAGCGTCCCCCAAAATGTATTTTACTCTTATTCTTACATGTGAAAAAGGCTAAGCTCATCGTAATGCATCGTTAAATCGCATTATCTGCCGATAGAAATGGGTGCAATGCACGTAGGCTACTGTTTTACACATCCTTTATTTCATGATGTGCCATGGTTATTCGATCAGATTCTATTACCTTTCAGCCCTTGGGCCTTCCTCAATGAATTGAACGAGGTCTCATCAGCCAGGGCTGATCATGTAAACCAACCTTTGTTCCTCCACAGAGCCTAAAGAGGAACCAGCTCCGAAGAGACAGAAGTGTGGAGAGACTACAGATTAGATGTGTGCAACACAACGTTACTGCAGGGAGACACGCAATGGTTCTTTTTTTTTTTTTTGGAACAATATGACAATGCCATAATAAATGGTGACAAACCCTGAATTGATGATACTATCCTTTTTATTTTTAAACTTTTGGTGTATTATAGCTATGTAACTGTATGGTTTGAGGTTGAAAAAAAGGTTTGAATTTAAGAGGAAAAAAAATAAACGCACACAACCTGTTCTAACAATCAAAATGATTTATTTACATATAAAATACAAACTTAATAAAATAAAGACTTCTTGAAAATAACAGACTCCTACATCACAACAGCTTCAGCCCTAGGCCCGTACGGGTCGTTGGCCATTATTCCCTTCTCACCAACCGTAAAGGTGTCCACGGCGCGGGTCAGAACGGGAACAGCCCGCTGAAGGCGTCCTGCAGGGCCCTGTGACACGCCAGGCCAGAGGAGTAGCCGCCAGCCGTGTCCTGGGGCAGGGCGGCTCGCACGTGCTTCAGATACCTGGGACAACGAGATGAAACGGCCATGTCAGGCACGCAGTTAGCTGCAAGTGATCCCTCCTTCCTAGAAGACTTGCATGTAATGGTTGCGTGGTCATGTTTAATTTAGTTGCCCGTCCCAAGCATGTGGGGCGTCCACGACATCTCAGCGGGGGTCAGCGGGGGTCAGCGGGGGTCAGCGGGGGTCAGGTAAGTGCAATCCGAGTCCAAACGTTTATTTCTCCCCTCCTAAATCCACACTTCTTTCCTGCTCTCTTCCAACTATTACCCCCTTGTTGGGACCAACAAAGGCACGACTACCAGGACAGTCCACACTCAAAACGCCTTGTGACTAAAAGCCTCTGCAATTTAAGTTTAAGTATAAAAATAATAAAATGCCTTGTTTTTAAGTGCTTCCAGATGTAGCCTGCCAAAGCCCCTTTCAGCTTTCTCCAGCAACGGCTAAAGTCATTGTTTATTTTCACTCCAAATCAAAGATGGAAAAACAGTGGAGCTGTCAATTTAAACCACTGCTTCTCCGAGAGGTGCTCCCATACTTATGAATGTGTGTTTGTGTGTAAATGGGGATGGAGGGGGGGGGGGGGGCAGAGGGACTGACCTGTGGCCCCACCTACTGTAATCCTTCCTCCTCTCTCCCTCTCACACAAACACACACACACCTAGAGTGTCAGGATTAGTTTCTCATGGAGAAACCTACACAGGCCTCTCTGGTTTCTTGTAGTGTCCGAGGACAAACTAGTCCGGCAGCTTGGACGCTAAGCAACCAGGACAACACAGGAAAGGCGCACCTCAAACCTCTAGACCAGCCTCCTTCCTCCTCCTCCTCATAGCCACGACCGCGTGGTCTGAAGCCAGCCCTCTCCCCCCCCCTCCTCCTACACAAGCCTGTGTGGACCCTTGCTCCTCAGGGCCATGCAAACTTCAAAGAAAGCAGAACTCAAGAGCCCATGCAGTCCTCTGATTTCAGTGTCTACTTCACAAGAGGGAGCAAAGAGAGCACACAAAGTCTCGATCGTTTCGGAGGCGTGTTGCTACTGCAGTTGATCACAAGCTGGAAAAAAGAAAAACATGCACGGTTTATATACATATTCATTCATCTTCCATCAATTATGGAATCACATCTCGGTACGGACGAGCTTGTGGAGAGCAACGAGAGAGGACAATCAAATATTAAATTTTTTTGCACACAAAAGCCCACTCATCATCCACTAGAGAAACAACACACAAGTTCAAAACAGGAGGCCCAGTGATTAATAATAACTTCATTAGAGCCAAGCTGCTGGGGCGTCCTTCACAGAGCACTTGAGGGAGGTCTTCTCAGATGGCTTCCTGCATCGGATGAGTGCTATCTATTGATTATATTGTACTGGGCCTTTTTAACAGTGAAAAAAGGGGGCTATTTACGGCCTGGCCAAGTCTGCTCTTCCTGCTAATCTAATCCCCAGGCTACTCATGTGGTCATTCCTCCAAGAAAGCTGAGAGCTCTGTGTAACTTTATACCTGCCTGCCCCCAAGGAGGGGGGGGGGGGGGTAGAGTATCAAGGTGGGGGTGAAGGGGTAAGAGAGATGGAGCGGTGTGGGTGGGAGGAGGACGGGGGGGGGGGGGGGGGGGGGGCAGAGAAGAGGATATAAAGCGAAATCACCTTCAAGTATCATCATCACAGGTCCTCTTGTTTTTAAAATCAGCCCCGCCTGACCTCCCACTCACCCTTACCAGTAAGGGTTAGCACAGTTCTGCCCCATTAACCCGGCTGCTGTAAGGGCTTGTCCTCGTAAAGGGCCCGCGACAGGAGACGCACGAGGCGCTGGGAGAGACGGATGGAATCGGACTCCTCTGCCAGTACTGTACCGGTGTGACGACACGAGCCGGCCGGACCGCAGCCAAGACGCAGAGACGTGAGACGCATCAGTCATCGGCCCAGCGTCGCGTTCACACGCGTAGAAAAAAAGAAAAACCCCACTGAACCTGGCGGGCTCCCGACACCGCCGAACTGAAAAGGATGCGTATTCCAATTTCCGACACACCCGTGCCAGTGGTGTCGCTACCGTTCCAGCCCACGGCGTCTGTCTGTCTGTCTGTCTGTCTGTCTGTCTGTCTGTCTGTCTGTCTGTCTGTCTGTCTGTCTGTCTGTCTGTCTGTCTGTCTGTCTGCTCACCGAGACTAAGTTGGACTTATACCTCCAGCCCACGCATCCCTCAGCCCCCACCGCGCCACGCTACTCCTGTTCCCCCCCCCTCTCTCTCTCTCTCTCTCTCTCTCTCCCCCTCTCCCTCTCTCCCTCTCTCCTCTCCCTCTCTCTCTCTCTCTCTCTCTCCAAGGACCAGTCTGCCTTTTGTTCCCAGGACTTTGAAACCCAAGTCGTTTCGGCTGGTAACATCTTTCACTCTTCGGGCCCCATCGGAGCATTAGCTGCAACTCGATACAGGCCTTTTCAAAGCCACGTATTATTGGGTAAATATGGGTCACTTTGGACTGGTCCATTATGTTGCGTGGGGGGGGGCAGGGGGGGGGAATGGGCTGGCGCAAATGATGGAGACAACTGAACGCTGACCCCGTATGAAAGTGTGTGCCAGAATGAATTTGTCAGCATGGTCAATTATAGGTGTTTTTCTTTTCTCCAGTAATCCTGGGAGAAGGCGCTCAAAAGCTGCTCCACGTCCCTCGGCTTGTTTCACAACACAATGTGGGCATGGGTCTGTTAGTCTGCCTTGAGAGAACGCAAATGGAAAAGGTAGCACAATTACGTACTTTTTCAATATCTTTTCAACCGTAACATGGCTGACTACCACTTTATTCTCAATGATAACGCCGCAGTTTCCTTTGGAGTAACACCCAAACCGGCTGTCTTTTTCCACTTTTCCGTGACTCCTCACAGGGTCTGGAGCGCTGAAAACCTGGGGAATGTATCAGACCAACCCAAAACAACCATCTTGGATTTCCCCCCAAACGGGACTCTCTCCGAAGCGATTCCCTGCTCCTGGCGTCTGGGAAACACTACGGAGCCTCATCCCTGATTCAAATTGAGAAGATAAGTGGCAACACGTCCAGGAGGGGTTTCTGGGTGATTTCCAGCTGCAGACATCTCTGAAAGCGCGTGTGGTGGTGCGACTCCAGGGGTATAAGTACCTGCGACCCAGCAGGTAGCAGGCTCAGTGGGGATAGCGGGCTGTGGGCCGAGAAAGCCCTGGTCCAGACTCCCAGAGTGTGGGTGAGAAGCGTTGCAGGGAGTGCTGGGAAAGCCATAACGATGATGGAAAATAAAGAGAGGCCCATCACGATACAATGGATATTTGAGATAGCGGACCATCAACACGCAAACCACAAAGGCAAAGCAGCAATCTGAATCAGATGTGAATCAGACATATACACACCATGTTTGGAATTATGTGGTCTGGCCAAATTAATTTGGCTCTTCAGACATTTTCCGTCCTTTTTGTAAAACTTTCTACAGGACAGGATGTGGTTAAGAGTAATGAAATATAAGGATATGTTTACACATTCATATAATCAGGTACAACAAATGTATTATAATATATCTATTACAAAATAATATTAGTAAATCATGAATTTCAACTATTTCTTCGCGGCCCAACCTTCACTAAAACGTCAACAGTGACCTTTAGAACCACACCTGTCCCCCCCCCCCTTTATAGCAACATCAACTGATCCAGGGACAGTTGTTTATCCAGCGCCAAGGACCCCCGCTTTTACAGTTCAGCCTATCAGCACGAGCTGTGACACGTTGTTGTTCAGCACTTCAGGGAGAAAACGGAATTCTGTTGACGACGGGAAGGAAAGGAAAAAGATAAACGCGTCTTCAAAGTCAAACTAATAACGCCTCCTCCATACTGCACGGACGCCACCGTATTAGCCTTGTTTATTAAAAACAGGGTGGGGGGGGGGGGGCGGACTCCAGGGCGTTGACTGGATCGGAGAGAGGGGAGGGCAGCTGAACAGCCTAGGATGGCGAGCCGAGTCATGAGCTTGGATAGCCGCCGGAATGTTCGGAAGTCTTCCTTTAGCACTCGGGCCGCGGGCAGCGGTCGGGAATCCTGGCCTGGGAACGCCGGTGGTGTGGGGGGGGGGGTGCAGAGCCGCTCACACCTGCCAGATGATTTGTCATTATAGAGGGGTCAGCACTCAGCTGTCACCCCCTAATCACCCCCCTCCCCACCCTCTCTCTCCCCCCCCCATCTCCCCTTAAGCTCTGCTCCGTTCTCTGAAAACACCCCCTGCATTCCTGAGACGGCTCGGGTTACGCTCGCAGAGCCACTTCCTGCCGCGTCCTGCGGCGCTGAGAGACACGGCACACACGTTTATTGTGTATAGGTGTGTGCGTCCACCGCGGCGCGCCGGCGAGCAGAGTTTGTTGTTGACTCAAGACGGCAAACCAGTTCGTATTGCATCCATAGGAACGCTGGGGGGGGACGGGGGGACGGGGGGACGGGGGGACAAGCGGCTGTAGTCGGGTCCAGCACTGTGGACTCTCACAGGTACATGATCTGTCAACAGCAGCCTTTCATCACCAGGGGAGGGGGCACGGGGTCAGGCTATTCCGTTGAGCACAGTTTCCTCTGGGACACGAGAGTGTGTGAGAGATAGATTTTAGCCCATTAGTCTACACACTGTCCACTAGATTATCTCAACTTGTAGTGGGCGTGTGTGTGTGTGTGTGTGTGTGTGTGTGTGTGTGTGTGTGTGTGTGTGTGTGTGTGTGTGTGTGTGTGTGTGTGTAGGTGGGCACTTAATGCAGTGACATCACACTATGATTTTGGAAAAAAACGTATCCATTATCGTGCGTGTTATCATCATTGCTGACAGCCTCTGTATGCTTTTCCATCATCCAAAACACACACACACAGAGAGACAGAGACAGAGAATGACATGGGGGGGGGGGGATATCAGTAACACTTAGTTAAAGGGTGAACATGTTTCGAGTGTTAACGCAAACGGCGTTGGATGTCACTTGACCGTAACACTTATAGAAATACACACTGATTTGGAGTGACAAACAAGCTGTCCTCAACCAAACCGCCTGCTGGTGTCACGGATAATGGAGGAGAGGCAGGCTTCGCTCGGGTCTGAATGACGGCGACTGTTGTGGAGGAGCCCGCCATAGAGAGACCCATTGTATACGGCCCCTCTGGTCCCAGCGTCACCTGTCGCTGCCCATCCAGAGCTCTCTTGACTCACGACGCCTGCAGTTGCACAGTCTGCCCTGACGGGGGCAGTAGAGGCCGGCCGGCCGGCTGGCTGACTGGCCCCGTGCCCTGACACCTAAACCACAGCCTTCGGGCTTGAAACGCCATCACTCCCTGCTAGCCACTTGATACAGCAGGCATCCCTGTGTTCTCCTCCCAAGAATTGTCTTCTGATAACTTTAACCCCGCGAGAGCCAGGGGCCGGGAGGAGCTGGGATGTGTGTGTTGGGGGGGGGGGGGGGGGGGCAGACCAGAGAAGCTTTGACTGGCAGCATAATGACGTGACGCTGTCATCGTTAACCAAACGGAATCGTAAACAATGGCCAGGCATATGCCGTTCAGGGAAGGGCTGCTCGCCTATGACACACCCATAGCTTACACACACACACACACACACACACACACACACACACACACACACACACACACACACACACACACACACACACACACACACACACACACACACACACACACACACACACAAACTCTGACGTGACTGGGAACAGAACCCGGTACTGGGCAGGAGAATACCATTTCCCAGGGGGATTGGTCCTCTGGTGGGATCAGTTACGTGAGCACCTCAATCACTGGGGGGGGGGGGCAACGAGAGAAAGGTGAGTGTGTAAGGGGGCGGAGAGGGGGAAGGGGAAGGGGGAGGCAAAAAAAGAACAAAGGAAGGGGAGGGTGGGGCGGGGGGTACCAGAGGTGGGGTTGCTGAGAGGGAAAGGGGTAATAATTCATACTCCATTGTGGTGAGGTAGCTCATACAACGTGTGTGTGTGTGTGTGTGTGTGTGTGTGTGTGTGTCAAGCCCCCACAGCACAGCTCCCAGTGATGGCAGTATGTTTTCTTTCCCCGGCTCTTAAGAGGGGAAAATGAGCCGGCTAATCCCCTTGTACATCAGTGAGCCCTCCGCCCTGGGGGAGAGGAGAGGTGCACATTTCCACCGTTCTGTCACAGTGCGTGTTCGGGAGGGAGGGAGGGGGTCTGGACATGACAAGCTAGGAACACCATTAAGCTCAGAACCCAAGCATGTGACCCGAACTGGGTCGGGGCGGGGCAGCGTCACCGGCGCTCTGCCGTATAAATAGGCGGACCCACTCTGCCTGTAGTCTGGGACACAAATAAACCTGTGTGTGTGTGTGTGTGTGTGTGTGTGTGTGTGTGTGTGTGTGTGTGTCTAAACCCATGAAATCCCAGGCCTTGCCAGTGTCCCTTTCATGGGGGGGGGATAGCCCAGATTGGGTTCAGGTTGGGTCTAGCTCACCCAGGGGGAGGTGTTGTCTGGGCCGGTGGGGGGGGGGGGCTGGCTGCTTTGGCCCATGGACCGGAACGAGTAAACAAATAAGGCACTAAACAGTAAAAGCCAGGCCTCTCTGAGAGAACCAGACTACACACCAGAGGACTGTCGCATCCCGCCCTGCGTCTGCTCTCCTTTATTGTTCTACATTTGTTCCGGTTCTGACCGGGTCGGTTTGGGTCAGAACCGGAATCATCGGCAAGCCCAAACCGCCACGGCAAAAAAATTTAAATACAAAATGAAATCCCGGCGCAGGCCAACAACAGTATGCCCTTGTTATGGCTCATACTAAAAGAGAAGATCAATATTTGCGCAGATCTATGGTTGGGAAAACAATAGAGATCTTGCCTCAGCTGACTGTTAATGGCTTGTTTACGGAGACGGGATAATGGCCTGCCGGGGGCGGGAACACCAGCATGCTACACGCTGCTGTCGTTTCCGCTCGTGCCGGGCCTGAGGAGAGCAGTACGACCCGTCAAAGCCGGGAATCCGGAGTGGAGTTCGGGTGAAGCTGTCAACAGACGAATTTGCAAGTGAAATAGGCCGAGTGTCAAGGCGAGGGCCACCGAAGCTTTCACGGTACCTGCCACCTCATTGGGCGATGCAAATGCACGGCTGCGCCGTCGGACTTGAGTTTCAGATGGGAAGCATGGCCAGAAGTCTACGGCCCGAGCATCACGCTGCAACACGGAGGGTTTCAGATATCTGAGAGCCAAGTTCAGCTGGAGGTCCTGGTTATTGTGGCAAGCCAACATATCTGGTGGGAGGGGGGGGGGGAGGAGCACTATTGTTATACGAAAAACCACATGCAGTAATTCTGAACGGTTTTCTCATAAATGGTATTCTTTGGCCACGCCAGTCACCGTTTTAATTGGCTGAATGAACGCAAAACAAGTCTCTTGAGACACTATCTAACAATAGTCAAACAAAAGATGAAAGACCACAGCTCATGGTTCACGCGAGGCCCTACTAGACGACGCCCTAGTCTCCTTCGTCCAGCTCACCACTTGAGCATCAAAGCCGTGCGTGTGTGCATACATATGGCTAAGTGACTTTGTGGGGGTCCCATATAAGAGCCCCCACCTCTCCTCCTCCTCCTCTCCAGGGTGCCGTCACTCTGCTACCGTCTTCCCTCTCAGCACTCCACCGTCCCTGAGCTTCTGTTGCTCTGGTCCTCCCTGGACACTGACCTCTCACCCCTCCTGGCCTGGCTAGGGGATCCCTGCTGGGATCGCAGAGCCGGGACGCATGGAAAAGCCACTCCTGCTTTTTCGTTCCTCAGGGCGGGACCTAAGAGGTATGTCCCTCGCGGATGCCGATACCGTAAGATAAATAGATCATAATCATGTTTGATAATCATGAAACAAAGCTCATATGCTGTGGGTTAGTGGACGGGAGAAACTAAATGACTGGGAGCACGTCTCTGTGAGTACCGTGGAAAGCCTGATCCTGCTATTGGGACATTGTTGGAAGATTAAAATCGGAGCGTATCTTACTTCCGTAATATGACCTGCTGCTGCAGGGTGAAGCGGCGAAGGGATTTCATTTGATTGGCTGAAGAGATTTGTTTTTACATACTTTGTTGAATAGGGGAGTAATATGGGCCCTTGTCATTTCTAAACATTTCTCAAATAAAACATGTAGTGGTCTGACTCTGAGCTCGCCTTCCTCTGGAATTATGTCAACAGTGAATCTACATGCAGCAGCAACATTTACATATTGAAACATAACCCCCCCCCCCAACGCACAGGCTCACATTCAAACACTGATGCACATATACAAACATGTCGTAGAGATGGGTGAAGACAAGACCCAGGTCTGGGAACATCAGTCAAAGATCCATTTACTCCTGGCTCACAGCCAGGCATGGAAGAGGCCCTAGTTCAGCAACAACCCTGATGGACATGAATATTTAAGTGTTTTCTTTTCCCCATGCACACACGTGTATACTGTGCATATGAAGGCTTCTTCCCAATAGGTCCATGAAGAAGGATACTTCGTGATGGAGGAGCTCCAGCTAATTTAAGTGTTAAACTTTGGTGCATAAAAGGCGAGGCTACTGCAAAATGACACGTGTTCCGTGAAAGCCTCTTCAGCCAATCAGCAGAGGGGCTGGTATGGTTCTAGAGGAAGTGAGCCGAGTACTACTTCCTGGTGCAAGAGTGTGTGTGTGTGTGTGTGTGTCCCCAGGAGAGACGAGTCCAGACTAAACACCTTGTTCATTCAGCTGCTCCCCTTCACCCCGGCAACGCCAGACACATGCTTGACAACGAACAGGAAACTAAAACTAACTTTTTCCACCGGTTTGAGAGAGCCGAATCGGAATGGGGGAGGAGGTAAAACCTCCAAATATGATCCTCTCTGGCATTTGGGCAAAGCCAGTTGAGCAAGACCTGTCAGACGGATGGACTCATTTCAGGGCTTCTTCTGCCAATGCAAACAACTGTTCTCTCTTGGTCTCGTTGTCAGCACTTGAGGTTTGTGACGAATTCTCGAATTCGCCAAGCCAACTTCTCTTCCCCCAAAGACATTTTCCCCCAGCATCTGATTTGTCCCTGTCCAAGATGGCAGTCAGCCTTTCAACGCCTACACAGCACGGTCTTAAGCCGAGCCTCTACTGAAAACAAACTCAAGACACAGACGCTCAAACTGCACACACAAACCAAAATGGGATCTCCTTTTTTTTTTACCCTTGGGCTCTTATTTATACTGAAACCATTGCGGGCCCTCGTGGAAGCAACATGCAAACTTGACTTTAGTAGTAACATGTGTTGTGATGTACACACTGGCTCCTGGTGGCCTCACATCCGACAGCTGCCTGGGGTGGGACGCTTTGCGTGTTCCACGTTAAGGAACAACGGGTTCGTTTGTGTCCGTTGACTAGAGTGACATCAATATTTTACTGGAGAATAAGAAAATGCAAATCCCCCTCGAGCCGAGACATCGTGAACTGAGCTCAGCGACAACTTCAGATTTACTCGGTAGGTGAAGACAAACAGAGGCACTCTGGGCAATCCTCATTATTGAGTTTCCATTTCCATTGATTTATTTAGCAGACACTTTTGTCCAATGGCCTTACTAGTAAGGCAGATAACAATCAATATGGGAGCACCTATGAAACTAAGTGCACCCAGATCCCAAACTTCTCCCGAGTGCTCATGAGTCAAATATGCTTTATGTCAAAGAAACAATACGTCAATAAAAGCTTATTGTCATAAAAAATTTAAACTGTACGTCAACAACAATAGTGCCACGGTTATTGTAAAAGGCAAAACAACATGTCTACGTTTTCAGGCATATGGAACACAACAGGCTGTGTTAGGTTTCTAGTTCACGTTTTATAACCTTCCTCTATCCTGCCATTCTAACACGTGTGAGAATGCCAGTCAAACGGACAGACTGGATTCTGTCATGAAACAAAACCCACACCGTCGTGAACATCTCGCGGGTGGACTTGGTGCCTATCCGCGTGTAGTGGACAGCAGGGGTCTGAATGAGCTCTTTTCTGAGGGCCCCTGTTGAGCACTGGGCCAGCTGCCTTTAATAAGGAGCAGGCTGGGTGTTGCTGTTTATTCAGGTATGGCCGGCAGAGAGGCAGAGACAGTGCGAGGGGCGTGGCCCTCCTCTTTCCTGGCAGCCCTCCTGCGGTTTATTTTTGGGGGGCAAAGGGACAAGTCGAAAGAGAGACACAGACACAGGGACAGAGGAGGGAGGGAAAGAGAGAGAGAGATTTGTGGAAGAAAAAATGAAAACCGAGGTGAAATGAACACCGAAAAGCTCCAGTCGGCCCCTGTGCTGAATGGACTTCCTGTGTGGAGACGGGCCCCAGAGGCCGCCAGGGAAAGGGGGGGGGGGGGGGGGGGGGTGTGCAAGCTCAACTCTGGCTGTCCCGTGTGACGGGCGGGTCCAAGACAAATCACCAGTGGTGCTGCTGTCACCATGGGCCTGGACCAGGACAAACAGCCCTGTTTAAATAGGGACCCTTTCACCTCATCGACACTTTGGGCCTATCTGCATCACCCCGGCCCCCACACCCACATATTCACGCGGATTCTCCCTACAGGTCATGGGGCTGGGGAAGGGGGGGGGCTCTACAGCAGGACTCACTTTTCACCCTCTCAACCACGCCGTCTGTGTTGTCCCCCCCCCGCCCACACGAGCCTTTCAACTCACACCACATCACATGAGCTCGGAGCTGGCCTAACGCGCTGAGTCTGAGTACACATGACACATATCAAATGAGCGCCGGGCTTGGAGCCTGTTTACGTAGTGTGTGTGTGTGTGTGTGTGTGTGTGTGTGTGTGTGTGTGTGTGTGTGTGTGTGTGTGTGTGTGTGTGTGTGTGTGTGTGTGTGTGTGCACGTGCATGTGTGGCCACGTGAGCGGCTATATGTGTGGCTGCGTGCGTGACTTTGAGTATCAATGCTCACGAAAATCCCGAAGCTCAACTGAATCACCAAATGCATTAGTGAAGAGGTGTCAGCAGAAGCTCCCGTCACACTTAATGGAGCGCAATGCACCCTGGGATCTGTGGTTTGTTGAACCGGGACTGCCGTTCCTCACTGGAGCGGGCCTCATCCATCTCGGTGGCAGAGCCCTTCGGTCCCGACCCCTGAAGTGCTGACACTGGACCCCCGTCCCTTCACCTCTCGTCCCGTAGCCCCCATATCTTTCATCTGCATATTGAGCAGCCTGGCCAGAAGAAGCAGGGCCTCAGCATTTCACTGCATCCATAATGTAAACAAGTAGCAGTTATTCTACTTCAACCCACCCACCACACGGGGAGGGCTGCGGCCCACCTTAATTGGACTCTTCTCCAATTAGTTAGGCAAATGTGATAGCGCGACAAAAATCAATAGTCCCTTTAACTGAAGGAGAAAGAAATTAAGTGCAAAGGACCGGGAAAAGTAGAAAGTGTCGTGCATGCGTTCGAAGGTTGAGCCAAAACAAAGTGCTTCTGAGAGGTTGAAAGGCAGCCGAAGGTCCCATGCCACCGGTGAGCCAGCGACAAAGGAAAATCCGCCCTTTGTTGCCTCTCGCATGCAATAAAGAGCGAGCCACTTCTTGCGTGTGTGGGCAGACATTAGCATGAACGAGACATTAGCGGCAGCGAGACGTTAGCGGCAGCGGTTAGCGGCAGCGAGACGTTAGCGGCAGGGAGATGTTAGCGGCAGCGAGACGTTAGCGGCAGCGAGACGATAGCGGCAGCGAGACGTTAGCGGCAGCGAGACGTTAGCGGCAGCGAGACGTTAGCGGCAGCGGTTAGCGGCAGCAAGACGTTAGCGGCAGCGAGACGTTAGCGGCAGCGAGACGTTAGCGGCAGCGAGACGTTAGCGGCAGCGAGACGTTAGCAGCAGCGAGACGTTAGCAGCAGCGGTTAGCGGCAGCGAGACGTTAGCGGGCAGCGAGACGTTAGCGGCAGTGAGACGTTAGCGGCAGCGAGACGTTAGCGGCAGCGGTTAGCGGCAGCGAGACGTTAGCGGCAGCGAGACGTTAGCGGCAGCGGTTAGCGGCAGCGAGACGTTAGCAGCAGCGAGACGTTAGCAGCAACGAGACGGAGGGCGCTGGCCTGTCTGACGGCTGGCCCGGGCTCGCTGAGGACTGGAGGACTTGATTGGCCCAAAGGGGCTGTCAGGGAAAGCACTTCCTGTGTGTTAATGGACGCTCCTGCAGAGAATCTGTGGCGGCTTGTGGCAATTCTAGCCGTTTCCCCGCCCTGTCTCTCTCCTGCCTTCTATCCCTCTCTCGCCCTTCTCCCCAGATGCTTCCACTCTCTCAGCTAATCAGAGTAGAAGTCGAGTGAGAGAGGCCAGGCTCGCTGGAGAAGCACAACGTTGTAGGAGGAGTCCTCTGTTCCTCTACCAACAAGTCCTCATACTATGCCAAGCCGCCGGTTTACTTTCAATTGTTCCACTTCCATTGAGGCTCAATGGAAGTGATCATGGGAAAATGTGTGTGTGGTGTGTGTGTGTGTGTGTGTGTGTCTGCGTCTGCGTCTAGTCCATACCCAAGTCTTCCCAGATGGTCCAGCTCTGGTACCGGGGGTCCGTAGGTTTCGATGTAAAGAGGCTGGTAGCGGTAAAGGACTTCCTCTATCTTGGCCATGGGCTGCAGAGACACCGTCTGGCCCTGGAGGGAGGGAGAGAGAGGGAGGGGGAGGGGGAGAGAGAGAGAGAGGGGGAGGGAGGGGGAGAGAGAGGGAGGGGGAGAGAGAGGGAGGGGGAGAGGGAGAGAGAGGGAGGGGGAGGGGGGAGAGAGGGAGGGGGAGAGAGAGGGAGAGGGAGGGGGAGAGAGGGAGGGAGGGGGAGAGAGAGGGAGGGGGAGAGACGTTCAGCACAATACAATAATCTCCATTGTCTCAGGAGTCGTCTTAGCTTGCCGTTAGGCTGTGGGCAACTAGGACTAAAGTGCATTCAGAATCCTCAAGGTGACGAAAATACCATTAGGGTGCAAATGAGCTTTATGTCAATCATAGCTAACAGGTAACCACCGCAGGGTCTTGAATGACTGGTTTGTAAATTGCAGTTTTGTCAAACAAAATGTTTTTCCACTTTCCTCAAGCACTATTGGTTCTGGAAGGAGATGTGACCAGGGCAAGGAAGGAGTCACTCGAGGTCTAAATCCCAGCGTCAATGGCTGTCCAGAATCAGAGCCATCGGCTCGACCTAGAAATGCTACGAAATGTTCATGTGCAACATACAGGGGCAGGAGTGCCCTGCAACTATCAAACAATGACCCCCAACACGCATGGCTCCAACAAAGTGTTCGGCGATAGGTACAGAGTTAAAGTAATCAAATTGTACATTGAAACAAAAACTAAAACAACTGCCCAAATGAACTGTATTCTTCCAGTGATCATAGCACAACACCACCACTATAACCTTGAGGTCCAGCACATCACATGCATCACATATCTGGCACCGGGCCATGGTCCAAATGTGGAAAGATCGGCGCCAGAATGCACCGATCACCTGAACAACGATCTGCTAAGCATATGCCAATATACACAAGAGGGCGTTATCACGTACTAAGAAAGCATTTTCTTAGTACGTATTTAGGGGGGAAAAGTCCCGTCAATCCATAATTGTCAAAGGCTGGGGTTTCAAGCATTCTGCCAATCAGGTGAAATAAAGACGCTGGCTGCTCATGCCCTTGAGCACGGCTATCCAGCGGGAAACGTGATCCTTCTGCAGGACGTTGCAGAATTGCTCAATCTGGCCTTGTGCCATGGAGGAGAGGGGGGGTGGAGGAGAGGAGCAGGTGGAGGAGAGGAGGGGTGGAGGAGAGGAGCAGGTGGAGGAGAGGAGGGGTGGGGTGGAGGAGAGGAGGGGTGGAGGAGAGGAGCAGGTGGAGGAGAGGAGGGATGGAGGAGAGGAGCAGGAGGAGGAGAGGAGGGGTGGGGTGGAGGAGAGGAGGGGTGGAGGAGAGGAGGGATGGAGGAGAGGAGGGGTGGAGGAGAGGAGCAGGTGGAGGAGAGGAGGGGTGGGGTGGAGGAGAGGAGCAGGTGGAGGAGAGGAGGGGTGGTTGGGGTCATGTTACTCTGCTACTAGAGAAACCAACCCAGTCCTGGAAGCATGCGTAGTTCCAAAAACATTTTTCAACAGTGTATTGAAAAAGACCAAAACAGAGGAGCTGACGAAACTAAACAAGTACCAGGTGTCCTGTAGCCCACCCATCACCCATCACCCATGCCTCCCTACAGACTGAGCTGGAACAGTGACCAGCAGTGTACAACAGACCAGACAGATGCAGCCTCACACCCAACACAACACGTGGTCCTAGACATGAAGGAGTGTTCGCTACATAAAACACGGTAGAAGAAATCACACACACTTCTCGACTGCTTTCACTCGACCTTTAACCCTGAAGGTGCCAATGACTCCCTCCCCTGTCCCGTCCATCCAGTTCAGTGGAGCCCTACCACAGTCTAATGGAAGCCAGATCGGACCGGGCCAGACCCCTTCATCCATCTTCCGGCAGACATCCAGGCCCATATGACCCCCTGCTGGGCTGATCTAAGATAGACTGTCTGATGGGGGGGGGGGGGGGGGGGGGGTTAGAGGGAGGCAGAGCAGGAGGAAACGATACACAGAATGAGGAGGAAAGGAGGCGAGAGGAAGAGAGACAGTGAGAGAGAGACACACACACACACACACACAGGAGGAACACTGCGAGAGCTACAGACAGCATAAGGGCACTAAATCCGTTTTTCTGGGGTGACGGGGCACAGCCCCCCCCCTCCGTTCTAGAGAAGTTTCCTTCAGATTCCGTTTCAAGGACACCTTGAAACCCGGCAGAGACAAACCAGAGCAGGCAAACAAACACGGCACAGAATATAAAACACTAACGTGCTCTCTCTTAAACCACACACACACACACACACACACACACACACACACACACACACACACACACACACACACACACACACACACACACACACACACACACACACACACACACACACACACACACACACACACACACACACACACTTTAGAATTGAGAATGTGGATCAACGTGATCCATTCACTTTCTGTGAAAACGGTTTAATGTCAATAGCTGTGGTTGCTCGGACCAATCCCAAAGGCGGTAGTTGTCCCGCTAACGCACTTCATGTGCTCTGTCCCTCCTTACATTACAACCTGTTGAAACCTTCCATCACAGACTCATCAGCGCCTCCTATTAAAAGCTTGTCTGGAGAGTTGGATGCGGTTGTTGTTCCCAAATCCTGTGGTCAAAGACGGCCATGCAGACGGGGGGAAACGGAGAGGGGGGAGAGGGAAAGAGAGAGAGGAGGAACGCGCGATAGAGCACATAAAGCAGAGCACAAAGTGACTGTTTCCTGGCCCCTAGTCAAAGCGCCAACACAAACATCTGCTTTTAACATTAACGGAGGCAAATAATACTACCTTTGCAATTTGTGTGTGTGTGTGTGTGTGACTCCAGTTTAAAACTCTTTTAATACCCCCTGTGACACTTAAAGGCAACCTCTGGAGACCATCCATCTTAATAAAACCGCAGGGGAGGATAACTCCAGGAAATCACATTGAGCTAAGGGGAGTTCTGTCCCCCCTCCCCTCCCCCACCGCGCCGTGCGCTTCACCAACTGGGATCTGGGTCCCTCATCCTTTTCCCAGCATGTGTGTGTGTGTTTGTCTGTGTGTGTTTGTGTGCATGTTTGTCTATGTGTGCGCGTGTGCGTGCCTGCGTGTGTGTGTGTGTGTGTGTGTGTGTGTCCGTAAAGCTTCACTGAACTGAATATACACAGAGTTCATTTGTGACGGTTGGAATTCCTCTCCTGATGCGTCGCCCGTGCTCTCCGGGAAGGAATAACGATCCACACAGCTTGGGCGGGGTTTTGTTTTCTGCTAAGCCTTTGGGTTTTGTTTCCCTCGACGAAAGGATTTCACATCACAGACATTTCGACCAAAAAATAAACATGAGGTGACGTTGATCCTATTTATGTGACAGGTTTATAATCATTGCATATTTGTCGAACGGAAAAATGATTTTTTGTGGATTACAAAGAACAAAAAACGGCCCACTCTCAAATTGCTTTTATGACTTTCCGGTTAACTCTTGGGCGCCTGCCAGAGAGCACACAACTCCTCTTGCTTCCTTATCGTCCGAGCAGCCTCGTCTCAGGTAGAAGCTATCGCGCTTGAATACACAATTATGTGAGAAATGAGTCACAAGGAGAAAGTTGAGGGAGCAAGGTTTTCCCCACTCTTCTGAAACCCTTCTTAATAGTTCCTCAATGAGAGTTTACTCTCATTCGGTTAGACAACCCACTCCTCCCCAGGCAAGATATGAAAGGCCTCTTTCACACCTTCAGCTCTTTAGACACGGCGAGATTCCGGGGGGAAGTTCATACTTTTCATTTGGTTCAGTCGGTGTTCACACTGGACTGTGTCACGCTGTTCCTTCTATTGGAAACACAATCCGAGGGAAACACACAAAGCTTCCTTGTTGCAAACAATTATAATGTGCCGTCTTGGTTTTTTTTCATTTGAGTTTGGTGTTCCTACAAATTAAAATGAACCCCATTTCCACCATCGGTCACTAAATGTGTTTTTGAGTGACCACAAGCAACTGCTCAATCGTCCACCAGATCAGCGTTGGCTTGCTTGGTCAGCACCAGAGTTGGAATGAGCGTTCACACACCCCAAAACCAACCGTACTATCGGGGAAAACGCTCAAGGGATCGAGTGAAACCGAGCAACCAGCTCAGGTGTTGAACCACTTCTGACGAACAACAGGCTTGAGTCTACGACACTGGAACTGCTCTTGAACGGGAACACATGCTCAGGGCACGGCAAACCACTGTCACTTGGCACTCATAAGGGTTCCCCTGCCCCTGTCGCTCTGTCGGACGTCCCACCGTCACAGGAGACACATAGTCTCCATCTGCACTTGCAGTCAAAGCCACACACCACCACCACCACCACCACCACCACCACGGGGCGATACGCTGCTGGGAGCGCTTAGCAACAGACGCTAAATGCAGCGATGGACCAAGCGCTAGTGGTCATTGTGTCGGGGATCAATCCAACGAGCCGGGTTAGGAACCAGCCTGGTGCCATGCCATCCGGAGGCCCTCCGCTGCTTCCAGCCCTGGCACTGCCAGCGCTTCTGGGCGGATAAAGAGCTTTGTGCCCCCCCCCACCCACCCACCCACCGGCCCAGTAGGCAGCCAGTAGCAAGTGTAAACGCTGCCGCCCTCACAGCGCCTCCCCTTCCCGGTTTAAATATAACCGGCTGACCAGCGGCAGCTGGTCAGCGCCCCTTAAGCTGACAAGTCCTTTTTCCGCTGGCCCGGCCGCGAGGAGGGCCCGCCTCCAGCGAGGGCCGAGGGGCCAACCTAAACAGGGCCAAAGGTGTGAATGCCCACATGTGCTGGTGCCAATCATGTCTGGAGGAAAGAGAGGAGAGGGAGGGAGGGGGTGTTCCTCTTTAGTCCCCTGAGCCGACCCCCCCCCCCCCCCCCCCCCCCCCCCCCCCCCCCCCTTCAGAAGCCCCTGCAGCTATCGGCCTGCGTGCCACCACACCAATAAAAGTACAAAGGTCAAAGGTCACGCCCTCTCCAGGATAAAACAACCACGTCTTCAGTCTGCGGATGACATAGAAGTCAAGAGTGGATGTGAATCATGTTCGGACAGAATTCACACACACACACACACACACACACACACACGCACGCACACACACGCACTGCGTCAGTGAAGGCTATAGTGGATCAAAAGTATAGGAAGTTACTACAATGAGTGTCAACAATTGGGGAGTGATCTATATCAACAATGCACAATCACACAAAAAAGCCTGAATGTGCATAATGGCGGGGTAATATGTGAACACCTGCCAGGTAGAACAGGCTGGACGAGTCTGCTGGGACATGGTGGAGGCTGGCTTACAGTGACGAGCAAGACTCCCTCAGAGGTCACTGTAGAGGACAGCTCCACCAAGCTAAACAGCCTTGAGCAAACACACTCGGAGCCAGTTAGTCAGCGTGCATGAGTGGTATGTGTTTAAACACACACACACACACGCACACACACACACACACACACACACACGCACACGCACGCACGCACACACACACACACGCGCACGCACACACGCACGCACACACGCACGCACACGCGCACACACACGCACACACACACACACACACACACACACACACACACACACACACACACACACGTTTTCTTTGGGGCACTTGTATTAAATTTTTCTCTGAAAATTGGGCGGGTTAAAATCGAAACACGGGAAAAAAAGAATCCAAAATGGTTATCATTTCCATAAGCTAGCCGGTCCATGTTTGTGGACGTTAACCACCCACATTTGGCAGCGAGTGTGTGAGTCTCGGCATGTTTATGTGTGTGTGTGTGTATCTTATGAGCAGCAGCAGATATGTCAGCTGTTCCCGAGCCTCCAGCAGCGGCCTGGGCCCATGCAGCGCTGGAAGCGTTCACATTTCTCTGGTCAAGATGGCGCTGAAAGCTATTCCAAGGTGGAGAAGCTCTCCCCGGGTCAACGACTCCGAGGCACTGATGTGCCTCCAGGGAGAGAAGGAAATGTGGCAGCTGTGCACAATAGTCTGGCAGACCTCACCTCGGAAAGGAACTCCGTTTCTTTGAATCAAATAAATACAATACATGTTATACACTGATATTCCCGGATGGTCCGCATTTCTCGGTTAAAACAAGGAAGTTAATTAAGAGGCATCTCGTCTCACAGCAGACAGCGCTGTCTGCCAGACAACAACAAGCCGACTGTTTCAACAGAGGAGCTCTCGGCCTCCCACCTACACCTCCGTGCCTTTTGATTTCAGCGGACGTCTATTTCAAAAAGACACTTTGGTCTTCAAAGAATGTTTACCCGGGCGGGGGCCGCTTTGTGTGTGTGTGAGTGTGTGTGTGTGCGCGCGCATCTGAATTTACTTTTGTGTCTGTGCGCCTTGCCTTTGCTCAATAGACTTCTAACAAAGTGAGGGATTACTCAGAGTGACTCTAGACCATTCCTGGGGCAAGACCAGGCCCATCCCCGTCCCGTCGCACACCACACCTGGACCAGAATGACTTTCCCTCGGGACAGGTAAACCTCCTCTGATCCCTAATGGATCGCGGTGCATTAGCTCTGTTTCTGATGGCCCAGCTTCCAGTCTCTCCCACTCTACCCGGCTGGTCCCATGCTTAGTAAATCACTGCTGGTTGTTGCGAGGAGAGGGGGGATTAGTGGGGTGGGGGGCATGGGGTCTAGGATGCCCCCCCCCCCCCAGCAAGGTTGGTCAACAACATTACAGAGCTAGGTCCAACATTAGATCACTCTTCAAAATAAAGGCTAGAGTAATGCTGGGCATGAATTGGCGCGAGATGAACTGGCAGCCTCACGTTCCACGGCTCAGAAGCAGACTGTCCCTCATATCACCAGCCACGGCTCACCTTGGCCCTAAGGAGAGGCAGCTGGCTGGGGGGCCCGGGGAACATTTCTGGTGGTGGCACACCAAGGCATTGCCAACACTTCCAAGTGACAGAGGAGCGCTTGGGAATTCAGAGACATTCCCGATCACTTGCGGTCTTTGAATCCTGTCATTCTATTTTCCCCCCTGTGAGAACCACAAAACACTATATATACTGCAGAGTAATGATTCGGAGAGTAGCCCTACTCAGAGAACCAATACTGAGAGCAGGGGAGGGCTCCACATCACAAACATCTGCTTCAGCGTATGCGGGCCCCAACTTCTGAAAACTGTGGACCGACTTTATGATCACGACGGAGCCTTTGCTGGGGAATGGGGAATCCGCACTAACAGATAAATAAATTCCAGCGCTCTGCAGGAATCCACCGCATCTCACTCTACCTCACCAAGTCAACCAGCAGAGAGGCCAGTAGACTCTGAGGTGGGGAGGGAGATCCAAAACCACACGCTCCCTGGGATCGCAGCGCAGAGCAGCAGAGCCCTGCCTCTCTGTTAGGAGCTGGGGGGGGGGGGGGGAGCAGCGTAGAGCAGCAGAGCCCTGCCGCTCTGTTAGGAGCTGGGGGGGGGGGGGGGGGAGCAGCGTAGAGCAGAGCCCTGCCGCTCTGTTAGGAGCTGGGGGGGGGGGGGGAGCAGCGTAGAGCAGAGCCCTGCCGCTCTGTTAGGAGCTGGGGGGGGGGGGGGGGGGGGAGCAGCGTTAGAGCAGAGCCCTGCCGCTCTGTTAGGAGCTGGGGGGGGGGGGGGGGGGGGAAAGAGCGTAGAGCAGAGCCCTGCCGCTCTGTTAGGAGCTGGGGGGGGGGGGGGGGGGAATAAAGTGAGGGGGAAAAGAGAGGTCGGCTGGAGCCAAGGGATCAGACCTTTTCTCTCCCATCAGCAAGTTTAACTTCACGGTGCATATCGACCAAGGAGTGAGCCAAGGAACTGCATCCTCCATTTGGGTCAAGCCATTCTGAACAAGACTCTCTTCCAGCGGTGCAGGAGAGGGCCGGTTGCCTCCTTGGAATTTGAAGGAGTTTAGACGCACGGAGAACGACAAATGCAAACTGGCGAAAATGAACAGTGAATCTAAAAAGTGCAGAAGGTTCACGCCGAGCGCTGTGTGGTCAGAGGAGGATGGAGGATGTTGTTCTCATTGGAATTAAGAAGATACGGTCCGTTCACAACACTGAGGTGAGAGGACTTGAGTTGAGGGGAGTGCTGACGGACAGATCTCTCCCACGGCCTGCCCCACCGCTGGAGGGGTGAGGAGGGGTGAGGAGGAGGGGGCTGATGACACAGCCTACCTCATCACAATCAAAGGAAAACAACGGAATGTCCCCGCACACAGCGGGCCGTCCGCGCAGAGGAGCGCCGTGTTGGCAGTCGACCGGAACCAGCAGCCCGCATGGACTGGTCATGTGACCGCACGACTAGAACCACAGGCCCTCATGCGTGACGAGGGCCTGTTCCCACACCTAGGAACACTCAACAGGTCCAGAACATACCTCCTTTTGAAGCCTTAGCAACGGTCATTTCCACTAGCGGCGTACAGTCCGGGAGCACAGATGGTCAGACCGCGCATCCACAGCCTCTAGCCCGAGAGCACACACACGGTGTAGCCCTGTGGCGCTAAGCATTCACGGGCTACTGTGATGAAGCTCGCCATGCTAGCATGTGTTGGCGATGAGCTAAGCAATGCAAGTGCTCAGGTTTCAACGGGTTCTGCTGACGCAAACCTGACGCAAACCAAGGCCCCGGGTCCTCCTCCACGCCAGAAGCCTGGTCTCCAGACCAGAACATGGCGCCAGATCCGTTAAGAGGATCGCGCCTTTCTTCAACGCCAACATCCTCAATAAGACGAGCAAAGCATTTCCCCCTGCGTACAAGCAGTGAGATAAGGGCAGTCTTTCATGTCCACAGAGCCACGCTGTTGCAAATGCATGGAACTCATCGTTTTTCATTTTATGAATAAAGCTTTTGTGGAGCATAATGCACACATCAAAGTGTGTGCATAGTGAGTGACACAATCGCCAACAACAAATTGATCTTTTAACCACCCCCCCCACCCCCCCCCCCCCCCAAAAAAAAAAAGTGACTACAGAAGAAACAGCATAGTTCTACAATAAGGGCCAGACATTTTGAGAGGAGAAAGGGATGAGTGTAATGAATATGAAAGCAGAAAGTGAAGACAAATACAACTATTCCAAGGCGGAGAGATGTGTTGTGTTGTGTGTTGTGTTTGGTATATGTTTGTGTTCAAGGCCCGTTCATTGGCGTTTGCACCCGGGTGCAAATGGACTGCTCTGCTCGGCCATTCACGAATCCTGACCGAATCAAAGAGCCGCTTTGGCTCTCAAGCTCAGACCAAGACTACTACGGAGTATTACAGCCTGGTTTACCAGAGCTTGGCCGAACCACAATGGGTCGTGGGATTTTAACAAATCAGAGAACCCTCTAGAGAAATCGGTTAAGGTAAAGATACCGGTTATCCATAAATCCTTAAGGTAGTAGACATGTGCTGAACTCACCATGAGGATCCCCGTGGAGAAGACAGTGGTGGTCTTAACGACCTGCTTCTGCTTCTCTATCCGGGTCTCCAGCTGGGCCACGCGGTCTTTGTGCTGGGCGAGCAAGATGGTCGCAGGGACCCGAGAACGCTCCTGGAAGAGGAAGGACGGCAGAGATGGAAACAGATTAGTGAACGAGCTGTTTAAGAGTCCTAACTAGTCCCCCCTTCCCTTCATAACACAAGAGAACAGATTAGTGAACGAGCTGTTTAAGAGTCCTAACTAGTCCCCCCTTCCCTTCATAACACAAGAGAACAGATTAGTGAACGAGCTGTTTAAGAGTCCTAACTAGTCCCCCCTTCCCTTCATAACACAAGAGAACAGATTAGTGAACGAGCTGTTTAAGAGTCCTAACTAGTCCCCCCCTTCCCTTCATAACACAAGAGAACAGATTAGTGAACGAGCTGTTTAAGAGTCCTAACTAGTCCCCCCTTCCCTTCATAACACAAGAGAACAGATTAGTGAACGAGCTGTTTAAGAGTCCTAACTAGTCCCCGCTTCCCTTCATAACACAAGAGAACAGATTAGTGAACGAGCTGTTTAAGACTCCTAACTAGTCCCCGCTTCCCTTCATAACACAAGAGAACAGATTCAACGTCTTCAATGGAAAGATGGAAGAGAGTCTGTAAATCATAGTTGGGTGTTATGCACCTTTGAACGCAATTCGCGCTGTAAAAGTATTTTCATGGTCCACGAATCGACTGGTATGTATTTCATTCGACCCAAAAACCCTTCAAAGACAAGGGGTGGAGTATTTCATCGAGTGAAGGAACAAGGAGAGACTAGACTGTCCAAATAGGGCTACGGTCATTAAAACGACACGGTCTCGTTTATAATTTAATAAATGTTTAGGCTTTAAAATACGCGTGACCTTTGCCCTTTCTGCTGAGCAACCCGTGCCAACCGTCCCGACACCTGCCCCGCAGTCGACTCAAACCCATTAGGAATACACGCCATGTTAGCGCAGTCGTGACGCCGGGGGGGGGGGGGGGGGGGCACTCTATTCAAATGCAAGGGCATTCCAATTTCTCCAGTGGCCTGTTGCCAAGTAAAACGGTCGAAGAAGACAAGCCCGGGCACGTCCAGCAGGATACGGACAGCGCGCCCTCTGACCGGTTGGATGGCAACGCCACAGCACTCAGCACAATGGGAGGAAATATCACGGACTGAAACAGCGCGTGACGCTGTGGTTCGTCTGTGCCTGCACGGGATGTCTCACGGGTTTGCACCGTATCGAATGATTGTCCCTCGCTAAACGTCCGGTAAAAAGATCCGCTTAGCGGAGAAAAACACACAGGTCTAACATCAACAGTTGGGGGGGGGGGGGGGGGTTTGATGGAATATGAAATCGAGGTAATTCCCCAGATGAAGTGCATGTGTCGGTAAGTTGAAGATGGAGAGAATACAGTAGACTCTCTGCCCCCAGATGTCCGAGCTCAGGAGATTACCCCTGGGGAAGGGTTAAGTTGATCCCATCTACCTGCTGTCAACGGACCCTCTGCCTTAAACAAACAAACAAATAAACAAACTCCCAGCTTAGCCCGCTATCTGTGATGCCCTCAGCAGTCGCTCTGCAGGAACAATCACTTCCAAAGCCTGCAGCCGAACACAATGGAGCCAGGGGGCTTTGGGATCACAGGACCAGAACAATGCAGCAGGGAACCCCCCCCCCCCCCCCCCCCCCCATCCCCCGCCCCAGCACAATGACTAATATTAAGCTCTTAATGAACCCACACCTCAGCCCTATGGCACTGTGTGTTATATCTATTACACATGCAACTTGTGTTCAATGCAACATGCTCCCAGCCCTCCATGCTCTGTAGGGCCCATTCTGGTCTGTGAGGACGCGATACACCACGACACATCACCACATCACCATGACACCACATCACCATGACACCACATCACCACGACACATCACCACATCACCATGACACCACATCACCACATCACCATGACACCACATCACCATGACACCACATCACATCACCACATCACCATGACACCACATCACCACGACACATCACCACATCACCATGACACCACGACACATCACCACAACACATCACCACATCACCACGACACATGGCGGCCATCTTCTCACCAGCTCGTCCAGCAGAGCCTGCTTGTTCTTGCGCTTGGCCTGCAGCTGCCTCTGCTCCTCCTGCAGGGTGTCCAGCCTGCGCTGCTCGTTGCCCTGCTGCTCCAGCAGGAGTAGCTCCTCCAGCTCCTCCTGCTCCCGCGTCTGGGGGGGGGGGGGGGGGGGGGGGGGGGGGGGGCAGGGGTCAGGTGATGCAGTCAAGTTCAATCAAGACCGCTGATGATATGCTAGACCTTAGTCACAGGGGGCCGGTTCTCAAACTGTCTCAAAAGGGTTCCACAGGTGTCCTTACAGCTTCTTACCCTAAGCTCTAACGCTGGCCACCAAGCTTTAAAACATCTAAAAAGGACAATGTCAAGGATCACATTTTTAGAAGGGACAAATAAGCCATCCAGAAAGCCGCCTCTTCCCGGGTACGCTAAGAGGCTGTCTAGAATGCTTTAACGGGATGACTCATATTCTATGGCTGTACGTTGTTGTTTATTATGTATGTGAGGGCACAATGGGCGTACCAGTTTGACTTTGTTTCTCTGGATGACGTCGCGGTTCTCCCTCTGGTACTGCTCAATCATCTGCTTGGTGCTCTCTACGTCTACGTTGTTGGTCTGGTTATACACTGTGCACACAATAGACACCTCAGCTTTAATCAGGAACACGCTGGTTCAAATGATGATTCAGGTAGGACTGTGGGCATTGGCAGAGGTCGTACCTGGGTCCCCTCTGGGTACCTGACCCAGAGGAGACCCAGGACTGAGGCTGGGCCTCAGGGTCCTGGGTCCCCTCTGGGTACCTCAGTCCTGGGACCCCTCTGGGTACCTCAGTCCTGGGTCCACTCTGGGTCAGGTACCCAGAGGGGACCCTGAGGCTGGTGGTGATGGACGGCCCAGGCATACCCGGCAAGAGGCTTGCGTCCGACCTTTGACCCATACCTATTTCCTCTATCTTCTCCAGGTAGTCATTATACGCTCTCAGACTGGGGAAGTCAAAGTCTCTTTTATTGAACCTATAGAGAGAAAGAGGGAGAGCGAGAGAGGGCAAGAGAGACAGAGGAAGAGAGAATAAAAATGATCATCATGATGATACAAAAATGATACGATCCTAAGAGCAAACATGTACTTGTACAAAATGAACTCCATTAGCCTAAACTACTGGTAATGCTTGGTCTCTATATTGCCTAATAGATGCACATTAGATGTCAATTATAAGGCTATTAAAGAATGGGAGGGGGGGGGGGGGAGAGAGAGAGAGAGAGAGAGAGAGAGAGAGAGAGAGAGAGAGAGAGAGAGAGAGAGAGAGAGAGAGAGAGAGAGAGGAGTAGAGAGAGAGAGAGAGAGAGAGAGAGAGAGAGAGAGAAAAGATCCTTCCCACTTCACCCCACCCCCCGGGGAGACTCATTGTCTACAAAACAAACATTGTAATGAGAAAAACAAAGGAGGCTTAAAAAGAGGGAGGAGGCATGTGAACACATAAACACACAGAGGCATGGCCTGCCTCCCTACCCATCCCTCCCTCTCACCATCTCTCTCCCACCCATCCCTCTCTCCCTCATCCATCTCTCTCTCTCCTTCCCTTTTCCTCCATCTCCCCCCCCCCCCCCCCCCTTCCCCACCCCTCCCTCCCTCACTCACGTCTTGAGCAGTTTCTTGCGTATCTCCACCTCCTTGTCCACGGCGGGGTCTTCGAAGAGCTGCACGCGGAAGTTGCTCTTCCTGAGGGGCGTGTCGCACTGCACGCAGTTTCCCGAGCCGCGCACAAACAGCATGTCCACGCAGTTCTCGCATCTAAAAATACGAGGGGGGTGGGGTGGGGTGGAGGGGGGGTGGAGGGGTGGAGGGGTGGAGGGGTGGGGGTGGAGGGGTGGAGGGGTGGAGGGGTGGGGGTGGGGGTGGAGGGGTGGAGGGGTGGGGGTTGACGGGCATCAAAAAGACAGTGTGGCAGCAGACGGTCTAGGTGGCTTTTAGCGAGGTGACCCCTTTGTATGCACACCTGAAAGTCAGCGCGGTGTATAGGAGCCCCCGCTGGGCCCCCGTGAGGAGCCCCGTCTCTGGGGGCTTCTTTCTGAATGTTGTCGTGATGCGACAGCGACGCACGGTAACCCTTTTCCCATCGGTGGACGATAACAACAACAAAACATTCGGAATTTGAAATAATTATTATTTGTGGTGGCCAGCTTTTGACATTCCAAATGATTCGTAGTAAGACGGAAAATTCTTTACTCGTTTAACCCCTGGTCTATAAGCTCTATGTCTGTGTTCACTAGAGGTCATTTCATTGGTCATGTAATAGGAAAAACATACAATTACACCACCGTTCTGGCGACTACATTATTAGAATAGCTAATAGATCAATACAATAAAGCTCCAATGCATCTGAAAGTTGCATCTAAAGACATTCTATTGATATAGTATGATAAATGTCTATCCATTCCCTTTACAAGTAGAGTAAGTAAACATGTATACTTGTCCATACAAGTTGAACTGACAAAACCAAGAGAATCTGTGTCATCAGTGGATCAGAAGAGGAAGGCTGGGACGCTCCATCATTATGGGATGGCGCCGCCATGGCAACCAAAAGACCCACCTGAGGGCGCACGCAGAGGAGCCTGCCCATCAATCACACCTTTAAGCAGGTAGGGGTTTACCCATCAGTCACAAGGAGTGGACGCTGAGGACAATGAGGCAGAGGTCCTACTAAATCTCTCCCCCCCCCCCCCCCTCTCCCCCTCAGTAATGGGGCTGGCGGGGTGGAGGGGCTGTATAAACGTTTGCTCAGTCCACCCGTTTAATTAAGTCTCAGTGGAGTTTTATCCACAGGAATTTACCTTCGGTGGGCTTCCTGTTCCTCCGCCCGACCACAACTCAAAACAGACGGTGGCCCAGGATCACTATCTGCCACTGTTTACTACCGTGTCCATGTTCCACATTCGATCACGTGTGTGTGTGTGTGTGTGTTGGGGGGGAGGGGGGGGGGGGGGGGGGGGGGGGTGGTGAGGGGTGCTTTACTGTACACTACCAGCAGGACGGTTTATGGTCCATTTACCTCCAAAATCATTAGCGGGTTCTGTGCAACACCCCCAACAGCGTGACCCATCATTCTGTCCCAGAGGGGGCTGCTCGCTAGAACGACAGAGACGTCAGCGCGTTGCCAGACCGCCTCAGCCTGCTTCCAAACAAGCAGGGAGCAGCTCCTGGAGAAAGTGCAGGGCCATGCAGTTTTGGGTGCTTAGCTTCCCAGATATGGGTCAAATAAACCAAAACAGCCAAGAATGATGAATCCAACTTTCCAGAAAATGTAGTGAGCAATAGCATACAGGCAGGGTGACACACAGGCATATTTTCCAAGCGGGAAAAAAAAAAACATGTATTCCATGGCAAAAAAAGAAAAAAAAGACTCCATCTGTGCTGTCCAGTTGGTGGTTGGAACCATAAGGAGCCCCAGCGCAAGTGCACCCAAGCAGGGGCAGATGTTCACTGTGTCCCCAGGCTACAGGAGATGTATGGGCCTAGCCATATGGAGGTAGATGGGAGGACTCGGCTTGTTTCCTACAAAGAGGCCATTCATCCACACAGGACCACGAGCGGGGCGTAGCTTGCCCCCTGCCCTATAAATGGACCACACAACAGAACCCTCCATAGGGGAAATCCTGTGTAACTCTAGAGCAGAGAGGTGAACCTTAAAGGGCTTACAGGGAGGAGACTATTGGAATGGACTCGCCCTCTTTCATCTGTGCAGAGACTGGGTTCTGTATCCCTAATCCAGTCACACACAAAACAAGGAATAACACATTAAGGGACTTGCATGATTAATACCAATAAGAACACTCAAAGCAATTTGGTTGTTTTATATGAATGGCCTTACGGCATGCTAATTCACATAAGAAAACACAATTAGACACAAGACTGTTGGCAGGGCATGTGTGCGCGTGTGCGCATGCGTGTGTGTGTGCGTGGGTGGGTGTCTGTTGGGACTTTAGCGTCTCCTCTCCAACCCTTCCCACTCCCTCACCTGTCCTGCCTAACCCCCAGGCTCATATCTCTCCCATCTGCAGCTGTCAGCGGGTCGGGGGGGGGGGGGGGGGGGGGGGGGGGGGGGGTGGCACGAGGAGAGAAGGATAAACAGGGCCTGGCTCAGCAAACACCCCCACCGCCACCACAACCAACATCACTCTCATGCTGGGGCCTTCATCTCCCCCCTGCCTCCCATGTTGAAAAATAACTAAAACTGCAGGAACAATATTAGAACAGTTAGCCAGCTAAAGTGAGCTACATCGTATTGCATAGAGGGTTGTATGGACTCTTTGAAGCCAATGCAGTAACAGGTTAGGGCCAGGGTTATTGTACGTTTTTCACATTTTTTAAATCACCATGGAAACAAACAAAAGTGTGTAAAGTCTGTTACGTGATAGGCCTTCAGAGGAGAAGACTTTTATGAACAAAAACACTTCAGCCTGTTGCTGAAGTTAATAAACCCATCCTTATGATCATTCTCAAATACATAATTTGTCAAACTATTAAGTAGGTTTCCTTAAACCCACTGCCCATGGAGCAGTGCCTCGCTTACACTCTGATCCATCTTGAGAGTGCTTAACACATCAGTAGGGAGAAGGGTGAATAGAGAAATGAAAGCAACTCGAGTTTGTTTCAATTAGGACACAATGCAAGTCTGCCACACCAAAGGTAAATGGACATTTGGCTAGACGCATGCTGTTGTTAGATTAATTATTCAGGGTTGGGGCGGATGTGTACAGTCTGAAAAAATATAAATATTTGTACTCATATTTTTTCTGATTGTACACCCCCCCCCCCCCCCCCCCCCCCCCCCCAGAAAAGCAGAGAAGCAGGTGCTGACACAGGACACAGGTCAAATCGTTCATCTTGGCTTAGTCTCATTTATCCAATGCTCCGCCAAATCCTGTGTGCCCATGCTAGTCACTTCGTACATTTGAAAAGTTCAAGATTTCTAGCTTACTGTGAAATGGAACTCAGCAACAAGATAATTCATTATACGTGAAATCTATTGATTGAAAAAGATACTGCAGTTTATACTATTCAGAAGAATGTCTAACACGGCAGTATGGATCTACCTTAGTCTAGCCGTTCTGTCTGTTGTCGGCCTATCTACCGTTACACAACAGTGCATCTTGTTTATGGTGGTTGCCATGGCATTGCACGTTGTTCATTCGTCCAAACTACTGTGACATCTGTTTGGAGGACATTGCACATTAATATTCATAAAACTCCCAACAACACTTGTTGGGTGCATTTCGTTGACACCCAAAACGGGTAATTAGATAAAGCCATCTGACAACCCGGAAACAAACCCTGTTGCCGGGGTGCGTACCTTGAACACACCTCTAAATGTCCAACGCCTCCTTCAGCATCACTGGCCTCAGGTGTGGCGTACCTGATGCCTCCAGTGTGTGTGTGATAGCACAGGACACAGCGTCATTGTGTTTTGAGGTAATAAATAACAGGGAGTGCATATATATCCCCAGTGACAGGGGATATAAAATGCACTGTGGTGGGATTTAAATTTAGATCTGAGTAGAGGTGCAGCTATATAATGCATCACGCTGCACAAAGGGGAGAGAGGGGGAGAGACAGAGACAGAGAGAGAGACAGAGAGAGAGCGAGAGAGAGAAGCATGCACACGGTCACAGTGCAGTCAGCTGTCAGCCAGACACCGGCTACAGTGAGCTAACAGACACGTAGAGGCTAACGATGGTAAACAGACAGGATAGGATTTCTACTTCTTGTTCCATAGAGATTATACCCAATAGGAAATCAATGCATTTGTGCTTGATACATAGACTGCAACTAATCCCAGCAGAGGACAAAAATAAAAAAAGATTCCTGGCATGCCAGTGATTAGTTATAATATTGGAAAAATTGTTGTTTCCAAGTATGTCTAGTCAACACTCGTCCGTAGATACCTGGAGACAAACAAGGTGACCTCTCTGTAAATCGCTTCATTGCAAAAAATCATTTTAATTTTCTGTGCATGCATCCGGGCAGAGCGTTAGGAGCGCTGACATGATGACGAAGCAGAGCTGCTTCCTGGTGGTTCAATAACAGACAGGGTCAAACATATTCTGTCATCACGCCACACCTTGGCCGCACGGCAAACATAATGCCCATCCCTTTCATTTCACTGGCCGGGTTTTAAAGTGGTGGTTAGGTGACAAGGCTAAACACTGTACAACGTATGGCGCTCTCAATGCATGTGGTGTTTGACTTGTCCCTGTATTGAGAAAACAACAACAGCAAATAGACCGTGAATGTCAGTTCTAAGGATGTTACAATGTTGATACACCAGATTATTATAACAGCCTCCGTTAGGAAATGCGTTAGTTACAAAATCAGTTCACCTGGAAGCTAGGCTTTTATTGAGATGTAAAATAGGGACAACAATTTTGCACAAATCTGGACGTCAACTGGTCTGGATTAAACGAAGAGTCGCATTCGTAACGAGACGTAAATGAATACTTGACTGCACAGTCACGCATGGCGAGCTGAGCGTTCACACGCACGCACAAGGTGGACGCCGCTTCTTCTAACCGCTGTGGATGGGCCTGCGTCTTCTCCGGGGCTGAATAACATTAGGTTGAACGCGATCAAGCCCACTGATATTGTGCCATTGCGCCACGTCTAGTCGACAGCGCATGTTGTACAGTGGTGAACTCAGAACCCCTTTTAACAGACGGATGAAAGATGAACGGAAACTTTGAAGTGATGGGGAAATGATTGTCTTAATGTTGACAGGCTGTACTTACAGCGTGTGGCCGCAGACATTCACCATCAGTTTTAGTGACGGATTCCTGTACTTCGTTGTTTTACACCGCGGACACCCTTGGTCGTCCATCTCCGTTAATTGAACTAAAAATGTATAACGGCTGAATGTGTCAAGAAGAAACAGTTTGTCTCAGCGTTACAAGCGGCAGTAGACGCCGTGTTACACAGAAAGCGGGCCGGAGGAAACGGTGGCTGATAAGCATGGTTCCTAGTGCCTGAGTTCCCCTCGAGCAGCTCGTGGAGCGGCAGGCGCGCCCCGGTTCCTCCGGTGAGTCAGCTGCAAAATGAGGAAGACTAAATTACTGAAGACTAACGGCCCAAAGGATCATGGCTCCTACTGGAAACTGATGCGCTGCCAGGATGCACAGTGTGTAGAAGAAGCAATAACTAAAAGCACCGAAAGGATGTTATCATATAATATGAATTATTAAAAAAATAAGACAGCCCTCACATTTTTTTAGAAGGATAATACATTTCTTATTTTGTATATAGTTTAAATTGACATTGAATACCATGTGTAAAATATTTATTGTTTATAAATTAAATTAAATAATATTTAAACCAATTATAACATAATAATAAACATGAAACAGTCAATAAGTCGGAATGCTTTAACTCTTGTCTTATCTAAGCTAATTATTTGTATTGAATAAAGTCCTATTATAGCCCTATTAGATCTACACGTTTCTTATGAGGACAACTATTTGTGCCATAGTTACAAATAGTTCATTATAGTAATTTAATGGACTTGATTTAGGACATTGATTGATTAGGACATTCTTAACTGTAAAATAAGCTATTAAAATAGTAATCGGTAGAGCTTGTCTGTGGGGGGTATTTGCATTTACCAGATCAACGTAATTTATATTTGGAATATAAGGCTATGTGATTAATGCATTCCACATTTCTTAATATCAAATTCATCATTTTTAAATAATGAATATAAAAAAACGCCAAGTGGAACCGTGATTCCGTTGCACCCCCTCATAATGTGGACCAGTCGGACATGCCAGCGTCCATTGTGGGAAACGCGTTCACCTTGCACAGGTGAGCCACTAAAATACGGCGAGATATATGATTGACAGCTGGAAACCGAATATTCGGCTGTGAATTCACGCTCGCTCCTCCCTCGTGGAGTGCGCCATGGCCAATGGCGTGGCTCTCCTGCAGCCAGACCCTAGTGTCTCCTCGCTACAGTTCCCGCAGAGTAAAAGTCACGTTGGAACCGAGAGGGGAGAGCTATCCACTTACAGCCGCTGTCAGACATTCGATCGCATTCGCATGGCGAGAAGGTAACTTGATCGGCCAAAGGAAGGCTTGCCGAAACCAGGGAGGAGTGACTTACCAGGAAGGCTTGAAAAATGTCTTCTTCTCTTAGAGAAGTCACAACAGCAAATGACATCAAGAAGGAAAATGTAAAGACGGACAAAGGAGAGTGCATCAAGCTTCTCGCTCTGGATACCGCGGAGTTGTCTATGGAGCGCGCAACTTCGCACCCAGATGCGGTCCACCCGGAGCTACTGGTGAGCGCGTCCTCCTCGCTGGCCTTTTCCCCGGAGCAAGTGGCGTGCGTGTGCGAGGCGTTGCAACAAGGAGGCAATGTGGATCGGCTTGCCAGATTTTTATGGTCCCTACCGCAAAGTGACCTGTTACGCGGCAACGAAAGCATACTGAAGGCGCAGGCCCTGGTCGCGTTCCACCAGGCCCGGTACCAGGAGCTGTACAGTATTCTGGAGAACCACAGTTTCAGTCCCTCGAACCACTCGTCACTACAGGACCTGTGGTACAAGGCGCGGTACACCGAGGCGGAGAAGGCGCGCGGGAGACCCCTGGGCGCCGTGGACAAGTATCGTCTACGGAGGAAGTATCCTCTACCTCGGACTATCTGGGACGGGGAAGAGACCGTCTATTGTTTCAAGGAGAGGTCCCGGAACGCACTGAAGGATCTGTACAAGCATAACAGGTACCCGTCTCCCGCGGAGAAGAGAAACCTCGCCAAGATTACAGGACTCTCCTTGACCCAGGTCAGCAACTGGTTCAAGAACAGGCGGCAGAGGGACAGGAATCCTTCCGAGGCGCAGTCAAAGAGGTAATACACATTAAATACACGTTGTTTTCCTATGCGTAAAACACAACCAAAAGGTATCTTACTGTTAAACAGCAACAACATTGAATAGTTTAGATATAGGCAGGAAGAATGTCGCTAGTTTACAGTCAGACAAATGAACGCTCTGTTGCCAGTGTACCTTAACGTGGCTTGACAGCACTAATCATTAACTGCGGATAATTAAACAAATGCGTAAAGCGTAAAGCGTTGGCCGCATGCTTATAATGTTTTGAAATATGAAGCGGTTGACATTCAGATCAGGTTTCAAGTGTGTTCGTCTTGAGAGCATGGGAACTGTACAAGTCAGTCTATACCTTTCCAGGTGTAAGCCTAATTTAAATGTAATGTTTGATTAGGAATGAAGACCCTAATCTAACATATGAAACGAAATATGGAGACATATTCCAGACTAACCGTATTGATTATTAGTGTGTTAGTGTGTGTGGGCTTTTGAGTGTCTCCAGCGCCGCGCATAAATCATTTATTATTACTTTGTTCTACAAAAAGGATTTTAAAGCTTCACCCTGAACGTTTCCTTTCATCCATTTCAAAGATAGTAGAAAGACATACACGTTCTTTAATGTTTTCTTCTCTTCTACCCTGGCTCGCCCGCACCCAGCGGAGGTGACCTCTTTCTCTCTCTCTCTCTCTCTCTCTCTCTCTCTCTCTCTCTCTCTCTCTCTCTCTCTCTCTCTCTCTCTCTCTCTCTCTCTCTCTCTCTCTCTCCTCCCTCCCCCCCCCCCCCCCCCCCACACACACTCACACTCTCACTCACACACTCACACACAAACGCATACACTCTCCCCCTCCCTTCCTCCGCTGTCCCTCTTCCGTATGCTCGCCTTTCCCCTAGCTTGCTAAGTGTTCGTTTATTTTATTATCATTCAAAATGGGTATACTCTTTCTTCTTTCTTGCGTAATTTCTTTTCTTTTCTTCTGAAAAGACATTCAATACGCAATATAAGGTCTACTCTTCGTAGGACCGCTTGTCGTTGCTCTTTATTCAGCAGTGGGAGCGAAGTAGGGGAAAATGCAGCTGTTTGAATCACTCTGCGAAATGATGATTTGTTTTAAACCAGTCATTGGCATAACCTCCTGATGAGAAAAAAAGTTACATTTCAAATATTTAAAGAAGTAAATTGTTAGAGTAATGGAACTAATGGGGGGGGGGGGGGGGGGGGAGGGGGGGGGACGACGACGAATAAATAAGAACGGCCTACACATATTCTTCGGGCCATTTGTTCTCTGCTGGCATTTGTCACGCCGGAATTTAGTGCGCCAAATGGCTTCCACGTCTGAGGCTCGTCTCCGTGTTATTTGTGTCCAGATGGGAGGGCTTCCATGAGTGAAACAGCACTAAACGTCAAGGTCTGCTTAAATGTTGTATAACTCTCCCTGTATACTCTCCTTTTCTTGTTATCATTTGGCCAACATCATAGCTGGGGAAAAAAGATACATGCTTTAAATGGAGAGCTTCTGTTTTGAACAGCCTAATCAACTAAGAAACACTTCTTTTTTTCTAAATGCTAAATTAACATTAGGTAATCATTTGATACTTTTCAGATATTCTTCTCTACTTAGAAAACGTAAATGAAAAGAAGCAAATGTCAATTTGAAGATAAGCAGCCTGGGGAGAAAGATAATATGTTTATAATTACAGTAATTATAAATGGCATTGCATTTCTAAAGCATGCCACCTAATTCTAATGTTTAAGTAAGGTGCAGTGAAACGTTGGTTAGTTTGTCGCCTGCATTCGTTTACAGGCTTGAAACCCTGAGGTGCGTACGACGTCTGCTGTGTAGCCATGCTCCATCTTATTCTAACAGCCTGTTGAACGACTGCGAGACGCTTTGTCAAAGCGTCCTGAAAGCGTTGCTATGAACCGGCTCTCCCCCTCTGTCCGCCATGTTTGACAGCGAGTCCGATGGGAACCACAGCACCGAGGACGAGTCCTGCAAGGGCCAGGAGGAGCTCTCTCCCCGTCCGCTCTCCAACTGCTCGGACGGGACGGTAACCCACGGCAACCCCCCCCTCCACACGGGGTCCCAGGACGGCGGGGTGGTCATTCAGCAGATCGGGGACATCAAAATGCCACCCCACTCCGGCAGCGGCGGACTCTACAACGGCGGTCTGGGTGGCGGCAACGGCAACTCCGGCACGTTCCACAACAGCGGCTCGTCCTACCTCCACGGCGCCGGGAACATCCTGTTCAACGGGCTCAACCTGGGCCTCCAGCCCCTGGCCTTCAGCCCCCTCCGGCCCAACGGAGGGGTGCTGCTCGGGTGCTCCGGGATGGACATGCAGATGCAGTCGGGGCAGGACAAGGGGCTGGGCGGGTCCCCCGAGGACGCGAACCTGCAGTACAGCCCCTACTCCGGGGCCTGTGTGAACGGGGCGGACGTGAAGCTCGAGGGGGTTCACGGCATGGGGGCCCAGAACGGAGGCTCCTCCGTGTTGACGTTCAGCTCTTCGTCGGGCGGGCTCCACATGGGGGGCTACAGCCTGGTCCAGGTGCCCGGCGGGGGGTCCCACGGGGACGGGGCCACGCTGCTCAACCGGGACGTGGGTCTTCCTCCTCTGCAGCTCCCCTCCTCCTCCTCCTCCTCCTCCTCCATCATCACACAAGGTGGGTTTCCAAGAAACATGGCCGACACATGGGTGCAGCTCAGTGGTGAACACCTATCCGTCTCCCACCGATGGACCAAAAGTCCCGCTTTGTTTATGCATATTTTATACCCACTTTGAGCTCGGGCTCGGAGCAAACGCCAGGCTCTACAAAGTTTCCGTTTAATGTTGCAAACACAACAGTCAGCCGATATCTCAGAGCTGATTTGGTCTTGGCTGGTTTGTGTTTGGGCCTGAGCCCAAATTACTGCATATGAAACACATGGACACCGACGCACACACGCAAACACACACACACATGCGCACACACATACATACACACACACACACATATGTACAGACACATGCAAACGCAAACACATACACAATCATACAACGGTGGTCCCTTTGAAAGCCCAGGAGAGGAATAGAATCCAGGATCTCCAGTCAGCATCACTCATCATTACACTCTTGATTTCCAGACCTGGGAGGAGGGGAATGTGTTTCATACAATCAGCTGGCCAAGAAAGGGGGGAGTAGCAGACCCTGCACCACTTACTTTGACATGAAGCAGAGAGCGTACACAGCGATAAATAATGAGGGGGATTTAGGGAAAATAAACCTTTATGTTGGTCCTTGGCAGGCTTCGACTATAGCCACCTCCTGCCTGCCTCCCACCCCAGCGTTCAGCGTACCCCACGGTCAGACCCCAACACCGCTAAGGGTGTGAGACGCACAGCGGCGATTTACGGGTCTTGCCGCTAGTTAGACATGCACGGAGAAGGTGCGTGGTCATAGTTCAGCGGCAGACGCTCCTGATCCGGGGGAGGCCGGCGTTGTGTGCGCGCGTGCTCCGGCTGACTGATCATCCGTGCTCCCCCCTCTCCAGGTAACATGCCGCTGAACAACGTGAGCTCCTCGTCCGAGGACTCCTTCCCGCGGCAGGACAAGCGGAGCATGGCTCCCCTGCACCACAGCGCCGCGCTCTACAGCATGGGGGGCGGGGGCGCCAGCCACGCCTCCATCAAGAAGGAGCCCCAGGAAGGGGGCGGGGTCTACTCCTCCTACCACCACGGGCTCCACCTGGACCCCGACGGGCAGATCAGCTACGCCTCCAGCCGCGAGGAGGTCCCCCGGTCCGCCCCCCACTCCGGCCAGAACGTCGGCTCCTCCAGCCCCGAGCCGGAGGTGTACACCACCCTCACGGTCAGCACGCCCCTCATGGCCCAAACGGACCCCAACGGACACCACCTTCATCCCCACTCAGAGTACCCGTCGGGCGCCGCCCACCTGCTGGCCTCCACCATGAACAGCGGCTACATGAGCCTGTCGGAGGGGAAGGGCGACGGCCCCCGGGGGGTGAGTGACATGGTGCGGGCCATGTGCGGGGAAATGGACGGCCTGGAGGGCAAGGAGCTGGCCAAGCTACAGACCGTGCAGATGGACGAGGACATGGCTGACCTTTAGGAGCTGAAAGGCAGCCTCTTTCAAAAGCACTCCTGTCCGCCGTGAAATTGTGAATCTTTTTACTTTTGTGTGTGTGCGTTTGCGTGTGTGTGTGCGTGTGCGCGTGTGTGTGTGCGTGTGTGTGTATTTTTTTTTTTACCATTCATTTCCTTGAAATGTTAAATTATTTGCAGGCATTGTGTTCATTGGACTTTTACGATGCACTGTATATACACACAAGCACATTTGGTTCACACTGTGAATTTCTCATGTGTCCTCTCTTATCACACTTTAGATTTTTTCAAGCTCTAGCCCATAAAACACAACATTACAACTGTTACTCGCGCCGTGAATTTGAGCCTTGTTTTAAATGTGCATTTTTATAGACAACACCTGCTACTATCCTGTTGAGTGGACGTGAGGTGCAGAAGCAGGTGTTGGAGTGCCCCAAGTCATGTGACCGGGATGTTGCTCCAAACTAAATGCGTCATGCGGGTCAAACCAAAAAGGTCATTCGGGAGGGGGAAGAGTGAAAGCATCTCAATGAAAATAGTCACTTAAACCACTACAGCTTTACCGAAGGGCTGCACACACACACACGGTAATAGGTCTCGCATTAGCACAAAATGCTGTTGATCTGTGCAATGTCTTACCTCAGTGAGCACCTCGAATACTTCACTTCTCAAGTCACCGGTAGCCCGACCGTTTATTCCTTTTCGAATCACCTGAGAAAGAATCAATTGTATGTTGATGTTCATGGTGAGAAAAACAACAAACATGAATGTGCCTTTCAGCAACACAGAATGTCCTGTTGCATACTTCTGTTTTGGTGTTCACTCTACCATGATGACACTTGAACACATTGTGGCTGTGCGTTGGTTTAAGCAACCCCTTTACTGTGGAAGGTTGTTCAAACAAACACCCTTACCAATGTATGCAATTTAACTCGTTGAATCTCATTTCAAGACCCAAAAGGTAACTGGCGAGACCAAGATATGTAATGTGATTAAACGGTCATGTTACATGACCGTTCAACCTAACATGTTACAGTTTGTTCACCGTACATCGTTTATAATCCTGCAGCTCAAAGTGTGTTGTCTAGGTTTGACAAAGCTGTCATGTTACATTTTGCTGTGTCTCTCAAACTGTTAATAAACAAAAAAGATATTTTTCCAAATAGCCCAAAGCAAATCTGCAGTGTGTCTGGTGTGGAACGGCACGAGAAGTCAGCAGACGTGAGCTCTGTTTGAGGAGACAGAACTACATGCGGTGTATATTTTGTATCCTCCAACTCTGCATATGTCCCTTTGCAAAAAACAAAACAAAAAAAAAACATCACACTGATGTTGTGGAATATTAGTGCCTTTGTTCTTTTTTTTAATTATTATTATTTGTATGCATCATGAATGTTGTGATTGGCTCTTGATGGAAGTATAGGGGATGACGTCACAGCTCTGGAGACACAAGCTATTTCACCACAGGCCCATTTCTGGGCTGCCAGGGATAGATGTGAGAATGTGAACCCCATTTGTCAAAGTTGTCTAGTGCTTCTGAAAGTACTTAAATACATGACCATAAGAGAACATTTCAACCTTATGGCCAACATATGTAGCTCTGAATCATCGAATGCTGTGCACCTTGGCTATGCAGTTACTGAGTAAGAAAGTGTTTTTGCTAGTTGGTTGAAGGACTATACTAATGCAGTAATATCACGTAAACTCTCAACAAACTTTTTAAATTAATTCTCAGATAATTATGGGGTCAACATGAGCTTATTATTATATCACAAACATTTTTAATTGAGGAAGTACATCATTAGTAATTATAACTGAAATTAATTTGAACCCTTAATAAAAAAAGTTGGAAAAGAATAAACTTGAATTCATGTAAGTATGTATAATGTACTACTCAGTTACAAATATTGATAATGTGATCATTCATTTTCGGATCTGTCTCACAATTAATTAGAAGTTTGTTCAGATTTATGAGAATAATTACATTGAAAATCCCTTACAGAAAAAGAGCCACAGGGAATACTGGAAAACCATTTGTCGTTTCTCCCCCTTTTTTAAATCTTAGTTTGGAAATTTTGTTTATCTGAAATGATGTGAATGTATTTTTCTAAATGTCCATACTGCAATAAAAGTTTATATTTATAAAAATATGAAAACGACATCTTTCCTTTTCTTTTTCACCCCCAAGTGCATTATCATCTGTGTCGCTTGGCACTTTATTTGTATTTTTATCGTTTCAGTTATTCAATATATCTGTAATGCATCAAAGTTTACGACACACAATACACATATGTCCTCCCTGCATTTAAGAGGCCTATGTAGCCAAATGTTTCTGTGCTGGGGAGGGCCGCTGGCAGCCAGTAATCCAATGGGCCCAATGCTCTGTTCTGATCACTTGCACATGCCTAGAAGCCTGGAGTTCATTAGCTTTCCTCCTCTCCTCTCAGCCCCCGTAATTCAAATAAACAGCAATGAGATTTCCAGAGGTAGACATCTTATGGGTGGGGGGTCTGGAGCTCAGTCCTGTCCAGTCGTTTCCAGTCGGCCTAATGCTGAACAACACCCCCACCACCCACCACACACATGCATGCACACACACACGCACACACACACACACACACACACACACCCACCGCCCACCACACACACACACCCCCACCGCCCACCACACACATGCATGCACACACACGCACACACACACACACACACCCCTACCACCCACCACACACATGCATGCACACGCACACACACACACACACACACACACCCACCACCACCCACACACACACACACACACACACACACACGCCAGGAACATATAGGCATGCAGGCACACACACACACACACACACACACACATACGGACACAGGCACAGACACGCATACTTCCAAACAGGCGAAAATGAGGTGCTGTCAGTCATAGACACTGGATCTGTGGCCAGAGCGAGGCTGAACTGTTTAAATGACTTGGGGGATCCTCCATGAATTCAGGCGATCCACCCAACACGCCTCCCCAGGGGCCAGCAACTAAAGCAGGGGCTTAGCTGGAGAGAGTGAGCCGGACCTACGGAGGAACAGAAGGGGCTCTCACACTTATATGGAATTCGATCTCGTTTTATACTTTACTTTCATATTTTCATATAATTTGTAGGGTACCATTTTTAGTTTTTGCGGTTTTTTGTTGAAATCAACGTAGGATACTGCACACAAATGTGCAACATTGCTTCATTGCTAAAGTGAGGATGCGAATATAAGTGCATTTAAAATTGAATTATTGGGGGGAAATGTGGAGAAAAAAAGGTTTTAATTTTCATTGCTTGTTTTTCTCTGCCAAATACATGCGGTGAGTCGGGCCAGGAAGTATCTGTACCTGCGGGTCATGGGATAGAAAGGTTTGGGAAATTGTGATCTAACTGATGACCCAAATAAACAGACTCTGTTTGTCTGAGCTCGCTGTTGGGGCACCGAGACACACAAAAAGAAGCAGGGGGAGAGAGAGAGGGAGGGAGAGAGAGGGAGGGAGAGGCAGGCTGGGAGATAAGGTTACCTGTGCACAGGTGACCTCGCGGCCATGGGCATTGGATTAGCTGATTGGTAGGTATCAGGTGACTCCTCCTGTAATATTGAAGAGCCTGAAAACAGCTTTGTTGGAGCCCAGAACAATGTGCCATTTGCAACAGGAGCTCCTGCTCCCTCGGTCTCACGGGGAGGGGGGCAGTGGGGGCTACCGAATCCACCCGAGTGTTCTACCTGCTGGGCAGGAAACCAGGCCCGGGGGGCGTGGGCATGAACGCTGCCTCTAGTGCCGCACCTTCTGCTAGCGCACCTGTCCGTCTAGCTGAAGTTGATGCTAAATGATTATCTTGATTATAAGGGTCCATGCGTTGGTTGCCAATGTCTGATCAGTCGTTAGTTAGTTGATTCTATTATTTGATGTTGATTGAATAAAAAAGAATGGGTGACGAACGAACGTCGCATCGCTTAGGGATGCTAGCAACACGAGTCCAAACAGACAACCTGAAAACACCACCGCCACCACCCAGTCTCCTACCCGTACCCCTCCAGAACCCGGGTCTTATTAAAAACGCTGACCTCTGATCTTTGAGACGGTTTCAAAGCTGACATTTAATGCGACGCAGCAGACTGCAAGCCGCATGTAACCGGAGCCGCGTAGCGCCGTACTCCGCTGCTCCACGTCCCACTAATGAGAGGCCACGGGTCGCGGGGGGGGGGGGGGGGGGGGGGGGGTGGAGGTGCCAATCGCCAGACCCTCCACTGCCTCGCTCCCTCTCTCTGCGCCGCCCAGGAGAAGCCCCTCTGCTCTCCTTACATAAACAGAGGTTCTCTGAGGCCGGAGCGCGACCACAGCGCTGCGGTGAACGCAGAGAGCACAGTGTGCTCTTGAAAGAACCGGTCACCAAATAAATGTCAGTAACATTTGTGGGTTCCGCCCTCACCAACCCCCCCCCCCCCCATTCTCCCTTTCTGATAATTGAGCCGTTCTTGCCAGAGGGAGAGGAAGAAAAGAAGGGAAAAAAACTAGAATATATGCACACATGTCCAGTCCATCATCCTACAGCCTGGGAAGAGAAAGATACGACTTGGTGAGATTCACTGGCTCCGTTCTGCCCAATAACGACAACGTGTACCATATGTGAGCTAATGGTCTGAGCCTCAACGCAAGGGCTGCCCCCGCTACACGCGTTTTATTACACTGCGGCACCGTGTGCGTGTGTGAGTGTGTGTGTGTGTGTGTATGTGTGTGTGTGTGTGTGTGTGAGAGAGTGTGAGTGTGAGTGTGAGTGTGTGTGTGTGTGTGTGTGTGTGTGTGTGTGTGTGTGTGTGTGTGTGTGTGTGTGTGTGTGTGTGTGTGTGTGTGTGTGTGTGGTGAAAGAAAAAGAGGGGAGGGGGTGGAGAGAGAGAGAGAGAAACTACACACATTTAGTTGAAATGGGATAGGAGAGAGGCACCAGCTGGACGGCTGCATCATGCCCACACAATGCTGGCCCAGTGATATTTCCCAGAACCCACCACAAACAGGAGCAACACAAGCATGGCTCCGACGTGACGTTTGAAGCTTTTTCCTTGACTTTCATCAATAAAAGGGCCGTTTGAGACGGTAAAGATAAAAGACCAACTAACAAATGTCATTTTTATTACATTATCGGTTTTTTTATTTTATTTTAATTTTTTTATACCATAATAAAGGGGTTAGCGTTCTGTGTTTATTTCAAGACTCGCGTGTGTTATTGGTCTTATCTCCACGGCATCAGAGACGTTGTTTACCGCTTGGCGCCCTCTCCCTGCAGCCGGACACAAGGTAGAATGCAGCCCATTAAAACGCTCACATGTCGGCTTGTTTACGAGTTGGTTTTCTCAGTTGTTTTTTTCTTTGTTATTTTGGCTATAGAACTAAATAAATGTCGAAGTAGTGTCTGCGTCAATGTGCCCTGAGGCCTGTTTACCGAACAGCTTCGCTCCTACTGTAAGAGCCGAGGCCATAATTGCATATTTGTTGAGGTGGCCCTCGGAGGAAATGCGTAATGATTTTGATGGGGGGCTAACCCCAGTGCACTTGTACCAGGTCTAATTTTCCAACATGACAGGAAACTCTGTTAAGCTGATAATTGCAGCTCCAATTTCATTTAACTCACTCACGTCAACAGTTGTGTTTTGTTTTGAGAAAAGCAGCGGCCCTGATAAAATAACACCTGACGACGTCATTGATAGACTTACATTTGCGATACAAGCCTACAACAGAATTAGGCCAATCCGAAAAGTCGTAATGATAAATGATATGGTCAATTTTAATTTTTGAATAATTTGTCAATTTCAAATATGAGAATACAAAATAATTATTTGAGACGTTGTAGAGGAAATAAATGCTGGTTAGAGGCAACATTTATTACTAAAGATTTAATATATTTTACAGAATTTTAGTAATCTATTAACAATTTCCTGATTTTAATTAGAATTAGAACACATTATTTCTCGTGACTTGAATAAAACGCAATTGCAATGAAATTAAATGGAAAATGTAACCTTTCCAAGTGATTTTAAAGAGCATTCCCCAAAGTGTAGGCCCACAGCTGAAATAGCATTTTGATTTAGATATAGCAAGAAAAACATCTGCTTTAGCCTAGTTTAATGGACCACGTCTTGTCTGCGAGCACATTTTAGTTTTTTCTTTTTTTCTTTTTAATAAGCTGTATAATAGGAAACGTGGTATTTTCAATGTGACGTTTTTATGGACTGTTTTGTGGTGTTTTGAATTCATCTTTTGTCTGTCTCTCTCTCTCTCGTCACCGGAGCTGTGGTGCAAAGCTGTCGCCGGTCGTCATCCCTCTCCGCCCGGGGGCAGAGCTGAAGGGAGAGACCCACATCTTGAAATAATCACGGCCTGAGATCGAGGGCTCGTCCCCCTGGCTTCTCGGGTTAAAGGAGGAGGCCCGCTGCAATGTGGTAGAGATATTAGGGAAACTCGAGACCCGCTCATCAGACAGCTCATTTGTCCAAGCACTGAGGATCAACCCTAGACTGCGAGAAGGAAGGTCCGGGCTGAAGCGCTCCAAGAGCCTGTAGCATCATAGCCAACGTCCAATCATACGTCGATATGGGAATCACAACAACTGGACCGAATTATAGAGGCCTTCAGGAATGTTAATGCGTTGATTATTGAATCTACAAATGTAAACCATGAATTAAAAAAAACGGACCAAACCCATCCTAATAATACAATTTCTGGCAAATAACATCACAGATGCATTGTTTTACTCAAAGTAAAATGTGAGGAATCGAATGGCCACCCTGGTATTTCCCTCAGAGCACCAGGGCCTTCACACCGTATAATAGAGAATGATAAAAACAAACACACATGTCGCTGTTTGATTTAGGCTTAATGAAGAACAACCCACGCTTCTATGTAGATGAGGACACGTGGAGTTCAACTGTATTTTTATTGGAAAGTGAAGATGCCCAGCATTGCCTCTCTCTCCATCTCGACCACAATCGTTGTTTTTACAGGTGGCTGCCGCCACAAAAACAATAGTTGGGACTCTGCTACGCTCGAATGAACACCATGATCTTTGAGTGAAAGTCTATTGGCATACGCGCAATGCAATTAAATCATTTAAAATACTTTTTTTTCGCAGTTAAAGCATATTTTCCAGACCCAGCTATGATCCTTAACATATTGCCCGAGAATCAAATTGCAAATCCCGCTGCAGATAAGGAAATGTGATCCATGGTCTACGTCTCAAACAACAACTCCAAGACCAAGCAGTGACATACAGAACTCATTTACTAATGGATTGGTTTAGAGTTTCAGGCCGCAAACTCTGGCGACATTGCGGTGCCAATGGAGGACTCGAGGAGTCGAAGACATGTCAATGATTCATGGGGACAATATTCATTCAAAGGGACTGCAAAATAAAACGAAGAGGCAGCAAATCATAGTAGTAACGCTTGTTTTTGTAAATAAGTCTGCTATGTTTTTAAGGTCGAACTGGGTTACAAATTGATTTAAGGCCACCCTATAAAATAACACTGGCACATTCCTAAATATAATACACATTTGTGTAACGTGCATTTAAAAGATGGGAATATTCCTCACTATTAGTCAACATTAAAAAAATAGACATCCTCCTCTAGCTATAAATAACGAATCATGACCATTATCTGTGATAGTCATATTAATATTGTAGTATCTACTAGCCTATTATCATCATCCCAATTCTGATCCTTGTGTGCACGCACACGTGCGCGCAGGACCCCCCCCCCCCCCCCCCCCCCCCCCCCCCCCCCCCCCACCCCCCCCCCCCCCCCCCCCCCCCCCCCCCCCCCCCCCCCCCCCCCCCCCCCCCCCCCCCACATACACACAAACACACACACACACACACACAGTTATAGGAGCACAACAATTGCTACTATCAGGTAGGTGGCTCGTAAACGAACGCAAGGCCTATTGCAATAATAGGACATTATTAAATTATATCACCTCGTAAAAATTACTACATAATTAATAGACTATGCACTTTACCTACAATCTGCACATTATTAATAATGGCGAGGTTCACAGTTACCGATTCTGTGTATGAAACAGCCTGATACCTGGGGCTGTTTCGGAGCATGTTAAAGGTCCTTTAAGAGCTCTGTAATAACTGATTAGCATTTAGGTGTTCCGCTGCCCCCCTCCTGGCTAACGGTGGAACGGGACTGGGGGTGGAGCGCTCCGGTTTCAGCCCTGACGTACTCCCTCTGGGGAGGAAACGGAGCTGCAAACTCAGTTCTGCTCGGCTGCCAGGGTATAGGGCAGTGGGAGAGCCAATCAACGAATCGCACAGACTCCCTTTAAGCCTGACATATCTCCAACAGGAACAAATTGTCCCAACAATCAACATTTGAATCTCCCGTGCGCATCAGGGGTGGAGTGCATATCGCACGGACGGGTTGCAGTGTTTTGAAACACAACAATAAATCAGAAGGCTAGAGAAATAGCTCGAAAGTATCGGCATCATTTTGGATACCACCAGCTCTGGGCGGAGGAGTGCTGCGACCAGACAACATGTCCATCTTACCGTCGTTCGGCTTTACGCAGGAGCAAGTGGCCTGCGTGTGCGAGGTCCTACAGCAAGGGGGTAACCTGGAGCGGCTCGGTCGCTTCCTATGGTCCTTGCCCGCGTGCGACCACCTCCACAAAAACGAAAGCGTCCTCAAAGCTAAGGCGGTGGTGGCCTTCCACCGCGGGAACTTCAGGGAGCTCTACAAGATCCTGGAGAGCCACCAGTTTTCGCCCCACAACCACCCGAAGCTCCAGCAACTGTGGCTCAAAGCGCACTACGTGGAGGCGGAGAAGCTGCGCGGCCGGCCACTCGGGGCGGTGGGAAAGTATAGGGTGAGGAGGAAATTCCCCTTGCCACGCACAATATGGGACGGCGAGGAGACCAGCTACTGCTTTAAGGAGAAGTCCAGGGGTGTTCTGAGGGAATGGTACACGCACAACCCGTACCCGTCCCCCCGGGAGAAGAGGGAACTGGCCGAAGCCACGGGGCTGACAACCACGCAGGTCAGCAACTGGTTCAAAAACAGACGCCAGAGAGACAGAGCGGCCGAGGCTAAAGAAAGGTACGTTCTGGCAATATTGTTGTCGTAATTATTAGTGCTCATATGATTTGTAGCTATTTACTTTCATCGGAAGAAATATCCCTCGGAAATAATAGCCTGATATTCGCAATACGTGCGTTGAGTTTTTATTTATTTATTAAACACCGATTGTTTTGGATAAAAACTGTATGCGTTTTGTCTGTGGCCTAGTTTAAAACACATATTTAAAAAGATGTAATTAAGTCGATTTGTGTTATTGATGGCTCAGACAAGAAACGTCACTGAGCTTTGACAGGGAGCTCTGCTGTATGGATTGCGATGTTATGCGGGGAATATTAAATCTCAGAAATATTTAGCGTTCATTTTATTTGTATACGCCTACCCCGTATTTTTTTGTCATCCACTCTCCAAATGCTGGTTTAATATAGCCTAATATAATGTTATAGCCTATGCTAGTATTTACAAATAAGGCAAGAGTATAACGGCAAAAGACACAAAACCTTTTTTTAAATTGAAATTGAAATATATTATATTGAAATACATTTGTTATTTAAATGTAATCTAGATATACCTGCTTGACCTACACGCTATCTAAGGCCACGGTTCACCTCCTCTGTTTTATACAGGGCCTGTGCAAAGCAAAGGCAACGACGTTGTAATTTGGTGAGACCTGCGCATTGCGGACGTTTATCTGACGTGTGTTTTACCTTCCAGGGAAAACAGTGAAAATCACAACAGCGGCAACAACAAACAGAACCAGCTGTCTCCGCTCGACGGCGGCAAGTCGCTCATGTCGAGCTCGGAAGACGAGTTCTCTCCCCCGCAGAGCCCCGACCAGAACTCTGTGCTTTTGCTCCAGGGAAACATGGCTCACCCCGGCGCCTCCTCTTACCCCATGTCGGGCCTAGGTGTACCGCAGTCGGTCCACGGCATGCACGGACACCCGCATCAGCTCCAGGACTCGTTGCTGGGACCGCTGACTTCCAGCCTTGTGGATCTAGGCTCGTAAGAGCTACGTCCGATTTTATTTGGCAAAAAAAAAAGAAAAAGAGACTGATAACCGTATCAGAAACTGTATCAAATTCACCACATATATGGAATAACACAATATAATAGACTGACGTATCTGTTGTTAAATTTGGTTAACTACAACAGCATTCGTTTATGCGCTTAATCCATCCCATAGTACCTTTTTATAGGCTATATGAGGTTTTCTTAATCTTCTGCCTAGAAACTACACCCCTTCTTTGGAACTCTTAACTCAACGAAACACTTAACTGGACTGCCCATTTGCTTAATTTATGATATTTTGTTAAAATAATAAAGATTTATAGCAATTCCCTGCTATGGAAACTAATACGCAACGTTTTCGTTAGAGTAATAATTAGTTTCCAATAAAACAAAATTAATCAATTTGTCGTATGTGTGTTATTTGTATAATTATTTTCTAGAGCATATAATTAATGATCCGCAACAGGCCCTCATTAACTAGAAAAGAATTTGGAAGCCAAAATATATTTATAATTGATTATGCCTGACATTATTCTAGTAAATAACATCACCTCGTTCAGGAACAAAGTGAACGTCTGCCTATTTAAAGGAACATTACTTAATCATAGTTGTGGCTATTTTTATGTGTTTTGTTCAATTTGTTTCAATAACATCATTTAATTATTCATGCCTAAGCCTCTTTTCCAAAACTCGAGTTATTATACCAACAAATGTCTATTAACAATAATATTATTCGGCTATATGTAGGCCTTATAAAGCGTATACTCATACTCTAACCCAGAAACGCACACTCAAGTAGAAGAAGGCTACTTAAATGGATCCAAAGCGCTATGATTTTTTTTAAATATTGTCTATTTGCATGCATATTTAATACAGCTTATTGTTTTGTCCGTGTAATCACCTTCTGCGTGTGTAAATAGCGCTCTCTATATGGCCTATGTGTGCATAAAGCTTGAGGCGGCTGCTGGCTCTGCAGCGCTGCGGCTCATCGGCTCTCCGGCCGTGTTTACTTTACGCTCTCCGCGAGCTGGCGCGCGCGGTTCTGGGCCATAAAAGCGGTCCACGTCTGCCGACCTCGCGCGCGCCATGATCGAAGGTGGCCCGTTGTCTTGTCAAAAACAAAAATAGAGATTTATTTCTTAGAAGTTTTATAAAGGGCCTACTTCAAAACGTCATTATTTGTTATTTTGTGGACAGCTAAGTGTATCCTATGAACTTATGATAACATGATCAAACACTGTCACTCATCTGTTACTTAACCTGTCATCATCATAATCCTTAACAGCAAAACAGAATATTTTAAGAAGACAAATACTTTTTCGACGCGAACTGCTCATCAACTAACCAACACAACAACTAACCAACACAACAACTAACCAACACGACAACTAACCAACACAACACAGCCACAGCAGTAACGCTATGCCAACAGCGACCAGACATCTTCTAGCTTAGCCTGTCAACTAACACAACTTCAACTAATATTAACAACATGATAACAACAGAAACAGGAATAGATCACTCGTAGGGTAACAGGATAGTTGAATGTGCGTATACACCTTAGAATGAACAAACGTTTTCTATCTTTTTGGACAACAATGTTCTTTTTGTTCAGAAGCACAAACAAAAACCAAACGTGGGCCGCTCCCCCCTCCACTCATGTCAGGGTGAATTGTTTGGAGCGCCGAGGATTTCCTGACAATAATGTGAAACAGTCGCTGCCGCAGCGCTGCTTGATTGCGAAGATTGCAGCGCTGCCGCGTTGAGCTGCTTGACCAATAGCAGAGGAGCTCTGACTCGATCAGACTCCTGGAGGGCCTAGGGTTAGGCCTTCACAGCCTCTGCACACCTTTGACTCGACCCCCGACGCATCCAGGCGGCCTATCAGCGACAGTGTTACATTCCCTCCCCATCTGCTCTCCTCTCGAAACCAACATTTTGTTTTGGGATTCCCACGAAAAGGTTGCCATGTTTAAAAATATTTAATAGTATTGCTATAGGAATATAGAAACAAAGAAATGTTTAAG
>JACYXH010000315.1:275000-347500 GCA_026745465.1 Lota lota | reverse complement strand
TATTAGGCAGCCAGTTGCTCTACAGTGATGTTATAGTTATGTTGCGCAGAGATAATAATGTTTCCTACAGGGAGGCAGCTGTAGCATCCTCTCCCCCTCCTGGTGGGAAGCCTCTGTTCCAACAGGAAGCCGCTGGTGCTGGAGTTGAAAGAAGTATTTATCTCTATCTCTGAGTCTGCTGAGTGATGCGTGACCCTGAGTTCAGCAGGAGGAGGAGCGCACACTGCAGATGATCCCTGACTGTTAGCGTGTGGGATAGCGTGTTGCTTGTCAAAACCAGGAACACATCATATACATTACCTGATATATTAGGGTGGGGGGGTTTGTGATATCTTCCAAGTAGTTGGAAGTTTCCCTGAATGTGTCTCATGCCTTTGAAAACGTGTCTTGTATGGGGAAGACATGGCCTAAAGGCACTCCATCAGATAGAGCATACTGTATTTGTATTTTGTACTTTGTGTGCCCTTTTGTAAATTATGAGTTGAGTATTTTAGGAGCTGGTACAGACGTATACAATAATAATATTTTATTAACAATATCAGGTTTAAGTTTTTTATGATTTGCTGTGAGTGCCAACTGTCAAGGAACATTTTGAAATATTATGACGTATTATGTTTCATATACAGGATGGTCATTTTCTTAATACTTGTCTGGGCTAAATCTAACCGCTCTTAAATGTTCCTCTTAAACAGGACGGTGTAATAAAAGGAAAGGACATATCTTGAAATATCATCTACAAAATACAAATAGAAAAGTAACCTAATTGTAATATATTGTTACTGTAGCAAAACGTGTTAGCTCTGGATAACACGGAGCTAGCACCCAGCTAACTTTAATAGCAACGTGTTAGCTCTGGATAACACAGAGCTAACACCCAGCTAACTTTAATAGCAACGTGTTAGCTCTGGATAACACGGAGCTAGCACCCAGCTAACTTTAATAGCAACGTGTTAGCTCTGGATAACACAGAGCTAACACCCAGCTAACTTTAATAGCAACGTGTTAGCTCTGGATAACACGGAGCTAGCACCCAGCTAACTTTAATAGCAACGTGTTAGCTCTGGATAACACAGAGCTAACACCCAGCTAACTTTAATAGCAACGTGTTAGCTCTGGATAACAAGGAGCTAGCACCCAGCTAACTTTAATAGCAACGTGTTAGCTCTGGATAACACAGAGCTAACACCCAGCTAACTTTAATAGCAACGTGTTAGCTCTGGATAACACGGAGCTAGCACCCAGCTAACTTTAATAGCAACGTGTTAGCTCTGGATAACACAGAGCTAACACCCAGCTAACTTTAATAGCAACGTGTTAGCTCTGGATAACATGGAGCTAGCACCCAGCTAACTTTAATAGCAACGTGTTAGCTCTGGATAACACAGAGCTAACACCCAGCTAACTTTAATAGCAACGTGTTAGCTCTGGATAACACGGAGCTAGCACCCAGCTAACTTTAATAGCAACGTGTTAGCTCTGGATAACACAGAGTTAGCACCCAGCTAACTTTAATAGCAACGTGTTAGCTCTGGATAACACAGAGCTAGCACCCAGCTAACTTTAAAAGCAACGCGTTAGCTCTGGATAAGACGGAGCTAGCACCCAGCTAACCCTAATAGTTGTTCTCCATTCATCGATGTGTCATTGTGAGCAGCGCTGCTAACGATGCTAGCAGGACAGAGTGGGGCAGGAAGGGGCCAATCGGGGGCCCGGGGCCGGGGACGCAGGCAGACACAACACCAGGAAGTGCTATTGGATACGGGATAATGAAGTCCACCCCACCCTCCGGAGGGGCATCGCCTCACCTGTCCCAGGGGCTACTAAACAGCTCATTTGACAAGTCCCACACACACACACACACACACACACACATACACGCACACACACATACAGACACACACACACACACACACATACAGACACACACACACACACACACACACACACACACACACATACACACACACACGCATATATACACATACTGGGACCCATGCACGGCTATGATACGGACACACACAGATACAAACACAGTTACACAAAGGCACACACACACACACACACACACTATCTGTCTCACACACACACACACACACACACACACACCAAACACACACCCACACACACAAACGCATGGGTAAACACACATAAAAAGACACACAATAAACGTAATAAAATCAGACGGATGCACACCTAACCCTAACCCACAGACACTACCATACACACACAGAAGAGAGACACACACACTCACACACACACACACACACACACACACACACACACACACACACACACACACACACACACAAGGAAATAGACACACACAAAAGAAGATACTCATACTGAGTAAAACACAGAAAGTCTCAAAGGCCCAGAGCCGCCACGCCCTTCCTCGACCCTGAAGCCCGTCTGTATTTCCTCGGCGAGCGAGAGAGTGACAGCTCCCAGAATCTGAGCTGCCATCTTGCTCCATGTGCCCTTCAGCATGGCACCGGAGAGCTGGATAATACACCCTCCTCGGGTCCACACGGGAACAAAAAAAAAAAGAAAAACATTCAGGAAATGAAAGTTGTAACGCGATCCCCCTGTGTGCTAAAAGTCTCCCTGAGCTGGGACAAAAGGCCCAGAGAGAGAGAGAAGCTGCCTGGTTGTTTTAGCAAGAAGATAGCAACACTGGAGAGGACGAGGTAATAAATACATGACTTCAGAGGAAGGGGGCCAGGAATTCACTCAGGAAACCAACCAAGAGGAGAAAATACATGAGGGAGTGTGTGTGTGTGTGTGTGTGGGGGGGGGGGGGGGGGGGGGGGGGGGAGGAGATGTAGAGTGTGTGTCTACATCAGAATACAACAAGAAAAGCTTGGATTCTAGTCTAGTCGCATTGCAGACAGCAGAAATTGATTTTCAAAAGGAGGCGGAAAGAGAGAAAGAGAGAAGGAAGAGAGAGATGGAGAGAAAGAGCGAGAGAAAGTGTAAGAGAGAAAGAGAGAAGGAAGAGAGAGAGAGATGGAGAAGGGTGGAGGTGGGTGGTTGAGGGTGGTGTGCTACGCTGTAATGAACTCACTCACAGCAGAAAATGGATTACTGTGTGAGCCTCTCATGTGTGCAGAGCCCCTATCCCACAGATATTCATACAGTTAGGAAAATAAACGTCCCATTCCAGACCCTGAAGAACATTCCCCGGACCGGCCTCTGCTCAGAGAATGTCTCAGTGACTCAGGCTCCTCATTCACAAGTCTGCTCTTCCGAGCACTCCAGGGAGACAAGATGAATAGATAGCAGAGCGGGAGAGAGGGAGAGAGAGAGAGGGGAATAGAGGAGAGGGGGGAGGGAGAGAGAATTATAGAGAGAATTGTTTTGGTTGAAAGAATAAATACAGAGAACCAAAATGCAACGAGCTAACTTAACCCCTGACAACGCTCTTGTTTCCTCCATGGAGTGAAAACTGAGAAGAAAGAAAAAAAAGGATAACAACAGGGAGAGGAAGAGCAAGGGAGAGAGAGAGAGAGAGAGAGAGAGAGAGAGAGAGAGAGAGAGAGAGAGAGAGAGAGAGAGAGAGAGAGAGAGAGAGAGAGAGAGAGAGTCTGTGATGATAACTAGTCTTTGATTCCTGCCCTCCTGTCACTAATTATACACACACAGAGACATCACACAGCTAACATCAAAACAAAACAAAAGATCATCACCAAAGATTGCCTTCTTGGCTGCCTGCAGTCTCACTACAAGCAAACATCAGTGCGTACCAAGTACGGTGCCAACCCATATCCAGGCTTCTTAGGTTGGGCTGTGTGTGTGCGTGTGCGTGTGTGTGTCTGATACATGTGTGTACGTGTGATACGTGTGTGTATGTGTGTGTGATACATGTGCGTGTGTGTGTGTGTGATACATGTGTGTGTGTGTGTGTACGTGTGATACGTGTGTGTATGTGTGTGTGATATATGTGTGTGTGTGTGTGTGTGTGTAAGTGTGATACGTGTGTGTATGTGTGTGTGTGTGTGATACATGTGTGTGTGTGTGTGTGTGTGACACATGTTTGTGTGTGTGTGATACGTGTGTGTATGTGTGTGTGTGTGATACATGTGTGTGTGTACGTGTGATACGTGTGTGTATGTGTGTGTGTGATACATGTGTGTGTGTGTGTGTGTGATACATGTGTGTGTGTGTACGTGTGATACGTGTGTGTATGTGTGTGTGTGATACATGTGTGTATGTGTGTGTGTGATACATGTGTGTGTGTGTACGTGTGATACATGTGTGTATGTGTGTGTGTGATACATGTGTGTGTGTGTGTGTGTGATACATGTGTGTATGTGTGTGTGATACATGTGTGTATGTGTGTGTGTGATACATGTGTGTGTGTGTACGTGTGATACATGTGTGTGTGTGTGTACGTGTGATACGTGTGTGTATGTGTGTGTGTGTGATACATGTGTGTATGTGTGTGTGTGATACATGTGTGTGTGTGTATGTGTGATACATGTGTGTATGTGTGTGTGTGATACATGTGTGTGTGTGTACGTGTGATACGTGTGTGTATGTGTGTGTGTGATACATGTGTGTATGTGTGTGTGTGATACATGTGTGTGTGTGTACGTGTGATACGTGTGTGTGTGTGTACGTGTGATACGTGTGTGTATGTGTGTGTGTGTGATACATGTGTGTATGTGTGTGTGTGATACATGTGTGTGTGTGTGTGTGTGTGATACATGTGCGTATGTGTGTGTGTGATACATGTGTGTGTGTGTGTGTGTGATACATGTGTGTGTGTGTGTGTGATACATGTGTGTGTGTGTACGTGTGATACGTGTGTGTATGTGTGTGTGTGATACATGTGTGTATGTGTGTGTGTGATACATGTGTGTGTGTGTACGTGTGATACGTGTGTGTATGTGTGTGTGTGTGATACATGTGTGTATGTGTGTGTGTGATACATGTGTGTGTGTGTACGTGTGATACGTGTGTGTATGTGTGTGTGTGATACATGTGTGTGTGTGTGTGTGTGTGTGTGTGTGTGTGTGTGTGTGTGTGTGTGTGTGTGTGTGTGTGTGTGTGTGTGTGTGTGTGTGTTAGTGCCCTACTGAGCGCTACATTGGCCGCATGGTGACAGTGTTCAGTGGTAATTGGCCGGCTCTCTCTTGGTAGGCGGTGCCACCGAAGTGCTGGCGGCCGTGGAATGCCACCGGCCACCGGGGCAGCTGATCAGCACCTCCACTGGGCCTCTGTCGGAGGCCAGGCTGATCAGCACCTCCACTGGGCCTCTGTCGGAGGCCAGGCTGATCAGCACCTCCACTGGGCCTCTGTCGGAGGCCAGGCTGATCAGCACCTCCACTGGGCCTCTGTCGGAGGCCAGGCTGATCAGCACCTCCACTGGGCCTCTGTCGGAGGCCAGGCTGATCAGCACCTCCACTGGGCCTCTGTCGGAGGCCAGGCTGATCAGCACCTCCACTGGGCCTCTGTCTAGACCGCTGCCGGCCCACCAAGTGTTCAGGGATGAAGCCTGGGCTCACTTTCACAGTCACTCACAATGCACGCATGTTGCTGTTATGGACTGTGTGTGTGTGTGTGTGTGTGTGTGTGTGTGTGTGTGTGTGTGTGTGTGTGTGTGTGTGTGTGTGTGTGCTTCTGTAAACTATCATGAGTTTGTTTATTTTGTTTTTATTCCAATCGTATAAATTGATAAATCCGGATAACAGGCCCATGTTATTAGAGCCGACATCAGTTGTACATATTAGCTCCTGCTAATGGCTGGTGCTAATAAGAGGGAAAGCATGTAATGTAATGTAATGTAAAAGGATATAAACAACCAACACTACGATGTACCAAGAACTCCTGGTGGATTCTGCTGAAACAGCAGCCTGGCTTCTGAAGCAACGCGCTGAACAGACAAACAGAGCCAAGCTTTAAGGATAAACAAAGATGACTTCCTTGCGTTGTGGAAAACAAACACATGTGTATCCAAGAGACCAGTGAGCAATGTTAGCCAGCCATTCTGACCATCAGGTAGGGATTCAAATTCATGTTTTGAATTATTGATGGAGCCGAAGGTTATACAATAGATTATGTGAGAACAAGATGGCGACCGGGTCACGAGTCAGGGGTGCTGGACAACGGATAAACACACAGTTTGGATTTCAATACAAACCTTAGCAGCAGCGAGCAGTCCGTTCATTCAATACGAATCAAATCCTGCCCAACATGTGCTCAACAACAAGGACTCTTCATGAATAATGTTGAACTTGAAATGTGCATTCTGTTTGTTCAGCGTTTTTGTAGTGCAATATGTTTAGTTGAGTCTCTGGCTGGAGCTAAAACACAAGTCAGTATGACAGGGATAACGTAACATAATGATAAAGGAAGTCTAATCACAGGATTCAGAAGACATGGCAGGTTGTGTTATAAAAATAATATACAGTAGACCTGATCTCACAACTAGGGAAATGTAGTTTTCTATAGAGTATGTTGACAAAAAAAACGTTGTTTGCACTGGCAGTGTATGAATAGAAACGTAAAGACTCTCTCTCTCTCTCTCTCTCTCTCTCTCTCTCTCTCTCTCTCTCTCTCTCTCTCTCTCTCTCTCTCTCTCTCTCTCTCTCTCTCTCTCTCTCTCTCTCTCTCTCTCTCTCTCTCTCTCTCTCTCTCTCTCTCTCTCTCTCTCTCTCTCTCTCTCTCTCTCTCTCTCTCTCTCAGCTGTGTGTGCTGGAGCCCCCGTCTCCCCACAAGGCAAGGATGGTTTGCTGAGGAGACATTTTAGCGGGCACTCGGCCCCCTGAACCGGTCCCTGGGCCTAGTTTGGCAGGTTTATGTGCATATGACCCAAGAACACGGCTGAGAAATGCCCAAGGTGCTGAACTTCAACTTGGCGACAGCTGCAGAAATTAGAGACGCCAGAGTTTAAATATAGAGCCTGAATATCCTGAGCAGAGCGTTTGCCTCGCCTGCACACTTTCTCACACATGTCCATTCACACTCTCTGCTAATGCTGTACACAGGCTCACACCGCAGTTCAAATATACCCACAAACCAAAAAATGTTGTTGTTGTTGTTAGAAGTAGTACTAGTAGCCTAGTAGTATTAGCAGCAGTTTCCGTTTGTTGCTACTAACAGGCCTGTTGTTGTTTTTTTGGCTGCTGCTGTTGTTGTTAAAACTGTATTTTCCATTAAAATATTTTCAACGACAGTTGCATTTAAATCAGGGATAGCCAAGTCTGCTGTTGCTATTTCATTGACACCATGGATGTAGTGCGCCATCTTGCGGTGGCAATAGTGTATTGCATGTCAATATCGGGTCAGCGCTCACACATCACGCTCATATTTAATGTACGCCATGAGTCCTAAAGCCATACTGAAATGTAGGCTTTAATGACACAAACGGATTTCATATAGCAATATTAATAGTTATGGCAATTATTTGCATGTTTTCGTTCATTTTACGAGAAATATCAATTAACGGTCAAGTAAAATATTTATTAGCGAAAATAAATCCCATAAAGAAAGTATTTTTGCATTTCAAAGCAGCCTGACACATAGGCTAACTAACATATGTAAAAGTCTAATAGATGAATCGGCTGATCCGTCATACGACACACGATGAGAATATAGGTTACAGAAAAAGATCTCCTTAAATGATGTCGCATGCATGAGTGAAGTAATATTGCGTTAACAAAGATCGAATCAGCATTCCGGTGTCAAGCTGAACGCTCCACACAACAACTGAGTGGAGCCGCTGTCGTATTTTCCCCTATGTCACTGTCGCCATCTAGTGGCCAAAATAGGTACACCGACATGCTACCAAAACTGATTTCCTTACACAAAATCATGTCATTATATTTAGCCACTATGAATTTCCATTTGGCTATTGAGTGGTCAATTATGAATGTTCATGTAGTTGATCTGTTCTTATTGTTGTATGCCTATAGGCCGACTTATTTCACTGTTCTTTGGAATTTGGTGTGTTTTCTTCAATCATTTTTATAATAGTAGGCCTAGTCCTATTCAGCTATAAAGCATACTTTTGTTCTTATTCTGAATGGCTAAATGTATGATGGAGGATCCAAAATGAATCACTCAATACACAATCATGATTCAAAACGCAATTAGGCTAAATAGCGTAAAGTCGATCCCTATCTTGTATCTTCTTATCTGGGAGGCAAAACGGTGTTTATTGTCTGTCCTGTCAATAAAGTTCTCCCAAAGCGCGAGCAGCGACCGCCGAGCGACCGGACCCGGTGTGTTATGATCACCTTCTTCCCCCCACAATGCAGCTCCACGACGCGCTCAGCTGCCAGCGCCCGTTCACGTCTCCTCTCGGGGTAAGGATTGTTTGATGAGGGGGAGGGGAAATTACTGTTCAATTAAACCATATTGTGTGAAGAAAATATATCGATGACTCATATCGATCGACTTTGCTGCGTTCGCAACAACCACGTAATTGCGAAATACCTGTATTATACGAGCGGTGCGTCGCTGAAAGGACAAGGTGAGCCCAGGCGCAGTGCATCGACCCGTTGCAGCAATGCTGCGAGCACGATACGATCTTGAAAGGATTAGGAGCAAACTGAAGTGAAGAATGAAATTCTCGCACACTTCAGCACTCGAAGTTGGCAGAAGTTCGGTCCAGTGTATTGTTGAACTTTTCTCCAATACAAAGGTGAATGTGTTTCAAACGTGGGTGCAGTCAGTGTCTATATTGTACCCCAAAGATAACTTAGGCATAGGCCTCATGTCGGCCGCTTCAAGTCGGTAGGTCCTACATGTTAGTAGCCTTATAACACGCAGGCCTACCTAGTACAACAGCATTAACCACCGCCGATCAGTAAAGTAAGTTGATAACATGTTGGGTTTTCAAATGTTCTGACCTGTTACATTCTACTGACTACCTGGTAGGCCGACAGAAAACATTTACAATATATATAGTACTGGTATTGAATAAAAAACATTGCAAAAATGTCATCAATTACATAAAACCTATTTGGATATAACAATATTATTATATATATTATTGTTAGACTCAAATGTGAATATGTACCGGCTGGCCACGTATAAACGGCAGGACTCAGAACTTGACTTGGTTCTGGACAAGGGGAGTCTAGACGGACTCACTCAACGGGACAGGCCCAACACGGAGCGTGAAAGGACTCGGCGCAAAGAGCATTGTGCGCTCGTAAAATTGCACGATGTAGCTCTAACTTCGCAGAAGTCTTGTCACGTTAATTGAACAACTTTTCCCAATGCAATGGGGTTAAATGGAGAGTGTGATAAACGGTTGGGTGCAGTCATTAGGAAGTCCTAATTTAGGCAAGAATGAGGTCCTACATGGAAGTAGCCTATAGTAACACATATAGGCCTAGGCCTTCAAATACATACTACTACAGCAACAACAACAACAACACCAGTCGATCTGAAAAGAAAGTGTATGATTTTTTTTCAGATGTTCTGACCTGTTACATCCTACTGACTACATGGTAATCTGAAATAAAATAAAATCAGCATTTGAAACCGGGTAGGCCTAAAGATATATACATAGAATTGAACTGGAATTGAACAAAAAACCTTGTGAAAATGCTGTCAATAAAATAAAACCTATTGATTATTATTATTTATTTATTTTATTATATTGAAAACGTTTAAATGTGTAAGGTTGCAACGGCTTGCAAGAAAACGATTGAGAACTCGGCCTCTGTCCATGGTGCTGAATCCTCATAGTTTCTGTTCGCTCACCCAGATGAGCTACAAGTATATCTGCTGTGTTCATGTCAACGTACACAATTAATCGAGCGTGAATCGTAAGGGTGATTCTTACAAAAGACACTGGATTGTTTCGCTAGATACAACAGCCATGTGGCCCGGATAAAGTAAGCTACGGTGACCGCCAGGGGTCATCGTTCAGCAGTCTTTATGTCGCTAAATGCGGTCAGAACCACACAACAAAAAAGAAACGCGGGTTGATTAGAGGCCTACAGACCGAATATGCTGCAAAGGAGAACAATCACTAAAAATCCCCAATGTAAATGTCTAAAATTCTATTTCACGGTGGAGGTCAGGCTTGGCCCACCTAACAGTCAATGTTGAAATGATGTAATACATTTAAAAACGAACAAAAAGGCTAGCCGTCATTAAGCCTTCTACATCCGACAAAAAGGACAGGTAAAGATGTATGCACGCGCGCGCGCACACACACACACTGCTGATGTAAAACTCAATTAACCGTTATTTTTCAAGAATATCTACATTGAGCAATTATAACGCGAATGTATCCATCTTCATATGAACAATATGACCTATATGTATAATACTACCTCTGCCAATAGGAATAATAATAAAATAAAATCATAATAATTATTATAATAGCAATAATGATAATAATAATAACTTAGTGTTCAGCATATTGCGATATGTTCGCGCAAATGCCAAATATATAATCATGTTGGGGACGAGTCTCTTTGTGTTGACACTTCGTTGCAAAGTGCGCTAAGCGCAACTCTCAGATTCCACAACATGTCACATAGCCGAGGACTAGAGACGCAACAAGGTCAGGATTTCTGTCGCTATAGTAGCCGACGTTTATCTAATTAAATATGCAAATAACCTGCTAATATGCCATTCGAAAGAAACTAAATATTTATATCGAAGGTTTTCATGTTTCCTTGAATTTATAGTTCTAGCTACTTTTAACGATTCCGGAAACGACTTCAAACAACACTAAAATACAAGACTACGGCTTCTCACGTCTCCTAAAACGTTTCTTAAAATGTAAACTTAAATAGCCTACTTTGAACGAATCTTACAGATAGACAGACACACGCGTTACCAAAGTTCCTATTTGTGTCCCCCCAGACTGGCCCTTGTTTCTTTGGAGGGGGGTCCGTGGCCGCCTCAATTCACAAAACACTGCCACCCCCCCCCCCCCCCCCCCCCCCCCCCCCCCCCCCCATCTTTTGTTCGGGCGGGGACCCTACACCCCATCATTAGCACTGATTACTGCTGACCAGTTTGACAACCTTATTGACTGCTAGAAAGACTTTTTCATGTGTTCCCCTGCTTGCACTTACACACAAAAGAAACGGAAATATTCGGCCATTTTGTCCCCATGATTTGAAAGAAATAGAAAAGACCCCTATTCTTCCCTTTACTTGCCTCCCCTTCCCCTTACAATCCCGGGACTGTGGCCTGCTTGATGCAAGTCAAAGACATTTTGTAAACACACCTTACCTCACCCAGTAGGCGAGATGTAGGCTACGGTTGCAAAACGGGGCCGTTTTTACTTCCGTTTCCTCTGTGCTTGATAACATTCGGCATTAACAACGATTTTTTTTTAGATGCTAAGCTAATTTCAGGAGGTAAAAATGATCTTAGTAATGCCTAATTTAACCGTGTAGGGTGTAAGCCGTGTATTAACCGGGCAGGCCCATACGCGCGTGGCACATGCAATTATTTTCTTAATGTTATTTATTTTGAAGATAATAAAGATATTTATCCACCTGCTGTAGTTATTTGGGCTATGCATTAGTTCGTTTTTTATTGTGATGATTATTTACACAATAGTTTGCGTGTCTGGATATTAATGGCATTTTTTATTGTGATGATTATTTACACAATAGTTTGCGTGTCTGGATATTAATGGCATTTTCATCCTAATAGCGTTCTCGAGATAGTCCGTTTGCGGTTGGTCTGAATATTATATTATTAGCTCAAATTCCACAAAGAAGGTACCAAGCAGTATGTTAGCTCTTTTTTTTTAAATATCTATATCGTTTAGGCTAAGCGAACCAAATCTTTTTTAACATCACTTGTCATTTGTGCTGGTGATCGGCCTTTCTTTGACCCCTCGCATGCAGTCACCCTGCATTAGTTGACGCATAACATGTTGGCAAATTAGGCCTCGCTCGGTCTGCAGCGACGCAGCATCAGCACCACGACACGTTTCCATCACAATCACACCGGAGATATTAGCCTATTCGTAAATTTTACAATATCATGAATCCATAATGATGCCGAATTAATTAATTGTCCTAGATTTGTGTTATCACCTCCAAGAATAAAGGACTAAACTTGCGTTATTTTGTCAACAAATATTTTATTAAGTTATCTTTACTTTTTTTTTTTTTTTACTGAATCACATTTCCACTAAAGCGCACATGCTCACCAAGTAAATATTAAAAACACCAAGCAAATCACTATGAAAACCTAAGAGACAAAGCCAATCGTTTAAATAAGTAAATAAACATTATTTATAAAACTTTGAAAGTAAATTAAAAATATCACAGTCTTTCAACATGAAATACCCACAGAAAATAGCAGGTCAGGCGTTCAAATGTCTTCAGTTTCCTTTTTTTTTCAATTCGCTTTCGTCTTGAGGCATTAGTTCGTCCGTCCTCCCTTAGAGGGAATTGTGATCGGGAATATTTTCCATCCGTCGTTAGATTTATCCACACGAAAACAATATGAAAGTAGGCTTGAGACGGCAATTCCGTCCCTAGTGTTTTTGTTGCCATCGAATGACAGTTGTGTGTGTGTGTGTGTTTTCAGCGCAGGCACTGTGTCTGTCCTAGATTGTCTTTCTCCGTCGCTCTCACTTTACGCGCGGACGGCTTCGTGCGCCATTAGATGTCACATTCGCTGTCGCTGGACGTGATGGAGATCGCCGACGCGGCGGCTTTGCTGGACAAACTCGCCTCGGGGCTCGAGGCGTTTCCGAGGCGATCCACCGTCCCGTCGTCATCCGCCAGCGACCGAACCGAGCCCCCAGACAGGACTTGCTGTTGTAGCCTGAACGGAATAATCACAAGGATCAAAACATCAGTGCAAAGCTCATGTAGGCATGCACGTAACACAACGTGGTCGTTGGTCTTCTTTATCATTACGGCCGCGCATCGGGACCTCGGCCTGCCGACCGGACCACAGAGCGCGAGCCCGTCGGTTAAACGGGCCCGTTACCATTTAAAGGCAGACTTCAGTAGCTCACGCGTAATCTGATCTTTGGTCTTTTAAACTGTCCGCGACAACCACGACCTTTTGTCTTTTAATGACCATTAAATACAAATAGCTTACTAGGTCACAGGCATAATACATAATAAATCCACTGTTATTCAGGTCAGCTATTATTATGCTCTTATGGTAGCTAATAACTACAATTTATTCTTACAATTATTCTGGGAACAGTGACGTTATTTGCCCTACAATAAATAGTCTCTATATCCTACAGTCTTTCTAACATTTCGTAGGCGTGTTCCGATGCGCCTCTTAGATAAAACAGGAACGATTCGCTTCATCTGCTGATGCACATTTTAAAAGAAAAGGACCCGTTTGAAAACATGGTGAGGTACGATCATGTTTGGCCATTCATCATGCTACAGCCTGCTACAGCCTACTCCGGCCCGAGTACGAACCACGGGGGATCTAGACGGTTTCTCATCAAGTTCAAACCAGAACCACTTTCCTTCTTGAGGCTCGGCGATTCTCCTGGCTCATATTTAGCTATTGGTGCAAGGTTCAAGGCATGACTATTTACCGTTCATTTGTGTTCGTTGGGAACAGATGGTGTAAGGCTGTGTAAGCTCATACAGGCTGAGGCTAACGCAGTAATAAATCACCCAAACAACACAAGATACACGGGCTCACCTATTTTTCGCCGCCGCAGCTCTGTCTCTTTGTCTCCGGTTTTTGAACCAGTTTCCTACTTGTGTGGGTGTAAGTCCGGTGGCCTGGGCAAGCTCTCTCTTTTTACTCGGATTCGGGTACGGATCCTGCAGATACCATTCCCTTAACAAATGTCGGGTTCTCTCCTTGAAACAGTGGGTCTTCTGCTCTCCGTCCCATATGGTTCGGGGCAGAGGGAACTTCTTCCGCACCCTGTATTTGTCCACGGGCCCCAGCGGGCGCCCCCGTAGCTTCTCCGCCTCCTGGTAGTGCGCCTCCAGCCACAGGGCCTGCAGTTTCGTGTGCGAATCTTTGGTGAACTTGTGGTTCTCCAAAATGTGGTAGAGTTCTCGGAAATTCCCGCTGTGGTAGGCCACGATGGCTCGCGCCCTCAACACCGATTCATTCTTGTTGAGGACCTCACAGGCTGCCGGGGCAACGGGCAGAGACCAGAGGAAGCGGCCGAGGCGTTCGATATCCCCGCTCTCTTCGAGGGTCTCACAAACCCCCGCAACCTGCTGGGGGCTAAAATTTAAGATGGGCAGCTGAAACATGGAGGCTTCTCGTTTCCCTCCTCCCGTCTCTTGGCGCGCGTCGCTCTCCCGTCTCTCGTGCGTCGCTCTCCGTCGCGCTCTCCTCGCGTCGAATCTCCGAACAAAAAGGCAATTCCAAAGTTGGCGGATCTAAGCGTTACATTCACTGAGGAGCGATGCCCTCCGGCTGCCTACTGCATTCTCGTTCTGCTAAACTTGATAGGCAAGAGTTGAAGTACAAGAGCATTACAACTCGGCCCGAGATGTTTTTTGAAGGGGAAAAAAGACAGTCGCCCTCTCTGCTGATTTTCTATTGGACTTGGCAGATTGGCTGCGTGGTTGCCATGGATGCCCGTCAATCACTGTCAAGTTTAGCCTACCAATCACGCGGAAGGAGCGGCAAGATATTTCAGCACCTCCCAGTGCTCAACGGCACTTTTAAATCGTAGCCTAAACATTTTGACCTTTGCTTTACGTCTTCAAACATTTAATTGGCTTCCGTGTTTTCCAACACCCTCTCCTTTTTGTGCCAAGCAGTGTTACAAAAATACAGCTCTTCCAGTCTCCTGAAGTGCCATACAACATGGACGCCTGGATCCTAAAATAGCACACGAACCGCCAGCATCCAAGATACAGTTCATTCTAATAGCAGACGTTTGTTTGGAATTTTTAGAAGAAGATTATTGTATTTGTATTCTTTTCTTTTTTTAATTGGATAGGGAGATTTAATTCTTTATTTAATTAGGTCCATGCGCAATGTGAAATGTACGTTGCAATTGGCACACATTGCACTAAACAGAAGAAACGTAAGAAACACAAACACCATGGGAATGACTGTAAACTCCCTGTCCTTATTTAAACTGCAGCCGCCTGATATAAATGAGCGACCGCGGGACTGAAAAGGCTAAAACCGCCTATAGCCTGCACACGGAGCGGCTTCTTTAGTCTTTACGCACGAGTGGCACCACACCAAAGCGAGCTGGATGCCTAAATGTTTCAGGGAAATATTATATGTTTGTGTATCGAATTATGATTCCACTGCCGAGCCTTAGTATCAGACACACTCCGTTTTGTGCACGGGCGGATTTAGAAAATAAGAGGGCGGATAGATAGCGCAGATGGTTTGAAGTGTCGGTTCAGATCATTTCATGGCTGGATACAGTGGTAAAGTTCATTCTGACGAAAAAGCCTGATATTATTTCACAGCATCTCTCTCTCTCACACACACACACACACACACACACACACACACACACACACACACACACACACACACACACACACACACACACACACACACACACACACACACACACACACACACACACACACACACACACACACACACACACACACGCGCGGTAGTGTGTATTCAACCGAATGCCCTCTGGCTTCTTTTGGATGAAATATAGCCTCCTCGTTTCGGTTATGAGAGGCCTGGCTTCTGCACAAGAAGCTGTTCATTTTCAGATATTAGTGAGAAAATATTATTTTATCCATTATGGGCAAATTATAAATGTTTCCCAAAAATAAGAGTTGGTGAATTTGCCGAGTAAGCAGATGGTCTGAGCCCCATGCGAGAGCAGCAGACGGATTAAAACGATTTAAGTTCTTACTAGTAGGCTCGGTATTCATAAATCCATATTATTATGGGTTTAGCACCGAACACTGAGTAATCATAAATAAAGGATAAGACGCATCAGAAACCAAGAGCGGTAGGCCTAACGTTAAAAAAGACACACAAGGTGATTTTGTTCATATTAAAATGGCCGTGAATAATTAATCTTGCAGGCATACACACACCTAAATTTAGCCCATTCATAAATAACACGGGTCCTTCCTATACCATAAACAAAAGTTGGTAAATTATTGTACCTAACCACAGCCATGCGCCTGGCAGACAATTACATAATTTATGACAAAGTGACAAAAAACGTAATTTTCGTCGCAGTGTTTTTCCATTACAGAAACATCCATTATCAAAACGTTTGCTCTTTATTGCCGTTGAAGTTGTAAACCACAGCTATATCAGATTAGGGCTATCACCACCACATTAACACCGTGCCAGCGGATCGCAGGCCTATGCGGTCACCAAAATCACCGAGCACAACGCTGCCCCACACACACCACTGCCCCACACACACCACTGCCCCACACACAACGCTGCCCCACACACAACACTGCCCCACACACTGGCTCTCATTCAAGCATCTCTATTTTCCTTTGTCCGTTTGTTTACAGCCATGTAGGCCTACATTGTATACGTTATTCGCTTTAGGCCCAAACATGAACCATGGCCTGGTTTCCATCCCACCTTGTGATCTCATGAAATGCTTTTAAATTGTGTTTGTAATTTTTTATATTTTCTGAAAGGGTCTATGAACACATTACTGTAAAATCTCACGAACGTCACGAACTGTAACGACGAATGGAGGTCTAGGCATCAGAAATCAACCGCTTAAAGCTAAGCTCAAAGTAGCCAAGGCATCGCTTGCATTCAGTCTCTCCGACTTTAACAGCAAAGAGAACAACCTTTAGGCCTATTGAGCTAATTAAAGAAACGTCAAATGTTGTTTCAGTATTGACTTTTTTTAGTGGCATTACAATTATGATTCTTATGAATATTAATCATATAACAATTATTACATAATGATATTATTATTTTATTGTTGTTAATATTATTATTATTCGTTTTTCCCTAAAAGTAGGACTAACGATGGTGGTTTGTTAATTATGAGAACTGCTAGTAATTCTGTAAATCTTCAAATTCTTGTGCATATTATTTTAACCCATTATACAGTTAAGGAAGCAGCACAACATGGACCAAAAAGGGGGAAATAAAAAGTTGGACTTCATAGCTGGCAGGCTAAAAAGCCAACAGGGACATAAAGAACAATGAGCTGAAGGCTACTGTAAAATTAATGGACTAAGAAGACAACACCTCTCTCTCTCTCTCTCTCTCTCTCTCTCTCTCTCTCTCTCTCTCTCTCTCTCTCTCTCTCTCTCTCTCTCTCTCTCTCTCTCTCTCTCTCTCTCTCTCTCTCTCTCTCTCTCTCTCTCTCTCTCTCTCTCTCTCTCTCTCTCTCTCTCTCTCTCTCTCTCTCTCTCTCTCTCATCATTAGCATGTAGCGGGGCTGCACGCTGCCCTGGGCGGGAGGAGGGAAGACGAGGGGAACGGTGAGCCTGTGAGCCGGCTGGAAGTGACCCAGATTCCCTGCGCTCATTGGAGCAGACGAGACGACACAAGGGCTGTCACCAACAGCCATCCAGCCGCGGTGCAACGCAAGCAAAGAGCCGTGCTACTCAACACGTTCTCTTTACCTCCCTACACCCTGCCTCCCGCACTACTGTAATGACTGCTACCCATGCCCACCCACACACCCACCCACCCACCCACCCACCCACCCACCTACCCACCCACCCACCAAACACCCTCAGCCCCTTGCTGGAGCACAAATGAAGTGAATGCGCAGCCATTCAGCCAAACACGGCAGAATTCACTCCCACTAAAACATAAAAGGATAGTGTGTTGTGTTACCTGTGACCTCCCTGTAAAGCCATTGAGAGGTCTAAAGCACCTGAACAACATCCCCACGCTGGTTATGGTGACGCAAAAACGCATACTGCATACCACCATACTTAATACTACACTAAAGTGGAAAACGGTAAATATGAAAAATATTTTCCTGAAAGTCATTAATAGCCAAATGACTAGTGTTGTGTTTATGTATTGACCGTAGTACAGATTGTTCTCACGCATGACTGACTTCACAGCCTTAGGTAGCACCACGACACTCTGCGTGACCTTTGGGTGACCCGGATGTATTTAATTCCGCCGACACGCAGTGGGAATTTAAAGAGACTTTATCTGTGCATTGCGCCCAAACTAGCATACGGGCTAAGCCGAAGCCAGGAGACCTTTCAAAGGCTGTTTGCAGACCGGTTGGCCCCTGGCTCTCAGCTCTGCCTTTAATCTGTGGATTTGTGGTAACAGAGAAGACTTCTTATCCAGTGACCCATTGGCTTCCATTCTGTGTAATCCAGTGCAGCTCGGTCTGATACAAAGTGTAGTGGTGGAGCACGCATCCACGAAGAGGAGAGCTCCACATGTTCACACACACACACACACACACACACACACACACACACACACACACACACACACACACACACACACACACACACACACACACACACACACACACACACACACACACACACACACACACACACACCTCTAAAAAGGTGCTCTGTTAGCATCATGGGTAAACATGGCGTCTGACCTTAAAACCACAAAACCAATTACAGCTCCCTCGACACTGAATACATATTTCAATTTCAGCGTTTTGTTTAGTTTTTTTTTCCTCAGGCGAAGTGGAAAATGCTATTCAATATTCTTCTCTCTCTCTCTCTCTGTATCTGTCTCTCACTCACTCCCTCCATCTCTCCCTGTCCTTCTCCCTCTCTCTCTTTCTCTCTCGCTCTCTCTTTCCTGGCTGCAGACTGCGGCAGTAAGTGAGAGATTACAAACAAACAATACATCGAGTGAGTTCCCCAGGAAAGAGTCATTAGGAATATCCTGAAACGCACCTGGTCTTATTTTGAAAGCACATTTACGGAGCATGTTATAGAGTGCATGGAATAATTACATCCATTCCTCCTTTTGAATGCAGTCAATTTATGGTCAGATAAAGGGTCTAAATAAAACTACGAGAGAACATGATGTGCACTCTCTTCTATATTAACTGTGCACATTTGTGCATGCTTCGTGTGTGTGTGTGTGTGTGTGTGTGTGTGTGTGTGTGTGTGTGTGTGTGTGTGTGTGTGTGTGTGTGTGTGTGTGTGTGTGTGTGTGTGTGTGTGTGTGTGTGTGTGTGTGTGTGTGTGTGTGTGTGTACACTGTTGGGTGGGGCGAGAGACAAAGAGAAAAGAGTGAGAATGAAGAAGCTATTGAGAAAAAGAAAATGGTTGGCTGCTTCTACATGGAATCGCTTTGACAATGAGGTGAATATGGATGCAATGTAAGAAATAACAGATGATTATACAAAACATGTTTTCCCTACAGTCACATATTGCCATAAGCCCGACCGGCATTACTGAATAAAAAAACGAACAAAAGCTGAGTCCACTTTCAGACACAAAACACACAGGATTGAAGAGCTCTTTGCCAACATCCATTTGCGTTTTGCCCTCTTTCTAAATTCCATTGCCATTCAGCGGCGAGTGTCAACCCATCCAAAGTCACACTCTTTGCGATTGATGGAAATCGCAAAATCTCACAGTGGTGATTGTTTATTGTTTGGGAACATGAATGTCTCCTTTTGTGATGAACCTTAGAGCTAAAGTGAAGAGATGGCCACACTGTCCTTTAGCCTTGAAGCAATACCAAATGTTTCTTTGGTACGGCAGAATCCAACAATGCTTAAACACTGTAGAGCGTTGCAGAGCTATAGAATAAGCCGAAAGCGTCAGTCTGCCTGGGAGGATTAATCACACGCGCTACAGATAAATCTCATCAGCCGCACACAGGTCCTGTGTTTGTCTGCGTAATCGGTTCACTCAATGCTACAAACGGCCTCCTGCAACAAGCTAGCATGCAAAGACAACGTTTACGGAAAGAAAAGAAACCCTTGGACCGATAGCATTACGTTAGCACCGGTTCATACGGTAACGGAGCCGACACTAAACCTGCAGCACACCCGGCTCGATGTCTGGAGTTTGGAAAGTATGGTATGAGGGGGGAGGGGGGGAGTCCTCTCCACATTCACCCTCTCTCTCTCGGTCACCCGTAGAGCATTTTAGGCCAAGGAAACACACCCCCTACACACACATCCTGTCCATGTCACAGTATCTTGACGACACCCAAAGGTGACAGGAGTCAAAACACATCAGAGTCAGGAGGTCCTCTGGTGCGTGGGGGGGGGGGATCCGTGATGCGTGAGGCGGGCCACAGATCAAAGGTCACACGGCTCTGCAGCCGCCCAGCATTCACCTCCACTTCACATTGTCTAACAGCCTGCTGCTGCAGGTCCCCAAAGCACCCACACACACGCACTAGTACACACCCACACCCACTAGTACACACACGCACTAGTACACACGCACCCACACACACACACTAGTACACACCCACAGACACCCACTAGTACACACACACACCCACGCACTAGTACCCACACACGCACACACACATGCACACCCACCCACTAGTACACACACACACACTAGTACACATACACACACCCACAAGCGGGTGTCAATACATGTCTCCCCTAGCGATTACCTTTGCTCTTTTTGCTGCACTGCTGCAGCTTTTCAATAGTGACCTTTAGACATAGTGGGGGGGGGTTGGTGTAGTGTGTTTGGGTGAAGATTGTAAGGTGCATGGGAAACGATAGTGGATCATTTTATGCTATAAGGAAAATGAAGTGCAAATACTTCCGATTCTTCAATATACTATATAATATATAGTATACAAATATATATATATATATATATATATATATATATATATATATATATATATATAACACTGAACATTATACTTGTTTTTGTTTGTTTTTTTACTTTCATGACACTTTTACAGTTGTAAAAACTGTAAACAAGAGGAGCGATTGTGTCCGTCAGGTCTGGTGACTCACAGCAGTGGTGCCGTGACTTCACCCTGAGCTCCCGCTCACTCCAAGTGGCGCTGTCATCGTCACATTATCCTCTCCGGGGGCTGCACGCTTCATTGGAATAGGGTATGAAAGGAAGCACAGGAAAAAGGAATTCCGGGGAGTAAAGGAATGTTTACAGCGGTCACTATGGATGCAGAGGAGAACGTGCAGCCTATAGAGGGGTAGCACACCTAGCACCCATCTTGGCTGTGCTGGCGAGCCGCCATGAGGCGGATATTGTGCAAAGTGGATCGACCTATAATGCAACGCAAGACCTTTGCAACCCGTGAACGAGGAGACAAGGAACGAGGGGAAATAAAAGTCTCAGCCAATGTAGTTTATTTTAAGGCTCAGCTGTTGCACATGTTGGTGTAAAAAAGAAAAAAGAAAAGAAAATGCATAAGGAGTAGAACCCATTTACTTAGGAAAATATATAATTAAAAAATGTTGTTGACAGTAGCCTAGTCCCGAATGTCCTAGTACAACTTCTGGGGGAGACAGCACAGCGTCTGGGGCTCCGGTCCAATAGTCTTCTTTTTAGGAAGGTTCCTTACAGTTTGAAATGACCCGGGAGTATCTTAAGTGGCAGACATGATAAGAGCTGTTTGAATTCTCTGGAGCTGCAGTCGAATAGTCGTTTTTGCTTGGGAAGGTTCCTCACTATAAGTGAAATGACCCTGAAGTGGCAGCCATGATAAGAGCCGTTCGAATTCTCTAATTGCCAAGAAAGGTGCTTCAATGCCTCCTTTCTTATCTCCTTTAAACTATGGTACACTGGAGCATCCTTTACCAAATGAAAGGAGATAATGCCTTCCCGTAACTCCTTGTGGCAGGAACATTTAAAGCGACGCACAATTCGGCCGTTCACGGAAACAAACGATTAAAATGACATGATGTTCATATAATCATACTAAATGGATTCATATCGATAAATATGAGTGGACTGGAGGATGAGTGTGAGCAACCATTCTCAATGCGACTACCATTTCGTTTGTCACCATTTCAACCACCGGGTTGTCCACGTTTATACAGCCAGCATGAAAACAAAAACGGTACAAACTCACGGGGCGAAGTATCTTAAGTTGCGCTTTCAGCAGTCCATGTTCGGAACATTGTAGTAGTTTGTAGTTTGACCGCCGCAGGCCCCCGTCCGTAACATCCGCCTCGCATAGTTACTTTGCGTACACGCAGTCGGATTGTAGGTCGTTTCCTTGGTGAGCTCCTTACGAATTCTCCTTCACATCTCACCTTGACCTCATGACGTCAGGGAAAAGTGGTTAGGAAAGGACATAGGGCGTTACGCCTTGTTTCCTGTTTCGTTTAAAGATATTCTACCGAAGATGAATAGATTCGCGCAAGTAGACGAAGCTTTCAGAAGGGGATTTTAATAAGTGTATTTCTATAGAGGCCAATCTACACAGTGTTTTGAAACCTTTACAACAATGTTTTAACCTGCATACTGTTAATGGCCTATTACTGGCAAAAATCGTCCATAGCTAACACATCTGGCGCACAATTATTACTGCGAGCTGACGAATTTCTCTGCTCGCGAGAGCAATAATAAAGCCTGCGAGGAGAAAGTCATTCATTGAGCGCGCACATAAAGTGAAGCAGCACGCAACTGTTCGCCCCTGGCGCATGCTGTCTTTTCGCTCGTGCAGAGTTGCACACTTTGCACTTTGAAATTGTTCCGCTCGCACGGGTGGTTTTCTTTAAGGCACTAAGTGGGCGGAGCCAGCCAGATGGCAGCTGTATCCCTAAACGTGATTGGTTGCTCTAACCCATCACATTTAGACAATGGATGTATTTTTTTTCGATTCCCGAGAAATAGCTCGGGAATCTCCTCATGCAGTTTGCAGTTAACAAAACATATTACTACGCGTTTCATGAATAACAGCAGGACCATCAGGCACAATTAACCATAAACCATGAAGACTAGCTGTATTTGAATATATGGAATATAAACTGAACAGGAAATATAGGGCTTGTACATCGTGACGTCACATCGCAATCACCGCCTCCATTTCGGAAGTAGAGGACCATAAGGATTTTATTTTTAGTAATGATCTTGGTCATAGTTTAGTAATGAATCATGAAATTATTTGTTATTGTGGGGAGACGTTGTGTTTGTAACGGCCACAAAGTCTTGATTAGCCTCAGGTTACGGTATATTTATGTTTATTTAGGATTTTGCATTGCAACGACTCTTATCGGGTCATCACAAAATGTAAGAAAAATCAGGGCTGTTGCTAATCTAAAGCCTTATTTGTGAGACTAACCAAAGAACACAGATTAAGGTTAAGTCAGTGGTGTCGTGGCTTCAAAGAACGAGCTATAATCAACATATAGAAGAAGCGGAGCCGGCCCCTCTGGATAAAAATAAGAATTTAAGGTCATCGTGGTCCGAGTCAGGGTTTCCACTTCTTGGGACGGAGGGCAAAGATATCCTGGATATACAGAAGTCCTAATGTCTGTCAACTGTGCTCTACTGACGGCTTGTGTCAAATGCCATGGTGACAGAGCTCATTAGGAGGGAGCCGTCTAGGTGGAGGACGGGAGGGCTAGCCCTGGAGAGCTGCCTGGCCACCGGGGCTCAGCTCACCACTGTACCTGCAGGCTGACGCCACTGACAGCACATGGCTTACAGGTGTGTGTGTGTGTGTGTGTGTGTGTGTGTGTGTGTGTGTGTGTGTGTGTGTGTGTGTGTGTGTGATCACATTGGGCATAGATACAGAGAAAAGGGGGTAGATGACAGAGCGGGAGGGAGAGCAAAAGAGAGAGAGTGTGGGGTGGGGGGGGGGAGATTGTGCGGCGCTGAATGTCATGGGCGGCGGAGTCATCGTCGACGGCACGGCGCCACACAACACAAGGGACAGGCCGGGGGAGTCATCCCGCTTTCACCCCTCGCCTCCTCAAATATTGATCTGTGCGCAGCCCCCAGCGCCACGGGTTGACTCGCGCTGCCAGACTTAAGTCCTGTGGAGACGCTGGGGACCTCGAGTCCAACCACGGCCCGCTTCTCGGATCCACAGTCAACAGTACGACCAACATGTCTGGCGCTACGAGACACACGTGGCCCGCTCCCTGCTGTCGTGTCATGTTCTGGAACATCGGACCTCAATGTACTGCCGAGACGTCCTGTATAGGAACCCGCCTCGGATGCGCTCGTGTTTATATGTATCTTATACTGTCCGTTTCTTAGCCAGGGGCAGAGGACTAGCTACGCTACGCTATGCTGTAAATAGCCCAATCCATATCTGCCGCAGCCAATGGCGCAGGCTCGGTGCTCCCTGACTGCTCTGTGACATCTTAAGGTGTTTATCTAATATGCTTATTAAAAATGCATGTCATGAGGGCGAGCAGCAGAGGGGTGTTCTGGGTAGGCCTGCCGGAGCACATTAAATCAGTTGAACTAATAGATATACTTCAGATTTGCGACACACGTTTGCACACCGCGTCAGCAGTGGAGCTGCTCAGTCCCCGGTTCACAGCCAGCAGCCAAACGCAGACGAAGGTTCAAACCCCCGTCTCAGGCTCTTCTCTTGAAGGGGAAAGTGGGGATATATATGGCACCACTGTGGAAGATGCTGCAGTCAGCCTAAACAGAGTGTGGTGCGCCATTAGCATTTCACTTTCACTCCGTTGATAAATTGATGAGACATAAATAACACATGCACAATATCGTCAGCAGAAAGGCCAGTCCGGCGGTGAATGGTTTGCACCCAGCTGACAGGTTCTGGGTTCGAACCCCAATGTCCGCTCTCTACCTGCAGCCAACCCTTACTTGCAGATTAATAAAGGATTTATTGTTTAAATATCGTTTGCGGTCGTCATTTGAATACTAAAGAATGTGATGTTTTAATGGCTGTGTCCAAAACCTTGTCTGATGTGTTTGTTACTCCTGTCAGTTAGGAAACAAGCCTGTATTCTTCTTAGACGTGAGCCAATCAATAATCAATTATTTTCAGTTCATCATGTTTACTTACCTGTATGTGCACAGACAGATGGACTTAAAAACACACCAAGGAACCATACCATAAAATATCAAATATCTCTGTCATGTTTCCAAATAACCTGCAATATGTATTGCCAAGATATTTCAAACAATGAAACTATATTTCCATGCAAAATATATTTAATATTAGTGCATCTCAATATTTTCAATGAAGCGATGGTTCAAACACAATTTAGAATAAAACTCATAACGTTCATGAAACTCTACAGATAGAAAAGCACCCTTGACATGAACAGCGCATATAAAGCCAGTTTAATAACGATATGATATTGCAAACAATCCACACTGAAGATTTATAGATTTCATGTTCAGACGAGTAATATTCAATATAAGACCACAAGTGCCCGGATATCAAGATCACAGCTAATTCACAAAAGCACCAACCAAAGCAGCAGCACCATTTTTTCCTACCCTCGCACACAGCCAAACGATTAGTCATTATACAGGCAAACAGGCCCAACCCTTTCTCAAAACGCAGTCGGTGCACATCTTATTTTTTTTGCTTCCTTGTGGTTCCTTGGTGGAATCATTGCCATTCGCAATTTTTTGCCAAAGCTTTCAGAAACCCTGGCTGCCACGGCCTTGTGGTGAATAAGCGCTCCGCAGAGAGCAGGGGAATTCTCCTCATGGCACAGGTGTGGCCTGATCGTCTCACAAACCCCCGGCAGCACAAAGAGAGACGCTTTCTCTGTGAAAAGGAATAGGGGAGGTGTGAGGTGGAGGAACTCATCCACAATGGCTTCGTCGTCTTATTCCGCGATGACCTTCAGGCCAAGCTTCAAATAAATCCAACGCCAAGGGGAAATAAAAAATCTCAATGACCCTGAAGCTTCACGCGCAGAGCAGCAGATGAATACATGACGTTGAAAGGTGGGAGGAATTCTGAAACTGGAATACATTTGGAGACAAACAAAGAGACAGAGCTTAATTTCACTGGAGGCAGCACCAGTTACCCTGAATCCTGTCTTCCTGCACATTTATATTCTAAAGGAAAACAATGCAGACCTACCTTAAATCCTTTGAAATCTAAAGATAATACTTAAAGATAGTCTGCTTTCCTGAGAATAGTATGAATATAATATTAGACTGAATTAATATGTGTATATATATAATATATGTAAACAAAAACACAATTTCCATCTGAATGCCTTATTTGGTCATTTGAATGCCCTATCAAATATGAGTTACACTCTGCATTTTGAAAGACAAAAATATAATTAACAACTGTGTGTCAATGAAAATGTAAATTGATTGCCAAAGTTGCAACGGAAAAAAAGATTTGTATAAAAAAGATGCAAGTTGTGTGTTTGGGTTTTTGATTGCAAAGCGTTTCAGGATGTTGTCTGATATGCGTCAGAATCAGCCTTATCTCGCGCTGTGTCTGCGGATGCTGATGATCCCATGAATCATTCAGCCTCTGAGGGACTCGGGAGGACTGAGCTTCTGCCAAAAGGCTGACAGAACAAGAAATGAGCCTCACAACCGGGTCCTCCACTCAGGAGAGGAGCAGGGCGCGTAGAAACTAGCAATGAGCTACGAAAAGATAAACAGAAAAAAAGCAAGCAATTGCGTACTGAAAAAAAAAGTATTTGAGATATTTGAGATAAAAAGAGATGGTATTTTCCCATATGTATAATCGTATAAATCTTTTAGACTGAATTTATATATTTATATATACACATTTTCCAGAATACTTACTGAGGGCTATAATGGCAAAACAGACATGTCTTGCAGGGATATGAATATGTATGAATATAATGATTTAGCTCATGAATTCATACGCACTCTGAGACGTGGCTTCCACTTGGCTTATAGGAAGGTAACGGCAAAGAGAAATCCCAGCCGTCCTTGTGTGTCACTTACCAGCTCCAGGAAAACACCATCTCTTTTTTGTGCTGATAGCCTCATGGAGACACTTTGCCCTAACGCTTCATGTCAGATTCTGTGCTAACTAGCGCGTTAAAGAAGTAGGAATCCACCCATTCTACCACTTTCCCATTGAAAGCATTTCTTTTTTCCCACAACATGTCCAAGTTAGTGGCCTACCGACGAGGGACATAAAAAAAAAACCCTGAGACGTTGTTCTTAATACGTTTACTGTAAAAAGAATATATATATATATATATATATATATATATACATATACATATATATATATATATATATATATATATATATATATATATATACATATATATAAAACGAAACTCCATGATTTCAACTGCTTTGTCCGTTTTCTCTCCAGCATTATTATCTACACTTCAGCGACAAGGAAGTCCAGACAAGTAAATGAATGGGGGGGAGGAGAAGGGGCAGGACATGGGTTGGGTCGGGGGGGGGGGGGGGGGGGGGGGGTGGTACAAGGAGGAACACAAAACAAAAAAAATCACCCCCCTCCCCAAAAAAAACCAAGATAGAAGTAGCAAGCCCCTGAAGACTGGCATCCTGCCGTTGTGTGTCAGTCACCTAGCAACAAGTCCTCCCCATCACTTACCCCCCTGCTTGCCCCCCCCCCCCCCTCCCCCCCTCCCCCCCTCCCCCCCTCCCCCCCTTCCCCGCTGGGCTTCCTAATTCAACAAATCTGCTCAGAATGTATGGCTGCTCTTGTAACAAAACGCATTCTGCACCGGGGGGGGGGGGGGGGGGGGGGGGGTGGAGGATGTGGGCCCCCACGGAACACGCCACTCAGCTGCCCATTGACCAGTGAGGCCTTTCTCTGCACACACTGAGGGCCGCGGGACAAAGGGCCTGAAAGCAGGGCCAGCGCCACAGAGAAAACATTTACTTGTAATTGTGTTTGACTGCATAATGAAAATGATGTTCTTTTTTAATGCGGGCTTGTTAAGGCCACACTATTTTCCTTCTGGTCACCTGATTATTGTAAAGGACGGACCGCCCCGCCTGGCCTTTGGGGCGCCGGGGGGGAAATATTGAAAATGGTCCAAACACCTACCCACTCTCCGCCGTAACCCCTCTTGTGTTTCAAGTACTCACCGGCAGCAACATAAATATGTGGTCCCTGTTCATTACAGGACCGATGAGAGCGGTAGTGTACCCGCCCTCCCCCGACCCCACCCCACAGAACGGATAGCGTCAGAGAGAAGCACACACACACACACACACACACACACCCACCCACGCACACACCCACCAACGCACACACACACACAGACACACCCACCCACGCACGCACGCACGCACGCACACACACACACACACAGACACACCCACGCACGCATACACACACACACACACACATACACACACCCACGCACGCACACACAGACACACCCACGCACGCACGCACGCACGCACGCACACACACACACCCACCCACCCACGCACGCACACACAGACGCACACACTCACACGCACACACACACACAGACGCACCCCACTGCCTTGGGAAGCTCTGAGACGGTAACATTCCTGGTGCTACTTCGAATTAGCAGACCATTAGCAGGAGCATTTGGGTAGCGCCAAAAGAAAAGGGCTTCAATGGACACATTCACAGCCACTGAGTATTTGTACGCTCTGGCTCCTATTTTCTGTTTTATTAACCTGTACTTCCCATGCTCATTGGTGCATGCCCTTTTTATGATGTAGGCCTATGCTATCCCGCGGCATTCAAGTGCATCTTCTTGGTGTGAAAGGAAAGGATTACATGTAAAAGAACATGTACAAAGTAAACAGTTCAACGTTTTTTAAGCTAAGACGGTCGCACTGTGCGCGGCAGTGCGTTTGCATCTCATAAAAAAACACCTTTCCTGCTCGTAGGGGTCAGCAATTTTACATCCACGCGTATTTGAAGCTAATGTGCTTTTGAATTCAACTCAAGGTTCCTCTCCCCCCATCCCCCTCGCTTTATATGGATAGCTATTCAGCGATTTAATTGGTTTAGGACGCGCCACCCCCCGGCCCTCGTCCTCCTAAAGCGGTGGCTTTTGAAAGCGAGCGAAGCCGCGTCGAGTCACAGGTGAGGGAGCAAGGTGATCCCGGTAATGTGGGCATAGCTGACCTCTGCGCGCTTCTTCAGGGTCCTCTGTGCAAACCATGCAGGTTGGAGGCGGGCTCGCTGACCCGGGGCCCCTCCCCTTTGACCTCACCGCGCAGGAAACACACGTCTGCACGTCTTCCATCACCGCGTCACATTCATGAGCTCGGGCCGGCGGGTCGCTGCTCCCCTGGCCTCCACGCACCGCCTCAAAGGCCATGGGAATTATTCAAACTCATCCACGCTAAAAACACAACTTTAAGTCGCAACGTGTAATATCCCTCCTAGTTTATAGGCGGGAGACTTTCAGAATTAAAAAATCGAAATAACAGAGTTCTGTCCGCTCTGACCGGCGCTGCAACAGGATGGCGTGAGCTAGCGTAGCTCGGCTAGCTGGGGGAAGTGAGCCAGCGTAGCTCGGCTAGCTGGAGGGCGTGAGCTAGCGTAGCTCGGCTAGCTGGGGGGCGTGAGCCAGCATAGCTCGGCTAGCTGGAGGGCGTGAGCTAGCGTAGCTCGGCTAGCTGGGGGAAGTGAGCCAGCGTAGCTCGGCTAGCTGGGGGAAGTGAGCCAGCGTAGCTCGGCTAGCTGGGGGAAGTGAGCCAGCGTAGCTCGGCTAGCTGGGGGAAGTGAGCCAGCGTAGCTCGGCTAGCTGGGGGGCATGAGTGGGAGGGGTTTATGGTGAGTGGGAGGGGTTTATAGTGAGTGGGAGGGGTTTAGAGTGAGTGGGAATGGTTTAGGGTGAGTGGGAGGGGTTTAGGGTGAGTGGGAGGGGTTTAGAAGAGTCGATAGTACGATTATTGTAAACAAAGGGAGAGGTACGGGCTGGACAGCCATTTTTATTTGTAGAATATATCAGTTATAAGATGTGATTTTATTGATAACATTATTGAAACCACCATCATCAGCATTAAATACAGATATGCCCAGGCTATTGTTTTTTAAATTTTAAATGAAATTCCCCCAATAGCCGGGTTACCCGTGTGTACAAACTGCACGCCACCTTTGACCAATGGACACAGAGCTTCACGGTAAGAACGAACAGTCTGGTGCTGGACCAGGGACGCCCCTCTTGGCAAGCAGCTGGAGGCCTGATCGTCAAACTTGAAGTTTATGTTCTCGTTGCAGCGGAGCTTCTTGAGAAGAGAACAGGTGTCAAATAGCCAGAGAGAACGGGACTCATCGGTGGGGTCAACCGTGAGCCGTGATTGGCTAAAGGTCGGTGGATTTTGTCGCACTTGAGCGGCTGAAGGGTTTAGCGGGCCCCCGCAGCGTTTCATTTGTTTTGTAAAAGTGTCAACAAGTGAGCGGCTCTGTCTGTGGGTTCGAGACGTTTCCCCACGTGCGCCCCCCCCCAACCCTGACACCAATTACAGAGATTATGTCTTAGCGCCGCGGTGGTGTCACTGCACCCCACTGATCCCTTTCCACGAGGTCAGAGCCCCGCCCAGCAGACCGGGACATCTGCAGCTTCGTATGGTTTCACTTTCATTTGGTCGGTGGTTCAAAACCAGGGGCACCCCAAACCCCGGTGAACGATGAATAATTAATTCATTAATTTAATGAACTCTGGTAACACGACTAAGATCCTGTCTGGTGAATGAGTTATAGGGCTCAGTGGAAAAAGTAGTCTGTTGATGTGTGTCTAGAAACATAAAAAAAATAATAAGCTCCTCACTTGCTGGTATAAATATGTTTTATTATAAATCTTTTGGTTGACAAGAAAATCAGTTGTGGATTTTCTACTAGCAGGTGTTTTGAGCGATTGAAGCAGATAATGCCTACTTTGCATCGACCAATTGCTTTCTAATGCCAAAGATATATGAATACGAAGAGCATGAATACGGGTTAGATGCGCCTTCTGACAACCTTCAAGGCCAGGGCACGACTCATTCATGAGCCAATTAACGTTGAGTAGACCTTTAGTAGGCCTATCTATCATCTATCTATATATGTACCTTTATATCTAACTAGGCCTATATCTTTCCATCTATTCGTCTAAGATGAGGTAAACCTTTAGAATCCCTGGAGGGAGATTCAGGTGTCATAGCGGCAGTAGTAATGAGAATAAAACACAGGATAGTTAGAGAACGAGGCCTACATAACCAAACCAAGATAAAAAGAATAAGTAAAGATTAAGTCAAACTTAATCTTTCCTTAAAAATATTTCTGCACTGGATTTCTGAAAGAGAGAATGATTGAACATAACTAGTCTGTCAATACATTTAAATATGTAGGCCTAGCCTACATATAAATAGTCTCAATCTATCAATCTCTGTCTATTGATAGATATAAATTACGTATGCTATTATGATTTACTATATTAATTAAAATACAATTAATTATTAAATATATGAGTCCATGCAGGACTCCGTAGGAATAAACACAATAGTCTACAGAGCAGTCCAAAAAGTTCCGATGTGGCGGTCTAATTCTGTTAATTTTAATTCACTTATCTTTTAAAGCAAATAAAAAACCACCACCAGAGGCATTTAACATGTTTTTATTTCTGTGTGTATATATTTCTTTGTAATAAAATAGGTTATATTATTACGCTTTTGTTATCTATTCCCCATTGCAATGTTGCATTGTTCTGAACAAAAACTGAACCCCTCTAAATTCTCGCCAAACCACACAGAAAATACGCCGTCCTACTTTACATGTCACACGCTATTTTTAGATTGTGCTCCGCTTCATCTGTAGACCTATTCATACATTTGTTTAAGGACGATGCAATTGTGTGGCAAACAATTTTAATTAACCATTGACTGGAATACGACGAAGCGTAAATATTGGGTGAATGCCACAAATCAGCCGTTGCTTTAAAGCGCCAAACAAGGGGTCTATAGGTTTCATTATTTGGTATATCCTACCTGGATGTTGATTCGAGCTAATAAATAAATAAATAAATAAACAAAGGGGGGAACACCCCCCCCCCCCCCCCCCCCCCCCCACCCGTGGCCTCTCCACAGTCCTCGGCCGTCTCCTTTCTGTGAGTTTCCACGTTAATTGGCAGCAGTTGAACTGGGAGCAGTAAATCAAGAACCGAGGAGTGTATTGAGAGTGGGACCACCCACTGCCTATTTTCGGTGGACTTTTTTTGATAGACAATGTAGGCTAAAGATACTCGAGGGGGCAATGTTCTGAAACCATGAATGGACTTTACAAGAGCAGTGGTCCCCTACTGTCACATTAAGATGAATTGCGAGGAAAAACAGAATATTTGTTTGAATGAAGGCCTATTATATATTTACGTCTTGGTTATTGTATATAAACAGCAATAAACAAACAGTTTAACAAGGGGTCATGACCGTCGGGGTTACTGCATGAGAAATAGCCTAAATAAAAACTACCAATGCAATGAAAACAAAAACACGAGCAAATTGGATGTGACACATTATATCAAAAATATTAGGCAAATTCATTGTTCAATACAGGGTTAGCCCTATATTGACCCTAGTCTGCATGAACATTGGACTAAGAATCTGGTTTTAAATTCCCTCTTGAAGTTGTTCTGTAATCATAAAAAATATCTAGTCTGAAATAGTCAGAAAGAGACAGTTTCTCAGCACCGGCTTGTTGAAGTAGTGCTTTCTTTGTCTTCCATTATGACATCTTACAAAACTACACAACTAAAATACCAAGGCTACTCTTGATTAAATACCTTTTCAGGTTGGTGAAACCGTCCACAGGGCTGTGATAAAGGTAGCATAGCGCCCACAGCCACATCTCAAGGAGGCCAATAGGTAAAATATTAGGAAGATGAAATTAAGAATTTCTCAATAGAGCAACTATTCCATGGCCACAAAAAACAACAAGTAAACGTAAATCTAAATATCATATTGTTTGTGGTGTCAGACTTCATTATCTCCCTTATTTTGTTCTTTAATATCCAACCAAACCAGAGAATACATTTCAAATGTAGCCTACTGCTCTTCAAAATGATAGCCAAAACAGGAGGGATAAGCGTAGTCAGTTCCCTTGAGCTCTGTAACCATAACTCCTTAATCCTGCCCAAATGATGAATCAAAATTCTGTTAAGTAAAAGGATTTGTAGCGAAGAAACGACAAAAGCGGTTAAATGCAAACCATTTTTAGTGAAGTCCATCTTGACCTTTCATGCCTGCCAGATTCCAGAGTAGGCTATTGCATGCTCATTACAGTAAAATAACCCAGAGACAGGAGAACACAGGCTTTCTATATCACTACACCAAGTTCCTTTATGCTCCACAACTTGCTGCTCTTAATGGTGGCTTCTCTGTGCTGGTCCTTCCTCCACTGGGCGTCTGGGCAGGAAGTTGTCCTGTAAAGGCTGAATACTGACCACTTTTGTTCTCTCACAGTCGCTTTCAAACCTAACAACACACAGAAAGAAAATCCCTCCCACACCTGCATGAACACTTTTTTTTTTCACCAGGGGGAACTAGCATGTCTTTGAATAACTGGCGAGGAAGTTCCAAGTAAACTGCTTTTTAAGATTGGAAATGGCAATAGAAACACTCTTTTCATGTAACAGTAAAAAAATAAGAAATAATCAGTGAAAACTGGATTTCCTGTTTGGGGCAGCGGAATCAGAGTAGGCCTTGAGAGGGGCAGAAAAGAAAAGAAAATGGAGGACCTGTGCATGAGTGGGGAAGACTAATGGTGTAGCACTCGAGCCACACTCTTCATACGCAACACTAGCACCCAGAAACACACAACTTACAATTCACCCTGCCTGGAAATAACACTTCTAATACCCTGTTTGATCAGAAAACTCATGTGGTGGTTGGTCACGGTGGAGACCAGGGATACCCGTTACAGGCACCACCTTATTGGCACAACAAGGATTAATATTCAACCGAACATGTGTGACGGAGACCGAGGGTCCCCGGGTTCATCCCTTGCTTGGCCTCCAGGGTCCACCGGGGGTTTTTGCACAAGGTCAATATGACAATGTCCCTCCGTCAGTTGTGGTGCGTGTCCCACCACACGTGTCACACCACACGGCCGTGTGTCTTCACAAGCTCAGCGGAGGGCATTCTGCTCACTGCGTCTCGGGGTGTCAGCACAGGACAATGAATCCGAGGGAAAATGCTGTTCTTTCTCATAGGGCTGAATTATATTATTATTAATATTGAATTCCTGTAGATATTGCACTTTATATACATTTAGCATATTGTGGCAGCAATGCCACTAATCATAATATCGCTTAAAATAATTGCTTTTTAAAAACTCTGTGTGCATTAACTTTCTCACACTGTAACCGGAAATCGTGCAAAAACGGATTCATTTTCAGCTTGAAGCTGATGTTTGTACGATTGACTATAGCCATTATAATTAAAATTGCAAACCTGGTTGTTAACAAACAAGCCAGCGGGTTGGCTCTGTATAATAACATCAACTACGTGGGAACAACACTGCTGCACAACAACACCACTTCGTTGTCTTGGAGCTGTTGTTTTGCCATTGTTGTGCTCTGAAATGACTTTCAATTGCTTTTAAATTGCCGTTTGTGTTCGAGATGTATGCGATATTCCCTTCAGGCAATTAGGAGGAGAAAAAAGAAGTAGGCCTTCTGTTCAGTAAAACCAGAATGACAGTTTCGTCAATGTTCTGGGAAAACAATTTAAACAATTCCCTAACAAACGGGAGTAAACGCTTTCCAAAATAATTGCAGATTGCTTACTGCCATCGGTTATTGCATGGCGTCCAAGACATGTCCAAAGAAGACATTTCCAGGGTAATCATTTAGATATTACCACAATACTAAGCGGTAGCCTTGGTACATATTTGAGGCATACTGTTGCCTTTTACTGCTGAATAGGCAGACTGATGCTGGAATGTTAACGTTAGGATTGTATGGTTTAATATTTATTATCTTCCATTTATTAGTCCCTATTGGTTACAACTAAAATCATGCTAAATCTTTTATTTTTTATATAACCTGGTTTGAACAAAATGTTGAAAACACTGATGGATGTTATTAGGAGGGATGAAGGAGCATTTTGTGAATGAATGCTTCAGAACTGTGTACATTTTGAGCGACTCAAGTGAACATTACAAAAGAGAAAGACTAGTACGTGTTGACAGGTTCATTTCCCAGTATAATAGTGACGTTACTTAACCAAACAACTGATCTGTTGAGAGTCCAGGGAAGGCAGTGTGGAAAAATATGTTAAAGGAATTTATTTGAACACAAACCTATCAAAACTAGGAAACGTTTTTAACAAAACAGAATACAATGATAGATGAACTGTTTACGGTGTCTTTATTCATGAAACCCAAGGGAGATGTTGAACAATCTCAGGTTGTACACCAAACACTGCAAATCTCTTTCATTGGGAATTATCAACTGACAGAGACTCACCCTTTACATTAACCTGGAAGTCATTGCTGGAAGTTACGACAGGGCAGCAACAATGAACACACACTTATATGTGCTAGGAATAAAAGACACATATTTGAAGGAGTACAATAAGGCAACCCTAAGCTGGCTGAAGCTCTTCCACAAAGAGAGACGCGTGGATGAGAACACAAGCTCAGAGCGAGCGTCGTAGATTGGCACCAGTGTTTACCGTGGACTATTATTGGAACCAAGCCTTGGTGGCAAGGTTAGAAATATAATAAATGCATTGCAAACAGTCTGTGAAAGTAAGGGGAATGCGTGGTTCCCATTGAGTCAAACGTAGTGAAAAGACCGCTGCAGTCCTTGAACAGCCACGCTTTAAGGTCTCCGTTCTTGAGAAGCCATTCAGAATGGGATAAGATTGGAAATATTTTCATAATGGCCATGTATGTATTACAGTTGTGTACATAACTTGTGGATATTGAGCCCTTTGTCCATCCTAAATGCACACAGTGGATATTCAGCTCAGCACGATGTTGATGCCATTTTGTCCTTTCAATCCAAGACTATTTTGTGTGAAGCGCACGAGGTAAAGGACACATCTGAGTAGCTGGGGAATGAGAGTAAACAAGAAAATAGGTGTAAAAGTCACAAAGGTTGTAAATTCCCAATGGGCCTCCTGTTTATTCAGGCTGATTTGTTTGCATGCCTAAAGTGTAGAGAATATTTGTGAAATTTGACCATGTAAGACCAAAAACCCAGTAATGTAAAGTGTCCCAATTTGGTGACCCCAAAGCCTTCACTCTAAGAAAATACAGCAATATGAAGAACCCGAATATATTCAGTTCATGCACTTTCTATTACTTGCACTCCACACACAGTGCTTCTGGACGCGATACAAACATGTAGAACCCACTGTAGAAACACAGCTCACAACATCTACAGATAAAGTATTTTAAGGGAAATAACATAACATTTTTGAATTATGCAGCTAAATAATAATGATGACTGGAGTGTAAGCTATCAAGCAACAAAGTGTCTACAGTAACATTGAACTTCCCTTTCAAACAGAATGTCCTGTGAATGTATCTTTCAGAGATGTGGTCGTTATAATTATAAGTCATTTACAATCATTCTTTTCATCTCATGCAGGGGGTATAGATATACACTTATAGCTGTAGTAAGCAACTCTGTAGCACCAATATTTACCCTCGGATTAAGTATGAGGTGATCGCATGACAAAAATGAACGAGGGTTAGCAAACATGACACCTGTCACTATCACTATCACTGCACCTCACTGTGGACTGATATACACAAAGGTTTCAAATAAATGAGGTGAAGAATGGACAGACGAGAGACCTTTCACTTAATCTAAATTGATCTTACACGGTAAGACAATCAAGGTGAACTGACAAAGTTTGAAAATGACAGGTGGGGGTGACCGACAGGTGGGGGTGACCGATAGTGAGCCGAGATGACAACATGATGACAATATGCAAATGCCAAGGCTGGCATCCAATGACAAGCCCCCGTTTTAGCTGAAACCCCGGAAGAAGAGGATGTCTTGGTCCTGGGGAGGAGAGAGAGCAAGGGTAGTGATGTATGAGGGGTCAAAGGTCAACCGCAGTGTAAGCATGCAGTGCCGAGGGGTTGGTCACACAACGGGGGCATGCTTCCAGGCGAGGTGTCGGAGGGTGCGCATGAGGACTGAGAGACACAACTGTGCAATGTTATATCCATGACGACGATGTAGATGATGCTGGGGTGGCAGCGAGATGCATGTGGACAGCTGGAGGGTCAGACAAACAGAACGTTGACAGCATGCTTTAAGAGGTCAGCTCAAGACGCATCGTTAAAAGAGAAAGTTTGTGTGTCATCAGGTGTGGGGACGCAGGGTTTAAGTTAACAGGGCTTGAAGAAAATGAAGAAACACAGTTTGACAAGTCCGTTTGTTTTCATCATGTTTAATCTCAATCTGTACCCCATTTGAAACATACAGGAAATGAGCGCTCCCCACAGGGTTCACAACCTCCGACAGGTGGAGGAGCGCGGAGAAACATAAGAGCTGGTCCGTATTCCCACACCAGGGTTTATTTCTGCAGTCCAACGTCCGCTCGGCGCGCTTGGGACCCACTGACGAGCTGTAATCAAACTAGCGAGTCACGGGCCGCTCCCTGATCTACCTGTCCCGCGGCTGAACCACACCCACCAGGGGAGGGGGGATGAAGCCTCACCCCTCCAGAGGGGTGGGTCGCTCACGGCGGCGGTGAGAGAGCACCCTGATCGGTGAGAGCGCCCTGATACGGGGCCACAGCGAGGCGCCTAACGAGCTGTGGGTTAACGAGGCCGCCTCGTTTGGTGGCCTAATTCAGCGGGCCAGTCTGGGGTTTCCCAGGGCTGGGGCTTGTGTAACCCACCTCATGCAAGTGGGGGAGGGGCGCGGTCATATATGCTTTCAGTGGGGAGTAGGGGGACCAAGGGGTGGTGGGCGGGGGTGGTAGGTGGGGGTGGGGCAGTAGATGCCCTCCTTTATGCCTGATAAGGGTGTTTGTACACACCAATTATTTAATCACCTCAGCCAAGTGAGAAGAGCGTGCGTTCTCTGTGGCAAACTGACCCCGGGCGTCCAGTGCATTGTGGGAGGGAGGAAATGGAGAGTGCAACAGAGACCGGGGGGGAGGGGGGGGGGGCGTTAAGGGGGATGGTCATCGCGTTAGAACGAGGCAGAAGGGAGTCACGTCCTGGGCGATATTTGTTGAGCGATGGTTTTACTGCGTGCGTTTACTGTGTTATCTGTGATTTGCACGCGCCGTAGATACATATTAATTCGGGTGGGAGTGGGTTGTTGATCCTGGTCAACAAAGCCTTTAGGGCGGCGTTTCAAAACGGGAAACCTCTGATCCACGTGCAGCACAACATATTCACCGCACATCCGCTTCATTTGACCGTCTCACCCGTCGTTCAAATGTCCTCCCAGCCCCACCACCCACCCACCTAAAGAATGAATGGAGAAGGATGCTGGAGCACATTAGCCCTCCCCCGTGCTCGCTGACCTTGGCGTGGGCCCCCCCCCCGTGGGGGCCTGCATGGTAGCATTACTCAGGCTCCACCGGCTCTCCAGCACGAGAAACAGAGCATGACATGAACCCAACAATGGCAGGCAGATGACGGCCGACTCGGCGTCCGATGAGGACTATCGCTGATGCGGCCGCTTTCCTCGGATTGGGGGGGGGGGGGGGGGGGGGGACAGTGTGAATCATTAGGAGACACAGGTGGCCTAGGATCTAATGTGTTGCCTGGTGTATAGCTTTGCGGCCTCTGTGCGTTGTAGCATCCAAAGGCCCGTTTCAGGATGCCTCGGTGATCTGAACATAACCAGACTTAAACGTACTGAAGTCGAAATATTGAGTACGCAGTTGTACTTGTCAATGTCTATTGTACTTTGCACAGTAGACATTGTACAATAGTGACAATAAAAAAGGTTACCATAGCAACGGAGGGGGCGGAATCAAACAGAAGGCAGCTCGCAATGTCTCACAATGTCTTGTACGCATCAATGGATTTTCTATTTATAAAATACCATTATGAACCATTCTGCAGTAATATTTGCTAAAATAATGTTTAATCTCTGAAAATGTAAAAATTAAGGGGCTGAAACTCCTAGTTTGACAAAGTGCAGAAATCTTTCCAGGACTATAATTTAACTGAAACCGCAGTTTGAAAATTATTGATAATTTAGCCAATGATCACTTCAAATTATGAGATCTGAAATGTTCAATAATGAGAACTCAGTCAATGCTTGCGTTTGTAGGGACTCTTAATTAGCAGAGTAAATAACACTGCCCCCCTCTGGCAGAGCTGGGTGACTGAATAATTGCCTTTGACTAGATGTCACTCTTAATATAACCATAGTTAATTTGAATAATTAATTTAAGGGTAACTAAAGAGGAAAATATAACATTGTTCAAGAGAACCTACGTTTTCATAAAGGAATATATATATATTAAAAAATCTAAAAAAGTTGATTGGGTAAGAATATAAAATGTTTTTAAATAGGAGGGCCACACTATTCTACTTGTTGGAACGGTTGTAGGAAGATTAAAACAGACTGCTTCAAAAGCGTGTGGGATGCACACACCTGTCCACGCGGCCGTCCAGGTGACCCTCACAACAATCCACCCGATCCATTAACCGCCCACCACTGAGCACCGCGTGAACTCTGCCCTTCTAACGCGGCTCCCGACATCATGTTGACATTTAGCGTAATCCCTCCCATAGCTCATAAGCCCAGCTAGCCCGGACCGCAGCCTCTGGTCAACACGCCTCACGTAAACACGCCCAGGGGAACTACAGTCTGATATCCAGACAGGTCAACGACGCTCCGCGAGGTCGAGTTCTCTTCTCCTCCTCCTCCTCCTCCTCCTCCTCCTCCTCCTCCTCCTCCTCCTCCTCCCGCTGTTCACAGGCCTGCAGATGGCCAAGCTACCGACTCACTGACAGAGAGACGAGGCCAGGAGGACCACCTCAGGCCCTCGTGTGAAGAAAGACTCTTTCCTACCACTGCACCTTTACATGAATGCCAACGGTGACAAACGTCAATCTACTGTGACGACGCCGAGTCCACAGCAAGGTACTGCACCTTCGCCTCGGTGGGGTTTCGACGGCGCCACAAAGGTACCCCCCATGTGTGACTCTGTGAAGTCGGAGCAAAGCCTTTGTTTCCCATTTCTGCACAGGACGGCAATATGCAGTGTAACATGATACATGTTCAGGGTGAAGCTTTTGTAACACCACTCAAACCCAATTCATCCCATTCCCTTAAGATTCAAACAGGGAGAATCCCTCACTTTGTTCCCATGAGTCTGTCTGAGCTAATCGAACAGGCAGAATTGGATCGCTCCCAAAATGAACTTTAGCCATTAACTCAACTTTAGCCATTAACTCATGCCATTAACTGTTACCAACTGTAACTGTGCATATGATTGTTCCACCACTGCTGATTTAAAACTGACCCGTTTAATGTATTTATAAAATATAGCCAACACACCAGAAGAGATTAAATGAGAGGTAAAAGGTAACGACCCATTTATTTAGTGATACATTCTGCAAACTAGAAATTTTATTCAAACTTCAGAGGCTAAAAAATTAAAGAGAAGAAAATATAGGGAGGCAATTCAGGGAGAGAAAAGCATCAATTCACAAGCAAGGAATGCAATTTGTTCAATCAACAACACAAATCATACAGTTTAGTTCGGGAACAAAGCTTTTTTTTGTTGTTTTTACATTTTTTCTGCCATTCCTGTGGAGCTAGATCATGATACAAAATTTACAATTATTAAACTTTGTAAAATCACCCACAGAGGCCTCTGAGAAGCACTTGAATCAACATTGACAATACTTATCTACATCACTCTAAAGCTTTTTTGATCATAAATATAGCAGACATGAATGTATGTATGCACATTTTAATGCTTACCGATTATTAAACACGTGAATTTGTATTTTAAGTATGACATCATCTTCAAGAGTCCCAACAAAAAATTAATCAAATAAACGTTCAAGACTCAAAGAGGATGAAAAACAAACGTCGCATACGAACCAGCAATGTGGGAAATGTGTACCGTGTGACTGCAAACACATTGCTGTGTTTGCACTAGAAGTCCTGGAGACAGGTAGTGAGCTTCCAGCATGTACTGTGGACCACAAACCTTCTCATAGTGTTGAATTGATTAAGTACTCGGAGGGGGGGGGGGGGAGAAGGGGACATTAAAATTGGGTAAGGCAAATCGGTGAGCTTATTAATGAGCTGAAGAAAGTTAGCAGTGAGGGTCAGGTCCCTCCTACGGGGGTGGGGGTGGGGGGGTGGGGGGGAGACGGACACACACACACACAGTCATGGCTGCTAAGGGTCAGACAGTTAATGCCACAACCAAAGTACGTTGATATGTACACAAGGGCGCAAGCATTAAGCAAATCTCTTGATCTTTAGTCAGGTAGACCTCTGTACAAGAATATACACAAGTTCCAGTCAAGCAAAGGTAACCCTGTAATAGCTTTATCGTTTTTTTCAAAGCCGGTTATACAGACGATCAGTGCATATGACCATTGTCATCAATCACACCTACTACCTCACATTGTACAGTTCTAGTACCCAGAACTTTGATACAATTCTAGATCTCTCACCTACATAAATATTACACAGGTAAACAGGTTGCTGAAATTACTATAGGAGAGTTTTGGAGCTTTGTGGGAGGAAAACATTTTCCTAAAAGGCCATGGGCAATAGGTGTTTTGCTAGTTACCAAAATAAGTTATACTTTACAGTGGACATATTTTCTTTCATCAACGCCCACTTCCATCAAATACTGTACATGAACATCAACTCAAACGGGCCAGCCTTACAAGCAAGCTTGTCTGTGTCCTTTTCAAGGAGACTCCAATACCGTCACACGTCAATCTGTACAGCACTCAGTGGGCGTTCTCTAAATCCTTTAGAGCTATAAAACTAATATCAGGAATAAATCACTATGAGGGGGATCAATAAAAATAAAACATAAACGCCTAACACTAAAATCCAACCTAAAAAGGACAGCACCATATCCTCTGAAAGACATGTTATCGGAACAAGCTTAGGAAAATACTCCCGAAAAGTAGCGCAGCTATGTCCCCAGCCATACAACTTACCATCCCCTGGCACCAAGTGTGTTAGGTTCTGGACTTAATTGATGTGTTCGGTTATTCTCTAAGAGCCAACACCGGCTTGATAAGAAGTTAAGCAGTGAGGGTCAATGTTTCAGATCAATGACTATTGTTCATGGGGCTGGAAGAGGGGGGTTGTCAAGAACTCAATATTTTTTCCTTCCAACTAGGACTTCTGAATGTCCGCCATTTTCTCCCCGTTAATGCTAATTATTCCCTTTAGGTACTGAGGTAAGATGGATGAACGCTAAACTATATGATGGACCAGCATGATCCCGGAGCAACCCTGCACTGCAGGCTGCCCAGAGAATGTGTTGGATTTGCTGGTGTAGCGAGAGGTAAGGATGTCAAAGAGAGCTGAGGGCCCTCTCTTGAAGAGGAAGTATGTGACGCTTCTTAAAGAATCCTGCAGAGTATTGCATGAAATATGTCATTAAAAAAGACTTGGAATTTCATCTGAGTCGACGACAACATGACCGTGTCAGGCGAGGTTAAGCAACAATACCAAACACTAAATATGTGCTTTCGATACAGATTTGACTGAACAACCAAAAATAGAAGGAAAAAAAAAGTATGATGGCGAATACATTTTGACTAAACTTAGTATTTCCTCACATCTGCATTTTTTCCCGTTTTGAATCACACTTTTTTAAATATATTTTTTCCCTTTCAGTAGGCCTAATATGAAAAGGGGCCCCATTAAGATCCTCACAACTCACATTTCCACAGAACACCTTTTCTTACCAGAGATCTATAATCATTCCGTTTCCAGAATCAGTTCAGAACAGAATCCTGAGGAAGAGATGAACGATCAGCATCTTCCTCACAGGTCTCAAACTGCACGACCACTCTTAAAGAATCATGAACGTATTCTCTTGGATTATCTAGAGCTATACAAACGATCTAAATGTAGATAGGGCATCGGATGACTATATGGGGCACTCTGCTATAAAAAGCACATCTGACGGAATTATTTTAAGAGCTGGATGAATCCGAGCTGATAGAAATTCTGTTTTTCCCGACTGCAAATTCATGATCAATTGGTGTCAATCCCTTGAGTGGGGGACTGGGACATGTTAAACCACCAATAATCAGTTCAGTTCCTCAACAAGAGTACAAAATAAACCCCTAACTCAATCTGCATGATTTATTCCTTGAAAGTCAAAATATTTACAAAACACAAAAATTCCAACAATGCAATTTTAGATAGTTAGGGGAAAATATAATCTCAAATAAGACATTTTCTTCAAGAAACATGTGTTTGGAATACATGTTTAGTTGGAGACTATTGGTGGTTTTAAAAAGGGAAAATAACTGCAAATCAGATCAGACTACAGCAGCAAACTGTATTGTGCTCTGGTTTGGGGAAACACGCAGATTAAATAGTGAATAAAAAGCTGCTTTATGACCAGTAGATGTTATTGCATTCTGTTCATTTGTTCTTGGTTAAAACGTACACATAAAGACCAATTCAAAATAAAAATAAAAGCATCACCTTGAAGTGAAGAGTATAAAACGCTCCCGTATTCAGGTTAGTTAGATTTTGTCGCCCAGAGACATCAGTGCTTGAACTACTGGCATGGCTGAATTTCAAGGACAATGCCAAAAGCAAGACGTACCATTCTATCCATAAAAACGAGAAGAAAGGTCCCATGGACGAGACACTTGGCGCTGAAGGAAACTTTAAATCGTATGGCACCGCAATGTTGGGCGTTGTATATTTATAAATGTTCATGTGACACAAAGCTGGACAGTGGCGATGCCCAGGCTGAATAACACCCATCAGATGACAATGGTGAGTTTAATTATAATCACTTTTTTTGTTGGCTGTTTTATATATTTAATAATATATATATTTTAAAAAAGTGGAATACGGTGAACGCAGACTATGGGTTAGCATTGGGCAAAAATTCCTTAAGCTCTTTGTTGATTTTTTTATGTATAGTTTATATAGATTTGCATAATAACAAATCCACACACAAAGTTGTTAACAGTGTCTTAATGAGACTTTTCTTTGTACAAGGGAATATGGAAAATGTCATTTTTCCATATTACCTTCCTCATAGGTCTAAGAAAGAACATTTTTTTTATCCACTCCAGGCTTTTGAAATGGCTGAGATACAACTTGCCATTATAACTTGAAGATCTACAGAAAAAACACAAAACACAATAATAAAAAAAAGAAAGCACAGGAAAATAAATGATTAGAATGGTTTGATAAAGAGCTTACTGTGCTGTCATCCTATACAATTTACCCGTTTCTTAAAGGAGCAAAACCTAACAGAAAACAAACGCGCAAGCAGAGACAGTGGCTGGAGGACAAACAGTAATATTCACTGAATAGACATTTGTTAGAACTCCAGAAGAGCAGGAAAAAAAAGGCAGATAGTGCATAAAAAGGTTCTCTTTTTAATTTCTTTCATTTTTTTAACTTAAAATCAAGCTGAATTAAATACAGGCTGTTTGTACAGGACAATTGCACTTCACAAAAAAAAACTGAAATATACAAACACACAAGGAAATGTGAATCAAATTAATTACAGAAAAAAAAAACATCCTTAAGCTGATTGATTAATTGGAAAGAAAGTAAAAGAAACACCTGGTGGAACAAACTTGTTTGGGATTACTTAGGAGGGAGGCGTTAGGTTGGATGAACACAAGGGAAGGAGAGATGGGAGGGGGGGAGACAGAGTGGGGATCCTCCATTCCAGAGTGGACAGGTGCTGCACTATTCCAGGCTTGTGTGCACACTCCTCCTCCAATGAAATTCCCTTCTTAGAAAGCAACCGCTCTGAGTGGCAGAGAGCCTGGCTGCTGAGCGGCGTGGCGGTGGCCTGGACAGGATGGTGCTTTTAACTATGCTGTGTTAGTGGTGGTGGAGGTGGTGGTGGTGGAGGTGGTGGAGGTGGTGGAGGGTGGGGGTGGGTGGGGGGGGGGGTGCGTTACCACATGTCGTCTGTGGACGCGGAGTCCTTGACAAGAGAGGAGAAGGAAGGAAAAACCCTTCAGACTCTGGAGCCACATTCCATGGAGCTCAACAGGTTTCATCAAGGACATGCATCATACACGGTCAACAAAAAAACGCCCGCACACCCGGACCTCTTGACCACGACGTGACCGACGGTCAGGCCCGGGTAATCGTTTCGGGTTTCAGGACATTTACCTTTCCGGACACGGTGAGACAGACGAGAGCACTGCTATGTTCAGCTGTGCGCTGCTCGGTATTTTAGGAAGACTACATGGATGTTGGTGCTTTGCACAGAAGGCCTTAAAACGCGAGAAGACGGCCTCATCTTCTCGCGTCAGGCCGTCAGTAACCTAGCAATAGCTCGGCACTGCGTTGGCAACAAAGTCAACCAGATGGCAGACAAAACAAAGTGGTGTCAACTCTCAGAATCTGAGGTGGAATAAGATTCACCTCAGCATAAGACCTGTGTGTGTGATGAGGGCCAGATTCACCTCAGCATAAGACCTGTGTGTGTGATGAGGGCCAGATTCACCTCAGCATAAGACCTGTGTGTGTGATGAGGGCCAGATTCACCTCAGCATAAGACCTGTGTGTGTGATGAGAGCCAGAGTCACCTCAGAATAAGACCTGTGTGTGTGATGAGGGCCAGATTCACCTCAGCATAAGACCTGTGTGTGTGTGATGAGAGCCAGATTCCACAAGGTGAAGCTACAAATTATTATTAATAAATTATGACAGTACCGGTCATAATTTATTGTGACCAATAAATTATGTATTTACCATTGGAGGGGTAAATACATTATAAATGATTGCCATGGTCTTTACATGCAATTCAGATTACAAATGGTAAAGGTTAGGCATTAAACCGACTGTTAAAATAGTTGAATACACCAACCCTGATCATTGGGCTCAAAGATCAGACAACCCAGTCGTTGCTGCCAACCGAATGACTTCAAAACATATTATTGCCAATGGCAATATTATTCACTTGTCAATGGCTACCCACACTTCATAAGGAAGAAGTCTAAGTGAAGGGGCATTGCCCTGGATCGGTACGCAGGTGAAACAATGCCCACCAAGTCCAACAACGGTACCAACTCAGCAATGAAGGCTACAGTCCGAAATCATTTTGGTTCATAATAATCAGCCTCGATAGCTCACCTCTACAAGCATAACAGTTTCTCTTTGTGGCTAACAGAAAATGTTGTTTTACTGGGTTTACTGGGCTTGGTTCAGACCAGTAAATAGTCCTCAACTAAATTATGTGAAAGAGCAGAGATGTATGATAAATATTGATCAGGAATTTAGGCTAAGGTGAATTTTTTTTTTTAATTATCAATATTCTAAAGTACACAAAATTAATGTCAACCATAAGCATAGATAAGGTTTTCTGAAAAACCTTGTTTTGGTCTTTCTACTGTCAGTTTACAGGGAACATGAATGAATGTTTCACTGTTTGCGAGGGCCAAGTCATCCATCCACGCAGCATAAGGCTCAGCTTGGCACCATGTTGGCTGAGAAATTCAGTACGGCAAGCAATAATTACACACACATCTCAGAATACATGCATGGATGCATTTTTCCATAAGAAACGTTATTCTCACAAAAGGATTAAATGTATGAACCAGTAGAAGATCCAGGTACCGGATATTGGGCTTGATATCAATAGACAATTTGGATCTGATCTCAAGAGCCAAATTCACACACACACACGGTTTATACGTCAGTGGCAGATACTGGCGAAAGATATTGTTGCATCACCAAATAATTTGCCTTCTGGTTTACACCATTTAAAAAAAGAAATCGAACTTTTTATATCATTTTAAATACTGTGGCAAGAGAAACAAAAGGTGAATTGTATACTGTAGTGCTAAGCAAATATTTGCATGCAGAAGATATTTTCCATTATGGTGGAGGTATTTCTGGTTTCTAGTTTGCATATTTTCAATGGGATTGTGAAAAAGTAGTGTAATGCTCAGTGTTATAACATCAGGGACCTACTGAAGGTTGAAGCAGTACATGCAGTGTGTGAGAGACAAGGGATCATTTGTATGAGCATCTAAAGAATGGCTGGTGACCAATCCTTTTGCTAGGTAACAGGTAACCATTGGCAAATGCTCACATTTTCTTTTTTTAAAGAATACACTTTTTGCAGAAATGTTTAGTCTATAACATAAAATGGGCTGTATCAAAGCAAAAAGGTTTTGACATTGAAACAGGGATACCCATAGGATACCTCACCATTACGTATTTTAGGACAGTATACCATTCATTACAGTATACTAGGACATAATACTTGCTCAGCCGAACAACCACAAAAAAGTAGTGATTTCATGTCCAGGACAAGAGATTAAGAAGAATTACGTCCAGTTAGAGATTTCAGTTTTGGAGACATCAGTACTCTCCTGGATTTAGCACAAAAGGTGCAAACTCTTTAAAAAGGACAAGTAAGAAAGATATACATCACATTTCTGATTACAGTGAGTATATACTTAATTGGTCTGCTTACTTAAGGCTTGAGTCAGAAAGAAATGTCGGATCAGGAATGAGATAGACCTATATTTTAACCTTTTGAGAGGGCCAGATGTAACTGCATTGAGGGGACTGCATTAGTGAAGAGTAATGACTAATCAAAGTGTATTAAGCTATATTTGGATTCTGCCAATGCATCAATGACAGTACCACTATCACCTATAATCTTTATTTTTTATAAATGTGCAAAATGGGTTGAACTGTTAAATTAAAAGTAAATTGGATAATTTACTTTTAAATAATGTAGTGGTGTACACAAATAAATGGTGTAGTGCTTAACACTTTCGCATTGTAGTACGAGTTTTTTTCCTATTGATCAGACGGTGTGTTAGAACTAGGAATTTAATTTACTCTGGGTTGTGATGGAAGAACATTCTGGCCTTCATTTTGTTGTGGTTTTAACCAAAAAATTAAAACACTCCTCTCACTGCACATTTTCTTTTGAAAAATGTATAAAGAATATAACATTTGTTCAATACAAACTTTAAAACAGCCTCCCTTCCCTCTGCACACCTTGTTTGCACAATTAACCGTTTTTTTTTTTTATGCCTGCAAATGCATTACATTTTATTTAACCATGAGTAGAGAGCACGACTCGAGCAATATTGCACTTTTTAACACTCAAAGATCTAGTGGATTGTCTCTTTTTTTTCCATTTCAGTACAGTCCTTACTGTACCGCCACTAGCTCACAAAAGCATGTCTTAAAAGACTCAATGATATAAAAAAAAAGGCATGCATGCCACAAGGATCTTAAGTGTACAAGCCGCGCAACAACAGCATGCAGTCAAACAAGAAGGACCTAACAGAGGAGTGAGCCGCGTAGAGAAGCTGGGATACTTACTGTGTCATCACTTCGGTAGGGGTTCAGTTTGACGTACATCGCTTCAACTACGCTTCGTCTGGAAAGAAAAAACACAAAAACAAAGTTACCTTTCAAAAGATTAACTGCAATACATGTTCTGCTGCTCGATAAGCCAGCGGCATTCCCCTTTCCAACGTGAGAGGGAGCGCTGGGGATGGACGCACCCTCGGGACACCTGCCGAGCCCACTTACTTGCTGGCCAGCTCTCCTCCAGGGGGCAGGTTAGGGATGCTCTCCGACGCCAACGTACGCATCACGTGCACCAAGTCCGGGACACCTTCGTCCCCTTGCTTCTTGATTATCTCTGTTGGGATGTAAACATGAACAAAGGATAGAATAAACAATAACTTAAGATACGCGTTCACAAGTTGTTTCATCTATACACATGCTATGCATTTCAAACGATCATTTTGAAGGAATGAGGGGTGATGTTAATTCTCTGGAGGGACAACATGTGACGCAATCCGCTATGACCATTTATGCAAACCATTGCGTTCCTCTTTGTATTAGAGCAAAGTACTGACCATCACCATTAAACAGGATCTGAACTAAATCCCGGTAAATCCAGAATTGAGGAAACCAACGGGAAAAGTGTCTGAAAGTGTCTTTTATTCAGCAGAGCAGTTAGCCTTCTGCTATAGTCCAACTTGTGTAAGGCCAGCCTCCAATGTCGCCACAGAAGGACACCACATTACTAAAGGTGAATTGAACTGAGCTCAATGTAGGTCTGGGTAAGCTTTGCAAAATATGGAAGAAGCCATAATGAATCAATTTCTTTGGTAAAAGCTAACAAGGTTACACAAAACACTTGCCTTCTACTCTATTCTCCAGGTATTTATCCAGGTCCATCTCCCTTTTAACAGCTTCTGGAGATACCTTCGGAGCCCCTGGGAAACAGATCAACACCACACTCATGTTGTCCCGACTTCCCTGTTGGAAGAAAAGAAAATAAGGCGTGGGGGGGGGAAGGCAAATTAAGATCCAAGGTTTTTCAGACAGTTGAATGCGTGGTTTCATAAAAACAGCCATTTTGTTATGTTTGGGGGTACACAATACCTTGTACAAGCAGGTGTCAACGATTTCATTGCAGACCCTCTCAAGGTCGTCGGTCACCTCTAGCCTGGATCTGACGAACTCACAAAGTTCCTCGTTGGCCATGACATCCCAGATGCCGTCGCAAGCGAGCACAATGAACTCGTCGTCGCCCTCACACCGCTCTATGGCGTACACCTCGGGCTCCGGGGAGACCAGCTGCTCCGTGGGGCCCTTCCCGTGCACACACTTGTAGTCGAAGTCTCCTAGCGCCCGGGACACCGCCAAGGAGCCGTTCACTCGCTGGATCATGACTGAGCCGCCGGCGTTTTGGATGCGCTCCTTCTCCAGGGGGTTGCTGGGCTTGTGATCCTGGGTGAAGAAGTGCACCGCTCCTCCCCGACTGAGGAGCCCCCGAGAGTCTCCACAGTTGATAAAGTAGACGTGGCCCGGAGATACCATCACCCCCACTGCGGTCGAGCCGCTGCGGTCAACGCCGTTCTTCTTCTCCGAGATCATCCTCATGTGCTCGTCAATTTGCAGGAAGCCGGTACGGATGCCATTTTTCACACTTTCCACAGAGGGGTTCTCCTCCAGGGCACTCTGGAAGTCTGGGGTACTGGTAATGTGGTCCAGCAGGTGCTCACAGCAGTACTTGGCCACCTGGGAGCCAGCATGCCCATCATAAACAGCAAAGAAGGACCACAGATCTAGACCGTTAGCAAGGCCAACGACAGCTGTATGTGCATCCTCCATCTCTACCCGCCACCCCTGCATACTGCTGAGTCCATAGCGCAGGCTGTTGCCATTACCATGAGCGTTGTGCTTTTCCATCTTTGGTTTGTCCAAAAATGCCCCCATTATATCCTTTTTTGTAACCTATAAAACACGAAAGTAACAACCTTTAGTAACAGACAAAACTGACACATGATGCTTACAATTTGCAACTTGTAACCATGTGTAGCCTTTCACGAAGTCATATTATTATATTACAGTGTTATATCGGCAATAATGCAATTTCCCAAAATACGTTGAGCACAATATACTACAGTTCAGTCATCCTTTTATGGTAAAAAGATTAGCATCTTGGAGCTCAGTTCAGGCACCCCGCTCAAGTCTAAAAATAGCAGAGTTGGGTACATATTTGGCTACCTATTGGGCACACCGACTGTTAGCATAGATATTAAATTAGACGGTCTTTGATCACTCCATTATATAATTGAATTGAGAATAACGACCAATCGATTGTTATTCTAAAACGTATCGCCAGGTAACACCCAATTAAGTTCAGCACACTTACATGAACTCTGATCTACTGACAGGTTAGTTAACTTAAGTGCAATTGTGAGAAGCGTTGGTCATTAAAAACAAGTTAAGTAGCTTGACGTGCGACGAACAAGGTTTACGCCTTCATTTTACATTCCACGGATGCTATTTTAAATAACAATTGAATTGAGAACATAACGAACATAAACAAACTAAGCCCGACTCGTTTTGAGGCCTTGACCCTTGTCCCTGACGGGCTAACTTTAAGAGGCCTCTCTACCTTTCATTCCAATGGCAAGGAGAGCCCGCGGCCTGTTGGTTTAGCTAAGTGCTAACTACAGCTTTCCGAGGTGGGTTGGCAGCATACTGATACTTATATTACGGGGAAAATACGCGTTAATTCAAGTGGATGACTTACCAAATATCCGAACAATCGGGTTACAGCAACAGGAATTGCGACGGTTAAGAGGACTAATCGCAGATACCAACGACGGTTCACCGAAGAGATGAGGGGTTAGCTAAGCTAGCTGGCTAGTTAGCTAGCAAACGTCTCTCAGATGCAGTGCATATAATGTGTGAAAGTGCGGAACTCCCTGTTCTGTGTGAGCCAGGGATGCATTACTTATCTCGGCTGTTAATTTACGGTATAGCCTAACTGGTTATCTAATAATAAAAAAATTGGCCGGAGCTGTTGTCGCCAAATCGAGAGAAGCAGAAACGCTTAGCCCCCAGCCTCTCCACTTGACAGCTTGACAGCTCGCTAGCTAGCTGACGGGAGCAGCCAAACAGACCCAGAGACCCGGATGTTACAGGTTGCGTACTTCAAAACATGACATCATCCTCATCGAGCTCGCAGCCCTGTTTTGCAGTCTTCGTGTGTTATGTTGTCCGGGCAACGCTACGTAATAGCGTTACAGAAATATTAATTAAAAACACACACGGAATGATTCGTGTTGTGTTAAGATAATGTTCCACCGACATGTGTTTGGTGTATAGTGCCAGGGCTTAGCCTAAAAACCGTGAACTTGCGGACACATTGCTGAGATTCTGGTCATGGTGAAACATGAACCAGCCCTTCTCAAAAGTCTCTGACAGTCAGGTGGCACAAAGATTACCCCCATGTTACACCCAATTTACACCCAAAAATGCCTTATCAGTAGGCTAAACATGGCCAAAACATACCACGATGGCAATCGCTGACGAGGGAAGAGATTATTTAATTATTTTACTGTTACAGCAATTACATGCAAACGCACTGTATACGTTTCCTTTCTCAATTTTTATGATATATGGATAACCCGTACACTTTGGTGACAAACTAATAAAGGCATACACATTCAGTGCATTTTGTGAACAGCTAATACCTTTGCAGTTTACAGCCGCCTTATTAGTTATGGCAATTATATAGACAATTATGAGTTATGACAGGACTGACCAACCAAAGAACCACTGTGTCTGTCTATCTGTCTGTCTGTCCTACATTTGTCATTACGTAATTTGTGTTGTGGATGGCTTTTATCATTAACCCATTTCATACCATGTTTGTATACAATAAGGTTATTAAATTCAAATAGTTTTTTTTAGAACGCACAGTATGTGGATGACAAATGGATGGATTAGTGTCAAATGCAACAATAAACATAAAGGCCTACCATATAATATATTTTTTATCTGACATTGTTTGCCTTAAGGCATAGGCCATTTAATTGTGCATACCTATTAATACAAAACAATGGCTTACATAACATAGATCCGACCAATTTAAAAAGTCCTTGATGTGGACAGTCAAGTAGACTCAGAAGCATTGGCAATTTCGAATATACAAAATAATACATTTAAATAAATACATTTAACCGTATATTTTGGGAAAAAGCCATCGACCGATTACTTATTTGGAAACATGACCAATATGTGCTTGATTGCTTCATTAAGTATTATGAGTGTGTGATCAATGTGTTTTAGATACATAAACGTAGACGATGTATTGAACACGTGACTCGTGTTCTTAGACCTTGAGTTTAATAAACAGGAAGTGACGTCTGTGGTCAGAGGTCACTCCAGACCACTGGTACCACCAGGCAGTAACTGCGCTCTGCGTTGACATATTCCCTAAAGATGGAATTCTGTATTCTATCGGCGCTCTGGTACTTTGTGCCGCTTTACGCAGGGGTTCAAACTCTGCGCTTCATTTTTGCTGACGCTGACTTCACTTTACTTTGGGCACGGATGTTTGGGCGCAAACCAGGTATAAGATACATTTTGTTTTATTTCATTGAAAATTATAAACATTGCCCACAGTTTTAATTTAGGGTTGAAGGGTTGTGATGCCTAACGTAGCTTACGCACTTACTACAACGTAGTAAACGTACTGAACAACTGATACAACATTTTTTTCTTAAGTTATTTTCTGAAGGACATTTGCATCAGCTGATGCCACTGGTACAAAACGCTGAATGAAAGACGTCAATGAGATCTAATACATAAACAAACACTTGCATTTGAGTAGTCTGATTGTTTTGACACATTACACATGTGAACACATGACCCTCAGAAACCGAATTAAACGGGTTGGTGGTATGGATCACTGGAGCATCCAGTGGGATAGGAGAGGAGTTGGCCTATCAACTGGCAAAGTGTGGCTCTCGTCTCATTCTTTCGGCCCGTCGTGTGGATGAGCTCAATAGAGTGAAACGACGGTGTATGGGTGAGAGACCTAACCTTAAACCTTTTCCTTTTTGTTATAATAGCCCGTTGTAGCCCATGTTCCTATCACAAGTCACAAATATTAGGATGCATACCATGTATGACTGACATTATTACCTGTTATTATAGAAGAGTGTCCACATTTACAAGAGGAGGATGTTCTTGTTCTTCAACTGGATTTGCTGGAGAGAAAATCCTTCAAGTCTAAAACAAACGCAGCTATCCAGCACTTCGGCAATGTAAGCGCTTCTGCGATTCCTGATCCTTCTGCACACAATTGCGCCAGGTTTAAATGGTGTCATAACTTCGTTTTTCTATTGTGCACACGATTTCAGATCGACGTGCTGATTAATAACGGTGGCCGGAGTCAGCGGTCTCTGTGCTTGGAGACCAGCGACGACGTTTACCACGCCCTGATGGAGCTCAACTTCCTCGGTACCGTCTCCCTCACCAAGCAAGTCCTGCCTCACATGATGCAGCGAGGGACGGGGAGTGTTGTGACCGTTAGCAGTGTCGCTGGCGTCATCGGGGCGCCACTGAGAGGTGGATACTCAGCCAGCAAACATGCACTGCAGGTACCTGGACACGTTGGGGTGGAAATATTGAGCTGGAGGATTCAAATGTCGTTTGTAATCTCAGCTTAAACTGTAGCACTATGCCGATCAAGGAGATAACAGCACCTTATGACCTGGTCAGCCCATGCACATATGGAGGTTTTGCAGGGCATGCCTGGTGGAGCGGAGCTTCCACTCAGATTGAGTGGAACCTCTCCACCTCCAGATGAGGTCCTCGGGGAGGCCGAAGGGACCCTGGTTTAGTGTAGACCTCCACTGTGGAAGCAGGCAGAAGGTCATGTGTGCCTGTATAGCAGCCGTACAACTAGGGAGGGACAATATTGATAACCACTAATCAACATGGCAGCCAATACCGATATATTTTAATCGTATTGCCATGCTGTCCTACCAGCTGGGTTGACCCAGTATAGCAGAAGGTATGCGTCTCTACCATGGAGAGGGGCCATCTGGTAAGGAGCCTCTTTTTTAGAGGTGAACCAGATGCAACAGGAGAACCCAGGGAGGGCCGGAGGGAACGCATCTCTCATGCAAGCTTTGTGTCACATCTCCTTGGCCAGAGGACCATGTGCAATGCTGCTCCATTTGATAAACACGACTTGGGCTACCTTCAGTTTCAGGGCTAGCTCTAAAACGAGCTCATTGTTAACTGTGTGTCTGTAGGGCTTCTTCAATTGCCTTCGCAGTGAGCTGACGGACTATCCGAACATACTAATAAGCAACGTGTGTCCGGGGCCCGTGCAGTCAAAGATCGTCGACAATTGCTTCACAGAAGAGGTGGACAAGGTAATTATGAAATGTGGTTCTAGGCCATGTGTATATATATTTTTTTGCATATTGATTATTCCCAATTTGTGTGTCAATTTATCTTTTATTATTTAAAATGAAAATCAAAATAGTGTAATTGTGAAGCTGCCCAAAATAAGGGACGAAAATGCTTAACAGTAATTCCCAGTAAAGAGCTAGAACACAAAGCCTTCGTAATTGGTTCCTACTTGGTTCCCCTTCTCTTTCCCCAAGGCTGTGGTCAAAGTGGAGGACCAGCAGCACAAGATGAGCACAAGCCGCTGTGTGCGTTGGATTCTGGTGGGCATGGCCAATCAGGCCAAGGAGATGTGGATAGCCGACCAGCCAGTTCTCCTCTTCTGCTATCTGTGGCAGTATGCCCCTACATGGGCTTGGTTCTTCACCGCTTGGTTAGGCAGAAGAATAGTGCACAATTTTAAAGCTGGTTTGGTAGGTACCCTTCACAAAAACACAACAACACTCAGTTTTCCCCTCCATGGTTTTAGTATTTTTAAAATATGTAAGTGATATCCTGGAAATACATTTTAAATAAGAGGTATATTCTGACCATGAGGCTCATGGGACTATGAACTCTGGGATGGGGCTGGGCACAGGGGAGCCTGGCAGACATGGGCACAGCGGTGTGGCAACACGGTGGCCCAGCTGTGGGTGACCTGCCGCTTGTCTGTTGCGTGTAAGGAAGGGGTTGCTGCATGAAGGTGCGTTCACTTGAGCCGCGCGGTGGGACTGCGTCACTCTGACAGTGTACGTGGCTCATTCCCAGTGGCCATGGCTCATTCCCAGTGGCCATGCTTGCCTGCCCACTGTGTCTGGTGGCCTCTGCTGGACAGCGAACGCTGATGGTACGCAGAAAGGTCACAGGCAAACAGGCCTTTTTAGTGTCACAGGAAAACCGTCCCCAAGTTGGATTGCTGGGAATTGTAAAATTATATAATATATATATATATATATATATATATATATATATATATACACATACACATACACACATACATACATACATACATACATACATACACAAAATCCACTTCAGTGGTAAAAGGTTCAGAAGTGAAAAACTCTCCTCCACAAATCAACTAGCTCATTCATATAGCATTTGGAAAGCAATCACACACATACAATAGTTTGCCCAAATATTACACCTAGATGCAGCTCTTGAGGTTTTGTGAAAATATTTGCTCGCTTGGTCACCTTGCGTCAATAGGGAGTCATCTGCTATCCGCCTGGAACGGATTCATAGACATTCCCTCCCTCCCTGAATCAATTCCAGGCGGATTGACCAAGCTTGCAAATATTTTCACAAAATACTATATTTTTAATATAGATAGATATAATAATGGAGACATTTCCTTTCTCATAAATAATTTGGGGGTATAATTTGTGAACAATTTATTTTGCAGGATGCAGACCGTTTGCACTTGACAAAACCAAAGGCCAGCTGAAAAGTGACAATGAAGAGGAAAGGTGATTTAGTGGTGTCTCGAAACGCCTGCCCTGGATATTGAGATGGGGACGTCAAGGTCCTTCAACTGATTGAAAGACTCCGAGCTCTCTTCACTGGAGGCTCTTCATAGCTGAAATTGGGATAATCCTAAGAAAGCCCTTAGTGATCAATTCTACAATATACAAGTACAGTTCTTCAAACAGCAACAGTAGTTACTCTGATTTGTTGTGTTATCTACCATCATAAGAAACACATTTTCTATTCACATACAATGTGTTTTTTTTTGGTTTCTTTTTAATACCAATCCCTACCGTTCCAGGTTAGATCAATGAACTGAATTACAGAATTGATTTTGACAGCGAATGTAATTATTTTCACTTGTAAACAAGTTAATTGTAAACCTAAGGCACACATCCTTAAATGGTGGGGGTAACTTCATTATGTTAACTATGTTGGCAGTATTAGTTAATTTAATTTGAGATGTTATTGTCTATGAATAAAAACAATTGCAACTAATATTAGAAGACGCTTGAATCAATATACAAACATTAATTTTTTCAAAACGTGAAATATCACACACACACACACACACACACACACACACACACACACACACACACACACACACACACACACACACACACACACACACACACACACACACACACACACACACACACACACACACACACACACACACACACACACACACACACACACACACACACACACACACACACACACACACGTGTTACTATTTGTGTTTAATGATTGAATGAGCCAAAAAAATGATTAAACAATCAAATGATCTGTCGTCGCTTATAACTTGACTAATAAACGGCGCTGGCAGAACTGTCGCACGGCAGGGAGTGCCCAGTGTGCTGGGATTCAGTACAACAGCACGACGCCTGATTACTGTGCAACCGGGGCCAGTCGCTCTGGTGCCATGTGTGCTCCCGAGTTGACTGCTGATGTAAACTAATTTCATTCTATGCCTTATTTAGACCACACGATATTGAAGCTAACAGCTGTACCTCACTGGACAACATATGGGTGGTGCAAACACCAGTCCTGAATGGCTTCTTCTTCTACACATAGAGGTCAACACAACACCATATACAGTTTGATGGTTTGAGGTAAGTCAGACCCTGTAGGCGCGGCCCATACAGACTCTGGATTTACCTGGATCTGGCAGATGCTGCATGGACCTCCTCCAGAGCGCATGTCCGTTTACCTTGAAGCTCTGAGTAAACCACGAACATTTACCACTCTCCTAGTCATACCTAGCCCCAAAACCCCGGCACCACAGAGGATTAAAATTACGTCTCGGCACAGCTTTGGATCGTTATGAAGCTAATTAACGGTTATTAGGAACACCTGTACAGCGGAGTGATACGTGTGTAGTTAAAAGTCTCCGTGCTGAACAGCAGTGGTCATAGAATGCCTCTTGTCCAATCAAATGGCCTGGTCGGAACTTACTGTTGTATAAAAATCAATATCACAGCCAAGGTCGTGCTGTTCCACGGCCTATCGGTACTAAAAGCCGTGCTGATAGTGTAACAGCAAGACCTTGCTTGTGATATTGCTTAAATATACGCACAAAAGCTGGTTGACCGATTCAGTCTCCTCTTTTGTCCAGAAGAGATTATAATGATACTTAGGTCTACATTTAAACACACCGAATGTTTCCTTTCGCAAAATTGTATATAGAATTTGCCCAAATCGTGCAAATCTTTTTTTATTCTTTTGTAGGATAAACTGTTTTGTACCAAACAACCGAAAATGGACAATGGAGCGAAAAAGAGCTTCAGTTGCATTACTAAAAGCCAGCTCTGGATAATGGAATGGGACATCAAGGTCCTTCTTTCCACCAAAATATCGAGTTATTGAAAGTTTTTCAATAAGAGTTTCACTGAAGAAAGCCTTTTTTTTCGTTTAGCTATACAGACACTCTGCAGACGGTGTCTGTATAGCTGAACGAAAAAAGTTTTTCAGTCACTGAAAGATCCTAAGAGACTTCAGTGACAAACTCAATCAAGGGTTACATGTTTACAGTATTTTGATGTTTGTGTTATCACTACTATCAAAAGATTTCTGTTCACTCTGGGCGGGGTTTTTCAGGGCATTTTATTATAAGTATATACAGTTACACAGGTAAAACCAACCGTATATACAACATACTATGGTAAATCCAAATAACTTCATTCTAAGTTGTAAACAAGTGAACTGTAAACAGAACGGCAAGTATTACTATAAGCACATTACATATGACATTACAAAAAAACCAAGGCACAGCCTTGAATTGAACACTTCCTACTTACAGCAACAACCAAAAAAATGGTGTCCCTTTTGAGTGGACATCTTGGACATTTTGAGTAAGACCTGAAAGTTCTGATAAGTATATGGAACCTGTGGTTACCTCAATCTGGGGTGGGGGGGGGTTCTGCTAAGTAGGCAAATTTCTTTGAAGCACCGAAATACTTAAAAAGAACTAAATACAAATGTATGTGCTTTTGTGGATACCCATCCTTGGCACAGATAAATGATATATAAGCAAAGACAGCTGTGTATGTGCTTTTCTTCCTCAACTTACAAATCGATCTTGATGTCTTTTTACAAGAATAGTGATGATGCCACCGTGTCTTTCAAATGCCATGCAGGTAAAACCCAGAAGCGTTTGCTGTCCTCTGAACAGACATGCGTGTGCTGCCGGGTGGACGCTAACAGGGCATTGGCTGATCTGGGTAGCAACAAATCAAAGCAGCTGCGGTTAACGCATTGGTTGATGTAGCTGTGCCATGGATTACTGATTGCGAATGCATATTGGCACACCTACATCAAACAACCAAACATTATGAGCGTCTGCTCTGAGACTGCTGTCCTCAACGGAGAGCAGCCAATTACTCCACGTGGGGTTCATGAGGCGAAGCCTTCGACCGTAGAACTAGAGCTACAGGTCAACCACATCCACTTAGGGTTTCAACTTTCAGACTTGGGCATTACACTTTAAAAGGACAAGTTAGCGTCAGTAAACTGTTGTGCGTTTTCCATTTACGTGTGATTAGCAGGGAGGCATTCTCGTTTAAAATCTCTGGCGATACGTAGAGGCCCCCCAGAGCAATATTGATGAAATGCAGCCATTTGTCTCCCAGCAGTACGGAGAAACATCCTGCTGTTCCTACGGTGAAGACCAAGACCTAGGGGAGCAGCGTTCAACGAGAGGAAGGCCTCGTGGTGGCCTTCCAGAGGAACGGAGGCCATCACAATCTGGCAACCTTTTAAACGACGTCTTACAACATATATTGTTTAGCTTCGCTAACCAAGTAGTGTGTATTTTTGTACCTACCTTTCAAATGCACCTCCTGGAGTAACAACTCGTTTTATTTCTAGTAAAAAAAGTGAGACAAGTGATGTCTAAATAAAGATTGATTGGTTGATATAGCTTCTGTGTAGTAATGTAGGGTTGTGTGGTGTTGTGTGGGTGGTAGTTAGGAGTTGTGTGTGTGTGGGGGGGGGGGGGGTCACAGGCAGGGGAGGTGCAGCGGGGCAGAGGAGTAAATGGGGTACCCCAGGGGGGGGTCGGCGGCCTGAACGGTGAGGTTCCTCAGCATGATGGGATGAGCCTGGATGCTGTAGCGCTCCTCGTCGTCGTTGGTAGCGTACAGCAGCTCCCAGGAGAGGTTGGCCCACTGGCCTCGTACCCCCTCTCCGTTCAGACGGCCCACCTGCACCAGCTGGTCCTGCAGGGACAGCACCCGGCCCGTGTAGGTACCCTGCGAACAGGAGCGTTTGGTACTTCAGCACACTGTGAACCCCTGCTGTTACAGACCCCCGCTGTTACAGACCCCCGCTGTTACAGACCCCCGCTGTTACAGACCCCCGCTGTTACAGACCCCCGCTGTTACAGACCCCCGCTGTTACAGACCCCCGCTGTTACAGACCCCCGCTGTTACAGACCCCCGCTGTTACAGACCCCCGCTGTTACAGACCCCCGCTGTTACAGACCCCCGCTGTTACAGACCCCCGCTGTTACAGACCCCCGCTGTTACAGACCCCCGCTGTTACAGACCCCCGCTGTTACAGACGGCAGCAACTTTTAGTTTCAAGGTCAGCACAGGCGAATAAAGCCACAATGATCAACAGCGCAGGATGTGGGAAAAATGAAAATAGGCAGAAGAATGAACCCAGTTGGGGCCCATCCAAGAATAGGTTGAATGCTGTTGGAAATAAAATGATAAATTATTTACTAATAGTACTATTTGGAAAGCGACAATCTAAAATTATTAAGCCAGATTGGCCGAAACCCCCACTGTACACAGAACTATTCTCCAACCATTGTTAAGTGACCTCTGCAGTCTGCCTAAAGTCTAGGACTGAGTCAGGGGAGCGCTGTTCACCAAGGGAGCATAGAAACACACAATGCTTCACACACCGTTGGAAGGAAACTAGAATGGGCGACGGGGTTGTTTGGTTACCATAGTGAGGTCATGTCCCAGGGAGAAGAGGAACGGTTTCTCCTGAAGGATGCTGTCATGCCAGCCTCGCTCCACTCCCAGACCAATGTACCAATCCCTTTCATATTCCTCCAAGGTGCTGAACAATTCCTCAGGGCTTTCCACGGGCCCAGGCTGGCCTGATCAAAGAGCAGCTTGAAACCAAACCTGGGGACAAAGAAACCACAAATGAATGCATGCGGGATACAAAAAGGATTCAGGCAATGTGGTTCAAATCCAGTGCAGTCCTCTGGAGCTTTGCCCACCTGAAAGCCTTTAGAGTGAGGTGGTAGAGGTCCTTTCTGGCAGAGAGCCACTCCAGACCATCCGTCCATGGGACATCCCCGCAGTAGAGCCTGTACACATAGCTGGGGCTGGTGAAGGAGGCCTCGGCGCCCAGGGACACCACACAGGACAGGGCCACCAGGGCGTGCAGATCTCTCAGGACCTGGTCCTCCTTCAGGGCCTTGGTCATGTCGTCGCAGGCCACGTCCTGCACTGCCGGCGCAAACTGTCCCAGGACGAAGCGGAACCATTCCTCAGGGAAGAGGTGCCTGAGCTGCTGCAAACGGGACGGCAGTAAAGGGGCTGTCCTCCATCCCGTGGGTAGGTTGAACCCTTCTGACTGGGGACAGCTGAAATGTAGCGGCGGGAGGGAGCCAGAGCTCTCTGCGAAGACCTTGGCACTTTGGCCCTTGTCCACGGCCGGGAGCCCGAGGCCCAGCGGCTGCAGCGGCTGCAGCGCTGAGAGGGCCATGGTTTCAAACAGACTGTCCATCTCAACAGAGCCCGGCAGGGAGGGCCCGGTCTGCAGCGTGGCCTGTCCCAGCTGGGCCTCCGTACTCACCAAGGCCACTGTCCGCCTGGCTTGTTGGGGCCCGAACAAGTCATCTTCATCGGACCAGTCTCCAAAGGAGGTCAGGCTGGAGCTGTCCTGCCTCAGCTTCAGGGAGGACACATTGGACTCCATTATGACAGTGTCCACGCGCTGATTGCACGTCGATTGGGCGGGCTGGGAGGCCTGGGACTTCCTGCCGCCAACGCCCGGCCCCTCCTCAGCGGTCCAGGCGAAGCCGCCTCGCTTCTCCACACAGTGGCGCAGCAGCAGGAAAACCAGCGCCTTCAGGAAGTCGTCCTGGAGTTTCCTCAGGTTGTCGTGAGAGTCAATGACGCCCGAGAGCACGTTGCGGGCGTCCGAGTACACCCTGACGGGGAGGGCGGCGCAGGGGATCAGGGCATTGCCCCAGTGCTGGTTCAGGCTCTGGGTGAAGCCCAGGCGCTCGGTTCTCTCGAAGGCCCCCTCGAACACCTCGTCCACGCGCCGCGCCTCCACCGTGTGGCAGGACGTCTCCTGCAGCTCCAAGCCCTGAAGCCGCAACAGAGCAGATCACCGTCACCGCGCGCACGCGCCAATTCTCCCCCACGAATGAGTGCGATCCGCCGTGCGTCTCGGGGCATGGCCCGCCGCGCCCGGTGTACACCGCCTCCCTACCTTGATGTTGACGGCGCAGTAGCCGTAGCCTCGCTCCAGGATCATTATCCAAACCATGCGGTCCTGGAAGCGGCCCAGGAAGTGGGAGCCCGGGGACAAGGAGCCTACGTTCGGAGGAGACGGAGAGAGAGAGGGGGGGTAGGGGGGGGGTATAAGACGTCCGTTCCTTATGCGTATTAGTGGGGGGGGGGGGGGGGGGGGGGGATGTTGTGACGCGGGGATCGAGGGCCTAAGCGCGAGCCCCCTGGCCACACCACCCCTTCATCCTGCATCGGGAGCGAGTCTCTCTGGGCGTGGCTGCGGGGAGAAGCTCACCCTCTCAGCTGAGGCACGGCCATGACGCTCTCGACTGGCTGACTGCACGGGCATCCAAATACTGAATCCTTTCCATTAGTCAAAAAAACTAAAAACAAAAGGCCCGTCATCACACGGGGGAGACAACGGCGAGACAACTCCCACAAGGGGGTACGGGTGTTCCAGGGCAGTGGAGAGCAGTGCTAGGTTTCCTGCTGCAGTGGGTGGAAAGGGCGTCGCACGGTGACAGCAGCGTTCGCCTGACGTTAACCTCGTGTGCTCACGGCTGACGGATTATGTCATACCCTATGACGCCATCTCAAAATGCTCCCTACACTGCCTCAGCGATGGGAAGACAAACGCCCGCCACACTGGGTTCCTGCTTATTGTTCACTCAGGCGCCCGTCATGCAGCAGGCAAGCCAAGGGACGGCACATCTGTTATTTAACTATGAGCAGCAAACGGCCACAACGTGCTAGTTCTCTCAGTTATCCATTAAAAGCCAGGGCCTCCCGAGCAAGCCCAGTAAACAATAAGATTGAGTGACGCCAATCGCTGTGGCACAATCTTTTCTGTTTTGAATCATCAACCCATGAATAATTAAGTTTGTACTTGCCCTTCTCTGAAACCAGAGCGCGCGCACACGCGCACACACGCACACGCACACACACACACACACACACACACACACACACACACAGTCCAGTAGGCCTACGAGTATGGTGGGGTTAATGGCGTGGAAACATTTGGATGTAATGAATACAGATCAGAGCCACTTTGTCCCGGGTCACTTCACAGGAAGCTCCACTGGCTCCTGTGAGCATCATGGCATCGCTGCCAGGGGCTGCTCGCCAGAACAACATTCTCTTCGGCCTCAAACAGTGAGAGGTGCTCTTTCACCGACGTAAGAGTCGCTGCTTGACCCCACCTGGAGGTTCAACAGCGTCTCCGTGATTCATGAGCCGAGCGCACAGTGCAGTTCGCTGCACGTCTAATTAAAAAAGGAAAACGAATCGCCGGAATATACGACAGATTGACCTCCATTTGCAGCAGAGGAATAGCTTTGTGGTATGAGCTCGCCTGCACTGACTCAAACAGCAGAATAATGGTCACTGAAACAATTATTAATAATAACTGATTCACTACACTTTACGCTACCAAAACCCATTGCTTTTACACTGTTGTCCAGCTCTTATCCGTTTATGTTGAGTTTGTTCTTTATGTGCTTCAACTTGGGGAGTATTAGTCAAACAGCAGACATAAAAACCACTCAAATAATATGAACGGCCCACACAAATGCTGAACCACATGACACAACGCCTCCAACACACTTCCTCGGTTTAGAGAAGCACAAGGGCAACTCCCAGAGCGGGCTCCCAGTAGCACAGCCCACTGACCCAGCGAGCCGCGGGCCAGGCCCCTCCTGAGCGCCACGGCCAGGCTGCCGCTCATCTGCTGGTAGAAGATGGAGTCCGGGCAGGGGCACGCCGTGCCCACCTGCCCCGGCCAGCTGCGCTGGGGCCTGGGGAAGCCCACCAGGAAGACGGGCAGGGTGAAGAGGGGCAGCAGGGGGGCGGCCAGCAGGGCAGAGAGGACCACCACGGCCAGCAGCAGGGGGCACAGCGAGGCGTTGAGGGCCAGCAGGGCGCCGGCCGCCTGGCGCCGCTGCTTCTTCTCCGTCCACGACGTGACCAGCACGGTGAGCGAGAACTTGAGCTTGGACAGGAACTGCACCGCTCTGTCGCTCAGCAGACCCAGCTAGGCAGGGGGTGAGGGGGTGAGGGGGGTGAGGGGGTGAGGGGTGCAGAAGAATAGCAGGTGTCAACACACACAGTCTGTCTGGAACACGTCTTGTGGAGTGTTGACTGATGTGTTGGTTTTATGTATTTTATTTGCTAATGACTCATAATTGAGTGTTGTCTTTAACACTGAGGAATTTGACCCGTGTGTCACCATGAATTTCCTAACACATTCTAGGCTGCGTGAATAAAACCGAACGGCTTCACGGGGTAATACTGTGAATTAAATCGTTTGATCGTTACTTTTACGCTATTGTTTCAACGGGGTCTCCCATAACGAACGCTGCGCTCGTTTGCGACGCTAGGTGTAACGGGAGGCTGTGGTCACCAGGAGCAGCTGGACGGCCGTCCCCAGATGGTCCCACGCCGGCAGGCCCTCCTCCCCGGCCACCAGACGCACCACCACCACCACCGCCATCTGCAGCAGGGCCTCCTCAGAGCTCTGCCACACCTGGAGCGGAGACAGGTTCTCCCCAGTCACCAAATGCCCGAGTCCAGAGTCCGGCGTCTCTTAAGGGCGAGGTCTGCTCTAAACTCTACCTGAAAATGTCACTGGTATGCGGTGATTTCGGGGAGTGTCACTGATTACAGAGAATGTGTTTTAGTGACACATCCAACGCGCAAGTGACATTTGTGTATTTAAAAATGCCTGCCCGTTATCTTTTGTCACCGTGTTATTTCGATGGCTGTACTCGGTGAACGTGTTTACCACTCTGAACGCCCGCGTGACTCCCACGCTGAGTGACGCCGTGTGGAGCCGCTGAAGAGAGCTGTCCGTGGACAGATAGGCGATCATGGCAAACGGAGACACTGACAGATCAAAAATAAAAGCAGACAATTAGCGACAAAGGAGACACCCTTCTGCCCCGAAGGGAGACGTTCTGCGAGAGAGAGACAGACTCACCGAGATTCAGGAGGACTCTCCTGATGGCCGCCGCCACGTGGAGACCTCGGCTGCTCTGGTTGAACGTCTGCACGTTGGAGATCCCCCTGGGGTAGAGGGGGTTCAGGAGCACCCCTCCACAGACATACGCCCCCTGGATCTCCCCGAGGACCCAGCACAGCACGAAGAGGGAGAGGAGCAGGTAGGAGGTGATGATGGGTGCCTGTGGTCCAGTGGCCGCGCTCTGGGGTGGATCCGCAGCCAGGAAGTGATGCAGCAGGCCCGCCTCCGCCATGGCGACGACCAGCAGGCCGAGGTACAGCAGGGCCTCCTGGCAGCCCAGCCGCCAGCCGAAGGAGCTGGGCGGGGAGGGAGACGGCCCTCTGCGCCGCCCCATGCTGCCCCCGCTGGCGGGACGCGGCCCGACACGGCACAGCGCGGCGATCTGGCTGAGGTCCAGGCTCAGCAGGAAGCCCATGGACACGGAGAAGAGGACCACGCCCAGGGTGGACGGGATGAAGAAATTACAGACGGCCACCGCAACGGACATGGCAAACATCGCCAGGAGCCTGGAGGAGACGCAGGGACATGCATCATGCATCTGGTTCACACTACAGGCGCACAGAAATAAAAACACTGTTTCTGTGTCAAACGTTTTCCGTCCATACTAGTGTTTTAGTGAGTGGTGATTTGCATTATTATTATTATTATTATATATTATTACTATTTATCTGTATTAGAGCGTTATATCCTTACACTGACTTTTTCCAATCACTTTAAAAACTCAATTGGGCAAAGGATTGAATCTGAGATCCTTTAATCTCAGGTCAGTAGCACGATCAATCAATACAATATCACCTGAGGTTGCTGGACATGGGCGAGCCGCCCAGGCCGAACACCAGGGTCTGCTCCATGCCCCAGAGCAGCAGGGCGTCCAGCGGGGACAGCATCCCCAGCGCCCACAGCAGAGGTAGGAAGAGGAAGAGCACATGGAGAACCTGACTAGCCAGTTGAAGCTCAGGAAACGGGCTCGTGAACCTAGACGACAAGAGCAACAAACGTGAAACACGGGCACTGGTCGAACCTTTCCACGAGTCAAATCCATCTGAATCACCCCCCCCCCCCCCCCCCCCCCCGGCTGGGGAAGACGCACGTCTTCGTAGCTCACCTGTCGGCCAAGTCAACGGCGATGAAGGTGAAGATGTAGATGGGCCGGGTGAGCGGGGTGATCTCGTAGGTGTCCTGCGCCTGGAAGGTGGCCGTCTCCGTGGCCGTGTTCACGATCAGGGAGTACTCCGCCGTGCACAGGGTTACCCAGCTCGCGATGTAAACCACCAGGGACGTGCCCACGCTGCCGTACAGCGCCGTCATCCTCCCCAGGAACACGTACCATGTGCCGAAGCCGCACAGCACCCCGGCCAGCACCGTGTGCAGCACCGTGTTCAGCCCAAACCTCTTCCCCGGGGCGATGAACCGCACCGTCTCCGGACCCACGCAGTGGGTGAACTCCACCTCCTCCTCGTCGGCCAGGACGTTAGGAGCGCCCAGCCTCTCCACAGAGCCGCTCCTCCTCGCGGAGTACACGGCCAGGGCCTGGACGCCGGCGGCGGCCCCGAACATCAGCAAGCCAGAGAGCACGGCGGCGTGGAGCTCCTGGAGGAGCTGCAGCTGGCAGAGCAGCGTGCCGATGCCCCCCAGAAGCCATGGCGTGAGGAACAGCAGGGCCTGGTGCACGTACACGTACGGTGGGGCGCAGTAGCCCAACTTGAAGCGGGGTCCCCCCAACACCGTCTGGGGGAATCGCTTCCAGAAGAACTCCTGCTTGTACTCATTGAGTAGGGGCACGTCTGGCCCCATCCTGACCATGCCCTATGGGACGGCAGGTCATCTCCACGCGCTTGACGGAGGGCTCCCATGCATCATGGTTGACTAATCAAGCAGTCTGCAATAAACCGTCAAATCTAATTAGGATTAGGATCGCACCTAAAGCATAAACATTAGGCGACACAGTGGAGTCGTGATATTAGCTTGAAGAGTATGCGTTATAAAGTGTAGCTCTCATAAGCTTTATGTAAAGTAATACAGTCCTATGGAGATCCTATTGTCCCAACGTGAGTCATGTGTTGGTGTTGTGAGTACTGCTAAGATACGACTGTGAGGTTGCCATGCACACACAACACAAGCAATGTAGCTTGATCAATTGAAAATGCTGTAAACCGAGCTTTGGCATACTTAAGCAAAGCCTAATGCTACGCCCTGATTCACTGACAAGTCATGTAAATACATGTATTGATTGTATATTGTAATCTTCGTTGTTGTTTGGTCACAACGCTAGCTCCCTAGCGTTTCTAAACAGTGGTTGTCAGCTTGGGCACTAGCATGCTAGGTGAGCTCAATTACTAACTAATCATAACAAATTATCTACATTGATTGGCATTTAGGGTTGAACAAACTTACCTAGACAGGAAAATCTGTATTTATCGGTACATCCGATATTTCATATGTTCGGGATATTGAGAGTATTACTTGAAAGTGTAGGACATCGCTAGTTAGCATTAGCCACTAGCAGGAGCAGGGAACAAGCCAAACAACGGATGACGCACGAATCAACTGTAGCCAATGGGATCCGAGACTGTCGGATAGCAAATCCTTTCATTGGCCACAAACTTGAGAACACCGCCTACTTCAAAAGACCTTCTACGCCCATTGACAACATACTCTTACTCAAACTTTCCTCTCACTTTTCTGTTGCACTGTTTGGTAGCGACCAGGCACACACACTCATGTAGGAAAAATAGGTCACCTGACCTAGTGTGGACAACATATTGAATGTAGATCTTTATTGGAAATAGTTACTGCTATTAAAGCCAATAGTTAAAAGTCCTGTAGGGCTCTTGGTCCAAACATTCAGGCTAAATTAAAAGGCATTCTGTAAATGTTGCTGATCATGCTGTGTAATTTATTTTTAAACATTGCACTATAGAAGTAGGCCTACAATTATTATAAGACGTTGTTGATTGATACGGTACAATGTAGGCTACGTATATTTGCAGAAAGATAATTAAAATCGTATGTACGGTAAAGCTGTATATGCCTATTATTTGATTTAATTTAATTGTCATTAGAACATATTCCAGAGTTTGTTAGGTAGTAGGTTGTTCAATGGTGTACTGTAAATTAGCCTAGTAAATAACTAGGTTAACAGCCTACATGGGTCTCTTTGTCGTTTGTCGTTTCCAAAAATAACAAAGGGCTTTAGCCCAACAGTTTTATTGTGTAGGACAATGAAAAGGTCATCCGTCTGTTATTGTATTTACACAAAGTGGCACGCGCCCCTTATCATTTATCACCTTGGCACAATCTTTAAATCCTGAGGCTTATGTGCTTAAGCTGTCCCCCAAAAACACCAGAGGATTTGTTCTCCTTTATTATGAAGATGACAACAAGGATACAGAATATAACATTCCCGTCGCTAAACCTGAGGGTACTCTATTGGAATAATATAATGAAAGTGGTTGGGGTTTAGCGTCTTGACCCTACCGAATGTTCATTTTGGTTATGAAAATAAAGAGAGAGAGGCTTAAAATGGATCATCAGAAAATGATCAAGTGAATAAAAGGCCACTGTATAAACACAAGGAAGAATATTAATCTGTAAGAAAGGAGATTATACCATTGTTGTGTTTTTATTCTTTTATTCTTATTTTATTCTGGATTTAAGGGATATGGGAACACATGAATGTATGCTCTCTCGTCATCCTGAGAAAAACAAGTTATATTTAGTCAAATTAGTAGGTAACAAACTAGGAGAGCTGAAAATCTGTAAGAAATGCTTTTTTATTTCTGCATGATTTGGTTCCTTTCTATCATTTTTCAAAATGCAAATGTTGTGCAATAACCACAATGTTGTGAGAAATATCTCCCATTTCAGAAATGGGAAGACAATTTCAAATGTATTGTTTTCAAAAGGCATACAAGATTATGCCACAAAAGGTTTACACGACATCAGAGCACTTTCCAGTCTTCCCTCTCATCTGCCTTCATTTGAACTCATCCGTTTCAGGGAGAAAAACAGCAAAACAATCACAGGAAAGACAGGAGGTGGGATGCTCACAGCGAGATTGTTTTTGAATAATGTATTTCTCCTGAGGACTGACTTAGGACATAATACACACCCTTTGAACACAATCATTTACATTTAGATGATAACAGATACTTGGTTCCTGTTTAACAATAGCACCTCAGTGACGGATTAACACAATAGAACCACTTCAAAAAAAAACATACACAGAAGATCTGGATTGCAGTTCTGTACTGCTGCGTGATAAGCAGCATGGATATAACTTGAGCTTGACCACAAACATCAATCAATGTTCTCATCTGACTCATTTGCTCTTCAATTCACAACCCCCACCCTCATCCTTAATACGCTGGAACCTGTGTGGACAGCACAGAAAACACGCTCCATTCAGCAATTATTCACACAGTCTTGGACTAATTGTGCTCCTCTGGATGCACACACACACACACACACACACACACACACAGCAGAATGTAGAGTCAGTGGACCAACAGTAATGGCCCCATACAGACCATGTGGTTGTTAGTGTGTGTGTGTGTGTGTGTGTGTGTGTGTGTGTGTGTGTGTGTGTGTGTGTGTGTGTGTGTGTGTGCATATGTTGCAGGGGGGGGGGGGGGGGGGATCATCTTCAACTGCTTCACAACAAGCACAAACATGCCCAATGATGAACCCAGACTATGGTTGCAGAGCTCTCTCTCTCTCTCTCTCTCTCTCTCTCTCTCTCTCTCTCTCTCTCTCTCTCTCTCTCTCTCTCTCTCTCTCTCTCTCTCTCTCTCTCTCTCTCTCTCTCTCTCTCTCTCTCTCTCTCTCTCTCTCTCTCTCTCTCTCTCTCTCTCTCTGCCTAGGCTCCATATCAGGCAGATGAAAACATAACCTGTCACATTCCATCCCATTAAACCAGCTATGAACCATGTGCTCTACTCACAAGGGGGCTAGATGGGGTGAGGAGGAGAGAGAGAGAGAAAAGGCAAAGCGAGAGAGAAAGTAAAAACAAGAGAAAGAGCAAGGGAGGGGAAGACGGAAGTCAAGTGCATCTGGGCTCACTCAAGGCTGATGCATTATTCACAATCTTTATGCTAATGTCATCTTAATGCAAAAAATACTGACAGATATAGACCTATGCAGAGCCAACACACCGTATTAATGATCCTGTCCTGTGCAGTGTGTGTATTCCTATAGAAATACACCTGCAGAGGAAAAATAAATACATCTGTGGGGGGAGGGCGGGAAAGCAGAACGACGTTTACATTTTGGACACGGTATATATAAATCAAATGTTAAATCACCCTTTTAATAAATGTGGTGCATTAGAGCCCTCCTCTGGTTGAGCCCCCTAACCCGACTCTGTATTAGAGACTCCTGTTCCAGCGTGAGCATCAGCTGCCATTTGATGTGAGGCACAGCAAGGTAATGACCCCACTCACGCAGTCATTAGCCCTGCGTAATGCTGGGCGTTAACGCAAATGAAGCAAAGATAAGTGCAGGCATTAGAGGAGCTCGACCGCGACCAGCCTTTTAATTTGTCAACTGTTGGCTACTTTACGAAGACATCGGCTGGAAGCATAGCATGGGACTCAGACTCATACATGTATACATACAGTGTGTTGTGGTTGTATGTACTGCCACTACAAAATAAGGAACCGAATATCTAAGCAGAACTAGAGTGGCAGACGGGACAGCGCACCAGGGACACCTAGTGGTCATGCACACAGGTCATCTTTCCAGGGGAGTGCTGTTCAAAATGCAGAGCGATTCTTGCGTCTACATTTGTATGATTGCTTTGTTTAAAAGATAATAAAATAGAAAAATAGAAAAGCCATCAAAATTTCGAATTGAATCTCTTTGCAAAAATGGAATATAAAAAGTGCTCCCGCTTTTAGAAATACATACAAAGTTATGAATGCCTTTATAGGTTGGTTTTTAATGATGGATTTCACGCAAGGTACAAAGCTAAATAAACGTTGGGGTGTGGATGAGAAAGGATGTGTGTAAATACATTTATTCAAGTATTATGAGTCAACTGAGTTATCATGTGTGTCATTTGCTTTTGTCTGGTTTTATCCAGCTAAGCAACAACATAGTTTGCCATAGCAACCTCAAATTGCCTTTATTGACATTTAAAGCAAAGACGGGTACATCATTCGTTATCCAAAATAACACTATATTAAACTCACAGACGGTGTAATAGGAGTGGATTATCAGCTACTACCAATGATAGTTTCTGCTATGCATTAATACATGAGTAGATTATCAGCTACTACCAATGATAGTTTCTGCTATGCATTAATACATGAGTAGATTATCAGCTACTACCAATGATAGTTGCTACTATGCATTAATACATGAGTAGATTATCAGCTACTACCAATGATAGTTGCTACTATGCATTAATACATGAGTAGATTATCAGCTACTACCAATGATAGTTGCTGCTATGCAGTCGATCCTCCCCATTAACGTGGAGTAGATACGTGTCAGGCATTAGGCAAAGAGGCCAGCAGGCTGGAGCCGACAATCTCTCCAACCCATTTGGACCTCATTCAACCACACTGCTGCATCTTTATCTGCGTGACTGCAGATTACTGTCCACAGGGAGGTGTGCTAAAGCCGGATTATGTACTCGTTGGGGAGCCATTTCACCGGACGGTTGTGATGCCAGACCCACACGCATCTGCATCTGTGGGTGTTATTATTTTGTTTGGGGGGGGAAAGGATGGGACGGGCAGTGGACATGACACCAAAAAACCTCTCATCCTCAGATTACAGTGGTTAGCCATCCATACATGAGGACAGAAAAATCGGTCATCAGACACACATAAAGAAATATATAGCATAGACACCCTGGCCAGTCAAGTGGCTTTGTTTCTCAAAAAGCAAGGTTGTGGTTGTTCAAAAGGTAACTCAGTGAAGATAACTCCACTGTTAGTGGATTCAAAAGCTATATATAAAAAAAAAATTACGGCTAGTATTTCCATCAAATAGCAGATTCAGTAACAAAGAGAACTGAAGGCATTGGGGTGTATGGAGGGTACCCTGACCTCGCTCCACAGTTACCTACTGAAGAAGAAGTCACTTCTCCATCGCTTTCCTCGGTCAAGGTTTACGTGCACCACTGTTTTGGAATCTGAAATGAAACACAGGAGGATGAAACGAGAATCATCTCATGGAATCCAATAATGTGAAACGTCTGAAACAGGCGCCATTGGGCCTTGAGGTATGTACTTTAGAGGGGTGGGTGAGTCTCCAAGACTGGGGGAGATGATGAGGAGTCGGTTTCCTTCTGGAGGCAGACCGGGGGTTGGCAGGCTCCCCGCCGTCCTTCGAAGGGGCCGGGAGGACATCTCAGTAGCATGGCTGTTGCGAGCAGCACCCATGGATCTCTGCTTCTTATCTGACGTAGAGAATCAAA
>JACYXH010000315.1:177500-270000 GCA_026745465.1 Lota lota | reverse complement strand
TGAGGGCTTCTTCTTCTATGGTGTGAGGGCTTCTTCTTCTATGGTGTGAGGGCTTCTATGGTGTGAGGGCTTCTTCTTCTACAGTGTGAGGGCTTCTTGTGTGGTGTGAGAGACGCTCAGCACAGGCAGAAGATCCAGAGGAGGAACAAGGAGTAGAAGAATGAACAGGCACACCTGTAACTTGTTCATGGCGAGGAACAGCCTGCGCAGCTGCACCAGCGGCTCCAAGTGGCTGAGGTCTCGCACGCGGTTCTCCGCCAGGTGCAGCTCCAGCAGCATGCTCTGACCCACCAAGGAGCTCTCCCCCAGGGCTTTGATGCGGTTGCGGTCCAGGACCAGGGCTCTCAGCCGGGTCAGTCCCTCCAGGCCTTCCACCTGGCTGATGTCATTTCCTGCAGACGAGAGAGAGAGAGAGAGAGAGAGAGAGAGAGAGTGGGGGGGGGGGGGGGGGAGGAAACACGGTCAAAGTAGTTGGGAAACATTTAAATTGTCTTAAGGAAACGGGTGAGATTGAAGTGGAATCTTGTTTAAGTCATCTGGAACATTGTGTTTGTAAAGGAAAGTGGAACGAATGGAAAATTGTCCCAGGTTTGAGGTAATAAACAACATGGGATCCTTTTTGTGCTTTTTCCATCCCAAGATTGAAAGAGGCCTTTTCAAAAGATGTTTAAGAAAAGAAGTGCAGCCAGACAACTGAGGTCAGCTCAATCGACAAATCACACGGCAGGATAAAGCCAGACACAATCAGACCCCCTGCAAAGCAATTGAAAACAAAGTGTGTAATACTTTTCACCCAGCTCTCCGTCCACCTGGGCTAGATGTCTAAAGGGGAATGTCACTCTCTGTGTTTGCCTTTTAACAGCCTCCGACACTTACACACACACACAGACCAGAAATGCACACACACGAACACGCACACACACACAAACACACTCTCACACACACAGACCCAGTAAAACAATAAGATTGAGTGACGCCATCGTTGTGGCACAATCTTTTCTGTTTTGAATGATCAACCCATGAACAATTAAGTTTGTACTCAACCTTCTCTGAAACCACAGCACGCACACGCACACACACACACACAACTTTCTTTCCACTGGCTTTGTAATGAAGGAAGAGGGGTGATGTGTGTGTGTGTGTGTGTGTGTGTGGGGGGGGGGGGGGGGGGGGGGGGGTGGGGTGAGGTGCTGGCACCCGTACGCACCTTGAAGAATGAGTGCTTTGAGATTGGTGAGCCTGCTGAGCTGCAGATTGGCCATATTGGAGATGCCATTGTGGCTCAGATGCAGCACCTCCAGGCTCCCCATCAGTGGCTCCAGGCCGCCGCTGGTCGCCACCGCCTCCCTTTGACCCAGCAACAGAGGAGAGCCATGGACGTTTGTTCCCTGGTCCATCTGGGACCAGAGCCCCCCGCTGGCTCCTGAAGCTCAGCAGAACGACGGACCTCCCAGGTGGCAAAGCGACTCAAGGCCATCACAGACGAGGGCTCCTTGGTTATTGCTTTTTAACGAGCAGCGGGGAATCGCACCGTTGGCGGCAGCACAAGCGCTGCTTGCAAATAATGACTTCAGGAAATGTAATTGCTTTGATTGGTATATTGCTTTTTGATCACTCATTTATTTACTTACTTATGTTTTTTTAGAGTGGTTTTCCTGGTAGTGGAGTGCTTTTAGGATGGGATTACTCATGTATATGCCCCCAGGCTTAAAGGCTAAAACACTGATCCAGTGGGGCACGTATACTGGTCTCTTTAATCATATTTGAATTGAGCAATATTAATGCTGCTTCTAATTTTACATAAATCAAAGAAAATAATCCAATAAATACTTATTTTAGACATTGAGGTCGCAGCTTTCAAACCTCGGTCAAATGAGCTCCCTAAGGGCCCTTTATATGTTAGATCTCATCGGTAAACATGATACCGTTATAAATATTCACTGGCTCAGATAATGTGCGTGATTGGAGCTACAGGCGTTCTGGTCGCCCCTTTGTGCGACGGAGCTTCTTAAAAGCCTTAATCCCCCACAGCGCTGCTGTGTTTCAGCAAAGCAGACCTCCTGAGCGCCACAGGAATCTGTTTCCTACCACAGAATGTCCCCCTGAAAATATGTCTAATGTTCATTTGTTCGGTCCAGCGGGGCATAGGGGACCAAAAGGACAATGACTCGGGCCTCTGCAGCCAGCCAGCCAGCCAGCCAGCCAGCCAGCCAGCCCCCACCGTTCTCATCCACATGCTGAGCACGGGCCAATGCTGCCCCCGAATGGTAAAGCTCTGCCAATTCAAACGGGTCATTTACAATTTACATTCGGTGGTCGGTTGAAAGTGCTGGTGACATGAGACGGTGTGTTAGGATGTGACGTTAGCACGCGTTGTAGCTGACCTGCTTCCTTTCGCCGGGTCTGGCCGGCCATAGCCGCTGGAGGTCACCTTGTGGTGCAGCAGCTGTCTTTTAGTCAGGTGGGCCTTGCTCTTCTGTCTGGGCAGGATGGACTCGATGTGGTTGTGATTTAGACACAGGGCCTGCAGGGAAAGAAGGACACTTAGACACGTTTGTCCCGGGCCAACTCTGGAGTGGACCCGATCGGACCGCATGTACCGTTACGTTGGGCAGGTACACTAGGCCTGAGAACGACGTCAGGTTGTTGTTGTCGAGGTTCACACTTCGCAGGTTGAGGAAGAGGTCAGCTGGGGTCAGATCAACCATCCTGCACACAAAAGCAAAGAATAACACATTGTAAAAAAAAGAACACCTAATGTTGGCCTCGATTTGAGTGACGGCTCGCTGTCACTGCATTCAACATACGGCATACAACATGCGTTCCACATTCGTTTGATTCAGCACCACCTGAGAGGTGGGGTTACCTGATGGAGCAGGCCTGCATCCCGAGGTCCCGCACGTCAGAGTATTTGGAGTGACCCAGCTTCTCCGCCACCATGTCCGGCAACAGGCGACCGCCAAACACGTCCTTCGCGTTCTTAGACTCGGTCACTTCCTGTGTAGACAGGAAGCAATCCCCCTCTGTTATGTCTCCATGGAAACTCAGGTGAGGACACGGGGGAGGAGAGCTTGAGAAGAAACCCACCACTCCGACCCCATCCAGTGCTTTGAGGGCAGGCAGCTGGAAGACAACGTACATCCTGTAGTTCTCCAGCTTGTCCACTAGGGGGTTCCCGTGCAGCTCGAGGATGACGAGGTAAGTCAAGGCCTGGATGAAGAGCGGTACAGTGCAACCCAGCATTAAAACGTAGCAGTCGTCACTGTACAACGAAGCTATGCAGAAGGGAATCCCGACGTCCCTCCTTCAGTCTTTAATACTTTAAAACGTTTGAGAGCGATCATCGCACGCGTCCTTCACCTTCAGATGGTAGATATCTCTGGTGGTGGCGATGCGGTTGTTGCCTATGTACAGCTCCAGCAGCGCGCGGGCCCGCTGGATCCCGTGCATGGAGGTGATGCGGTTGTCCTCCACAGACAGGAAGTGCAGGTTGGGCAGGCGCTCCAGCGCCGAGGCGTCCAGGCAGTGCAGCTGGTTTCCGTTCAGGCTCAGTTTGACGAGACGACGCAGTTTGGACAAACCTCACGGGGGGAAAGGTCACTTTAATAAACCCTGCTGGAAGGGTCATGATGGATGGTAAGAGGTGTGTGTGTGTGTGTGTGTATGTGTTTCTGTATTTTTTTGTGCATGTGAGTATTTCTGTGTGCATGTGTGTTTCTGTATTTGTGCATGTGTACTCTTTGGTGGGCGTGTGTGCGTGTGTGTGTGTCTGTGCATGTGTGTGGGTGTGTGTGTGTGTGTCTGTGCATGTGTGTGCATGTGGTTTACGGCGTTGCATGTCCCTTGCTGTCAATCAGCAGAGCGGTCTTTCACCTTCTCATGACATTTGATCCTCCGTCTCGATTCTGCGTGTTTGAAACTAAAACTCACCGTCCATACTCGAGACAGAGTTGTGGTTGAGGGAGAGCTCCTCGAGGGCCAGGCAGTTTTCCAGGCCCTCCAGCTGGGAGATGTCGTTGTCGTTGAACGAGGCCCAGCGGAGGTTAATCAGCTTATCCAGGTTGGCCAGCCTGGAGATCCCCAGCCCGTCCAAGGCCAGGGCTGTGATCTGTGGACGGTAGGCAGCGCTGAAGGTGTCTTCTGTGATACTCTGTAGCGCTGACCGTACTAACCGAGGAATGGAGAGGTTTACATGATCAGGGTTCCTCTGTTAGGAAACACCAATGTTTTCCTTGCCCCTCGATAGTTGGCTAATAATACAAGCAATGCAATTCAATGGAATCGTACCCATCCCGAAGTTGCTAAGTGCCAACATAATTTTTTCCAGGTAAAAAGCCTGGCGTGTGTGCGTGCGTGTGTGCGTGTGTGCGTGCGTGCGTGCGTGCGCGTGTGCGCGTGTGTGTGTGCGTGTGTGTGCGTGCGCGCGTGTGTGCGTGTGTGCGTGTGTGCGTGTGTGACGCCTACCCTGGCGGTCCAGCCCGGTTCGGGGGTGGTGTGGGGGGGCCAGGGTGGCGGGCTGAGCTGACACAGGAGCTGGGCCGCAGACAGAAGGCTCAGACTGCGGGGACACTCGAGGCCCGTGCGAGAGTGACTCAGCAGAGATGCCTGTGGACCGGACAGAGTTACATGTGTCTCATGTGTCCGACATCAAGAGGCTAAATTAACGTTGGTGACAAAATAGCAAGGAAATATATTAGAATCTTTTCTCATTCCTCTAGACTTTCCAGTTCCCATACAAATCATTTCTAAAACAAACATGTGTACCAATATTGATTTGATCTGAACAGTACGTACTGCTGACATCAATGCCATTCGATGTCATAATAATTGACTAAGAAACTGAGTGCCGCTGTGTTCATGAGCTCCATCATGTGTGTTGTTATGTGTCGACTCCCCCCCCACTGAACCTGGTTGATCCTGGAGCTGGCAGCGATCTGAACGGCTGCGGCCGCTTCTTCCTCTGTGACCGAGACCTCATCCAGGTGGGTGAGGGTCAGCAGGCGACCCACTATGGTCGTCCGCACCGAGTCGGGCTGTGGGCGGGCAGATATGATACTTAAACCTATTCTTTTCAAATTGATGGTAAAGGTTTATATTTCAAATCCTCCAAAATCCATTCGACAGCCATGAACCCGTATTGATTGAAAGGACGATCCAGGTCATTTTGCCCCGGCGAGCCTTTACCCGGTTCCAGGGATTGTGTCGGGTGTCCAGCCTCAGCAGAGCCGGGGCGTGCTTCCTCAGCACGGCCGCCTCCTCGCGGGCCTTGGTCAGCTGGTTCCAGCGCAGGTCCAGCTGCCTCAGCCTCCCCATGCCCTTCCAGCCGTCCAGGGTCGCGATGTGGTTGTAGCTGGCGTCCACAAACTCCAGATTGGGCTGGGAGACGCACACAGAGCCTCATCGCATCAATTCACTATTTACAACTATTTAGTCATTCAGCTAAATAGTAGAATGACTGAAGGGTGAACATTAAATGACAATATCAGACAATAAAGGAGGAGCTAAGTGTGTTCTCCTCGTTATAATGAACGACCTCGTTGCGTTTGTGAATCTGACCATGTGAGAGATGTCGTCCAGACGCGTGACCTCGTTGAAGCTGATGGTCAGGTGACGCAGGGCGCGGAGGTGGGAGAGCTCCTTCAGCTTGCTCAGACTGTTGCCGTGCAGGTTTAGCACCTGGAGCGACGACGGCGGGGCACACGTTGATACCGACAGCTCAGGGGACGGCGGAGCAGCCATTACGTGTGTGTGTGTGTGTGTGTGTGTGTGTGTGTGTGTGTGTGTGTGTGTGTGTGTGTGTGTGTGTAAGTGTGTGCATTGTCAACGCAGCGGTGAGCTAGCTACGTCATGTTAAAGGTGAACACCAATCCATGCTTACGGTGATCTGACTGAGGACGATGGCTCCGGCCGCCTCCAGCAGGGTTCCCTCGTCCAGACCGATCATCCTGGGGCGCGGCTTCAGCACCGGCTCCATGTGGAGGAGCTCCAGGAGAGGGGTGTGGTCCACCGAGGGAGAGAGGTCTGTGGCCGCCGTAAGGTCAGGCGAGGCGGGAGCCCCCTGCTGTGAAGCACACAGGAACACGTCAGACATTCAGGAGCAGTTACTCCCATATCGGTCTTTAAAGTGTTGGACTGAAGTCTTTCTCACCTGTGTGACATATTCAAAATAAACAATGTACTCTGGCATGACCAGCTCATGGTCGAACACAAACCACTGGCTCGGTCCGTCTAGGAAACGACAGAAAGCAAAACAAGCAGTGACACCAGCAGGTCTCAGTGGGAGTATAAAAAGAAGAAGGAAAAGGTTCTAAACGATTTGTGCACCTCGGTGGGGCTTGACCCCGAGCTCTGTGCCGACGTTGCGATACACCGAGTCGGCTTTGGGATAGGAGCTGATGTCCACCGGCGCGTCCTCTCGGACGGGGAAGCTGCGGCCCAGGAACACTTTGGAGACGACCACGCGACCTACGACGTCAAAGGCAGAATCCCCCCCCCCCATCAGCTCATGTTCATGTACGCGCCAAAGATACAAAACCAAAGGTCGTTGTTGCAGAGGAGGCACAGACCCTGGGTGAAGGGCAGAGGGAGGCCTCGGGGGGCCTGACGCAAGGCGTGCTCCAGCCTGGGTGTGTCTGCCACGCTCAGGCTGTTGGACAGAGGCACAGCACCCTCTCTACCCAGTGCCTGGTTGATACGGACAAGCATGAACACGCTGTCTACAGGTCATAACTTAACATACAGTACGACCACAAACAGTTGCGGTGGCGAGGGAAAAGGCACCTTGTGTTGTTCTGCATTGAGGAAACCTTCCTCCAGGATGTGCAACATTTCGTTCTCCTGGCTGGATCTTTCCGGGTCAGGAACGTAGAACAAGTACTCCAGCCAGTGCTTGTAGCTCTCCCTGACGAATGCCAAGACCCGCCGTTAGTGACACAAGGTCTCCAGTAAAGCGTTCACCGATAGAGAAGAAGGACACTGTAATGAGGGATGATCTGTTCTTGTCTGATCACAGCCCTGATCCACTCACTGTGGACAGAAGGTGGACTCCTCGTCAGCCAACAGCGAATTGAGTTTCTCCTCGAAGCGAAGCCTCAGAGCCCGGTTGTGTACGCGGGTGATGCTGGTGATCCTGAGGCCCGTGATGCCGTGGGCCTTGAGGTCCTCAGCAGAGAAACGGGACAGGATGAGACCATGACAGGACGAGAACCTGAGCAATCCAACCACACGATTTGAACCAAAACAATTGATGCTTGATTTTGTGGATTGATTGTTGACATTGGATGTTACACCAAACATAAAACACCATATTTTATTAGTTTCTTTGTTTCATCGGTGGTAGAACCAAAATAGTACCAGGGATCTGTGGGGCAGCCATCTTCGAAACGAATGTTCCCTACACTCTGAAGCTCCATTAACAGGAAGTGGACCATGGTCTCCTTCCTGTTGGTGGCTTGGGATAACTCCTGCTTGTACCAGGCCTCGATTCTGTAGCAGAGATGTAAAGCACATATTATATCTTTACGACTAGAACAAAATATGGATGATGAATTACATTATTAGACAAAGACATAATTTGCATACATAAGACATAAACTGCATCTATATTTCTTCTACTCTGAATATATATATGTGTACAAATAAATATTTTCTGTATATTTTCAGAATGTAATTTTGTAGTTTTATTATTTGTAATTTGTTGCTTTTTTATTATACTACTGTCCCATACTTGCTGCTGTGGCACCCACATTTCCTGTTGAATCTTATCTGGATCTATTTCCTGACACACATAAAGCTCACTCTTCCAGTCTCTGTTCGCACTGCTCCACATGTCGGGCCAGCGCCTCCATCTTGCTGTGTATCTGGAGCTCCACCAGGGAGTCGCTGCTCAGGTCCGCCTCATCCTCCTCCTCCTCGTCCTCCTCCTCGTCCTCCTCCTCGTCCTCCTCCTCGTCCTCCTCGTCCTCCCCTGGGTCTTGGGCCACGATAGGCGGCGACGCTAGTCTGGCCTCCCAGGAACGGGACGACCTCCCTCCTTGGTCCGCGACCTCCGAGAGAGCCCGCTGCAGCTGGAGGTAAAGACATCCGCCAGCAGTGGGTGTGAGCTGAGGGGTGGATCAACATCCTCCACCGGGGCTCAAACAGAAACGCAGCTTTTTGCGGTTTGAAAACTCAATGCTCTGCAGTTCCAGGATGGAGTTCATACATCTTTTATGGCGTGGCTGCACGCCCTGATCTGCTCCACGGGAGGTTTCCAGAGGGCCTCCTTCTGCTCCGTCAGCCGGCGCTGGGTCTCCCTCAGGTTCTTCTGCACGGTGTGCGCGCGCATGTTGTAGTACATCATCTTCTTCATCACTGTGGTCTGGGGGAGGGGACGAGGTGAAACGGCATACGCGGTCGAACCGAACATAATATACATATTACATATTTACAATAATACATATTTGATGACTTTTCGAAAAAGGAAAACCTTGTAGGATGTAGCCTGTTTAATAAAACAACCGTGCGATCGATTGCGTCACGTTGGAGATGATAGAACTACGATATTATAAATATGGAAGTTATAAATATTGTAAATGAATTGGAATAGTAAAAAGGAGAGAACAAGAGAGAGAGCGAGAACAAAACAAAGAGCAACAGAAATAAAGAACGGGGCAGGGAGGGGCAGGCGAGAGAGAGAGAGAGAGAGAGAGAGAGAGAGAGAGAGAGAGAGAGAGAGAGAGAGAGAGAGAGAGAGAGAGAGAGAGAGAGAGAGAGAGAGAGACTAATGGCCCTTCGCTGCGTACCTCAGCAGCTTCCTTCACATGTCTGCTGGAGACGTCGTAGGAGTCGAGCCGCAGGAGGCCCGGCATGTGGTACAGGACATGGGTGGCGTAGTTGCAGAGCAGACACACGGGGTTGGCCGCTGACTGGGAGTCCTGCAGCCCCAAGGCCTTCAGAGCGGGCAGGTGGGCCAGGAAGGTCAGTGCCTGCCAACCACAACGAGACGGAAGCCCCGAACGCAGAGTTAGTGGGGGGGGGGGGGGGGGTCTTTGTACTTCAGGTGCTTTGGTGTAACCGAGACAACCTTCTGTGGCTTTACGTACAAAGAGCTAACATTTGCATACCATTCTTCAGCATTGTATTAGTGTTTGGTCTTTCCTTAAGAAAGAAGGCTGGTCATCTAGTGGCTAGGCGGTTTGATTCCGGGCTAAGTGGTTCTGGCTGGGGTTGATGCCCAGTGTGCGGTTAGCATGCTGCAGCAGTTAGCCACCGCTAACCATCTCTGTGTTCTGTATTCACTTTTAAGAATAAAAGCGTCCTCGAAATGACTAAAGAGCACCAACCCGTCTTACAAAGAGAAATGGATGATCATTTGTGTTCGAATGGAATATTTTAGTTTTACAGTGCAGCAGTCATTTGAAAAGGCACTTGATTGACAAGTATGTGTTTTGCATCCGAATAGACGTATTTCAATTATATGAAAATACTATGAGTAGTGACATGCAATATTGATAAGAGAAGTGAATGAAGCACAGTGGCAAAACATCACATAATGGACCTTTTTAGTTTGTTCTTGCACTGACACACACCGCAGGTAAGAAAAACCAATCAATCTGCTGTATTGTCCTCAAGTGATGGCTCACAGCCCCTGCTTTGGTGATTGCACACTCCGAGAGAAACATGTAATTTCAATGGATTATCTTCTCGGCTGGAAAATAAACGCGCACCCTAATGACTATGGGAAGCAGACGTCTTCGATGGCTTTTTAGAACTGAAGTGTGGGTTACGAGGAAAACAAGGATTATAAGAAGATAAAAAAATACACCAAATCATTATATCGGCTATGACTACATGTTTGTTCTTTCTTGGTTGAATAGCTTTCGTTAAACATATAAATATACTGTTTATTGCGGCAAGACCCAAATCTTAAAAACATAAACATATTAAAAGGCAAAGGACACATTATATATACTATATATATCTAACTGAGGTTGTAAAGGGTTGAATAGGTCCAGTTAGCCAAGCAGAGGTGATAAGAGCAACCCCCTGGTATTTCACAAGGTTTTTCAAATATACGCTTTCAAAACCAAGGGCATTGGGAAGAATTCATATTAAAATCTGATAAAGCCACACTTTTAGGTAAGCAATTTAAAATGTGTTTTTTCCTGACTTACCTTAAATGAGGCAATCTTGTTCCCAGATAGATTAAGATCTTCAATGTTGATATTGAGATCAAGGCTGTGCCCTTTATAAAAATGTTGTAAAAATTGTTGGGTTAATTATCTTACAGTAGATAAAATCAAATGGGAAGGAATGCAGGATATGTTTCACTGTATTTACCAATTTTGTCAATTTTGTTGTCAGCAAGATTTAGTTCTCTGAGTTTTTGAAGAGTATTCAAACCCTTTTTGTAAAACAATCAAGAGAAACATATATCACCAACTGTATGTCCAAAATGCACAATTATATCCAATATAATCAATTCTGACAGACAGAGAAGTGGACAGACTACCTCTATGCAACTGATATCGTTGTTGTTGAGCCATAGCACTTGCAGATTAATTAGCGACTCCAAGTTCTCTATTTTACTGATTTGATTATCGTACAAGTAGAGGTTCTCAAGCCGAAGGCAGCTCTGCAGTCCATCAATAGTCTGCAAGAAGCAGGGTTGCATATTGATTAGGCTTGAACCATACAGAACTCCATACGGTGTTATTAGCAGAGCCTACTAAACAGAAACGTACCGTCAGCTGGCATTCAACCACCCAGAGCTCTCGGAGCAGCGGGCAGCACTCAAGGCCCTGGATGTGGCTTATGCTCTGGCTCACTATTGTGAGTTGGAAAAGCTTTGGGAAGAGCGAGAGGCCGACCATGCGGGGATAACCCGAGAAGAACACCTCCAGTGACGCCACCGTGCTGCCTTCGTGGGGCATCTTCTCAAAGGAAAGGCCATTTGCCACGCACTGTTGGTCGTTGCAAAGTGAAACATTTGTAGTGATATAACAGACTGATACCATTGGCTATATGGCTACTGATACAGAACATATGTTATATTATGAATGCTACTTTGTTGTAGAATATACTATTTATTTATTAAAGTGTCGCCTACATAATTTAACCTATCTATTGATATCACAGGCTAACACAGCCGTCCGAATATAGTTATACAGCTGACACAATGTTATATTATGTATGCAAACAGTAAAAATAAGGTTTGATTTGAACTCACCAATTGTTTAAGAACCTCCTCGTCAGCAATGACCTTTGGCTTTTCACTTGACGTCATCGTTCTGTCCTGAAATCCACGTCACAACGTCATTAGGAGTAAGACAACATGGATATCTCTCTATATATATATCTATATATATCTATAGATATAGATATATATAGATATATATATATCCGACTCCATGTGTCCAAGCACATTTTTATATTGTGTTTGTTTAAATACAAAACACAACAATGAATTGCATCGGTTGAGTTAATAGACAAGACTGCTGTTTACGTCACAGTGTTTTTAAAAAGTCCTGCAAATTGCTAGCTAAGAAAATGAACGAGCTACCCGAAAGGGACGCGCTGTTTCAGTGCTAATTACAGTGGCGACGCAAACACTGTTGGAGGACAACTTACTTGGCTATCACTGCATGAAACGTAACGGACAGAGGTAAGTGTGCTGGGACCATGTTGGACAACATTACGTTTCCAGGCAGCGGCGTGCGGTTGCCAGGCAGCGGCGTGCGGTTGCCATGCAGCCACGTCAGTATGTCACCTGTCGTACCTTTAGCCGCCAGACGAGGGCGCCACGTGGCAGGCAATCGTGTACACCCCCCCCCCCCCCCCCCCCCCCCCCCCCATCACCCCAACGTGTTATTCGTTTTATTTTACACAAACGTCCGAAGTCTTGCACGTAATGTGATCAATAAATCATAACTTTCACGAAATGTCAACAGCGCGTCCTTACACAAACCATGTCACAAGTTTATTTGTATTTATTTATAATAACGTCGATATGTTACTAGTCATTTTTGTCTGCACTAGGAAGTTTGATCTGCTTAAATAAATGTATGCAATGCACTGAGTGCTGTGAGACGGTTCACTACTTTTTTAATACAAGTGAAGGTCTGGTCTGGACGGGGGAACTCTGAACCCAAGAGAAGAACCAAGAGAAGAACCAAGAGAAGAACCAAGAGAAGAACCATAAGCCGCACGGACCCCATGACGTCACCACCGACTAAAACAAGCAGCGCTCACTCCCTCTCTGCGCCGCGGGCCGTCTTACATCTGTGAGATCCGGAGCGCATCGGCTCCGTAGAACCAGGAGGCGGTGGTCCACAGTCGTCGCGCGGTTGTCTCCGTTATTTGTTGCCGCACGTCGCAACGTCCCAATTGTTTTTGCCCGCGTAACGGTAACCTAGCAATCTCGCTGGACGTCTCCCCTGGAAGCATGTCTGCGAAGCCAAGTGACGAGCTGGGGGGTTCGGCGGAGAAGTGGTTCGGAGACGACCGTGAACGAAACGGCCTCTTTGGGAACACACCATCCGGGTTTGGCGAGCTACGTGACGAACTGAAGCCCAACAGCGGAGATGGGGCGAGCGACCTGGATCAACAATTTAATCAATTTAAAGACGACGTGAAATGGCCTGCCGTTGCTATGGGAACTGCATCTACAGGTAAAGCGGTCAATGTATATACGTCCGCTGTTAACATCTTAATTATACGAAGTAGCGCTCCATCGTACAGGAATCGCCCCAAGTGGAAGATCGTGTACGGGTCTCCACACCCCTGATCAGTGTGGTGCCCGAGCAGAAACAAGTGAACCTTTTGTTATGGATAAAGCCCAATGGCTACACACACACACACACACACACACACACACACACACACACACACACACACACACACACACACACACACACACACATATACTATCTAATTTCCTCTAAAGTTGTTTGAAATAGAGAATATGTTAGCGCACGTAATGAATCGTCTTGTTTTCCGGTGAGTCAACACAGCGGTTCAACGCTCGGACGTTTGTCCGATGCAGTGGCTGAATCGTGCGTAGGATAATTCATCAACTTTGAACACGGGGCGGGCGCCATGGGTTTGAACCCATCCTGTTTGCGGTGAACCAGCCGCCACGCTGCCCTTCTTCGTGGATCAGATGTACGCAAAGGTCCCCTGGACGTCACTCCGATAGCAGGACAAAGCCTATGTGTTGGGCATACTAAATTAAAACCGCCATTTAGCAACCAAAAAAATACAATATAGGCAACAATTTGACATGTATTTTCAGTGGAAATAAACAGCTAATTAAAAATGACCCCGCTATAATTAACATGTAATAACAAAATATGTGCTATTCTTGTGGCTGCTGTCTATTCCCATCTTAATGGATGTGTAGTTAATGCAGAATAATGAGGTCCCAGCGGTGTGTGGAGAGGATCCGGGACTTAAAGTTCTGAGTGAATCAGGGACGTTGTTGTGGTTTAGATAGACGAAGTTGTGTTATTGTTTTTGTGGGAGCTCATTCATACTCGAGCGTCTTCCGGTGAGTTGCTCACCTTCCTTGGCACGGTTCAGCGTTTGCTTCTATTTTTAATCCTGTAGAAACGGGGCTCGCCATCCGCTTGGAGAGATGAACTGGAGCCCTGCGGTTTATTCAGGGGTCTACTGAAATATTCATGAGATGGTGTTGAAAGCCTCCGCCTCGCTCTCTCTCTCTCTCTCTCCCTCCCTCCCTCCCTCCCTCCCTCCCTCCCTCCCTCCCTCCCTCCCTCCCTCCCTCCCTCTCTCTCTCTCTCTCTCTCTCTCTCTCTCTCTCTCTCTCTCTCTCTCTCTCTCTCTCTCTCTCTCTCTCTCTCTCTCTCTCTCTCTCTCTCTCTCTCTCCTCTCTCTCCCTCTCCTCTCCTCTCCTCTCTCTCTCTTTCTTCATTAGCACTCCAAATCTAGCTACACAGCCTTACTTCATCTTCAGTACATCACAACAAAGTACAGTCCTGGGGAGTACATTGCTGTCATGGTTAATTGTATGGGAGGGTAATGAATTGGCAACACAAAGTGTAGTATTTGCTGTAATTCCCATTCAACTTCTTGAAATAATCAGCAAGGATCTCGTTATACTGTAGGATGTGGGCCAACTCAACTCATGCATGCGTACACACACATACAGACACAGACGCACTGATTGTGTACCTGGCATATGGGTTAGCATGGGTTAAAGAGATTAAGCCTTGGCCACAGCAGAGCTGATGTTCTGTCACTTGTGGGCTTTAAGGGCACTGGGGCAGATCACCACACAGCTCGTCAGACAGCAGTGGATGGCGGGCCCTTGGAAAGAAGGGCGCTAGTCTGATCTGATCTTTGTCAAGGACCCTCGGCCTGTTGGGGCCCTTTGCAACAGTTCTGCCACGCTCTTCCCTGGGTTTACCTCAGTTTCAGGGTTCACTCACGCCTATAGTTCAGTCTGGTAGCCTCTGGGTTAGCTAACCAAGGCTAATCAACCTATAGTTCAGGCTGGTAGCCTCTGGGCTAGCTAACCAAGGCCAAACAACCTATAGTTCAGGCTGGGAGCCTCTGGGCCAGCTAACCAAGGCTAAGCAAGAAGCCCTGACCTTTGGGACAGAATGATCAAATGAAATTGCACCAATCCACGAGTAACAGAATTTGCTCCCAAACCTATTCCAATGTGGTTTACCACAAGTGACTAACCCCAGACCAGTAACGACAGCAGTTCAATTCGGCTTGAGTTACAGTCCATGTCGAAGGACACAGACCTGGCATTGTGTAACAAACGGGAGGCGTATATATCAAATTTGTTTTTATTAGTCCCATCTGTGTCCAACCTTTTCGAAAGGTTTACGTAAGAGGACCCAAAACAACATGTTGAGCGCCTCCTCCATGCCACTCGACCATCGCTAGATCCTGATCCTCTCTGACTCACGGTGTGAAACGCTGGTTGTAAATGACATGCGTAAAGGGGGGGCTGAGCTCTGTGACAGGGCCAACAATAAACCCACCAACACGGGCACAGCCCTACAGTGCAGAAGCGTGATCGCATTTGAATGATCGTGACCAGTCACGGGTACCATTGGCATCTCTTGGTAGATTAATAACACAATAGAGGGCGAAACAGGACCCCTCAGACCAATCGGCAACCGGGCAGATATGAAGACGATGCATAAAACACCTGTGTCTCTTGTACAGCCAAGCATCAGTGGATGACAACAAGGATGAGACAGCACATTACCTGGCTGGGACTGCTCCATATCTGTTACTCAGAGACAGACAGCACTTAGCCGACTGCAGCCTGCCACAGAGCACGCGCCATTATGGAGAAACTGAGCTCTCTGCTCCTGTTACCATTCCTCAAGGAGGGAGGGGGGGGGGGGGGGGGGGGGGCAAGGTCTTCTCTTGCAGATGCAGCCAAGATGATAAAGACGGAGGGAAGTGTGTGGGTGGGTGTGGTAGGGTGGTGGGGGAGGAGGAGGGTAAGTGGGGGTGTAAGTATGAAGGGTGGATACAAGCACGTGATACTAAGGTCAGCAGTTCCAGACACAGACTTACAGGAGGAAGTAGGTGTTGAATGAGAAATGCAAAACAAGAAGAAGAACATACGTTGTTGCCTATGGTATGGGTTCGTAGATTATGCAAGGTCCTTATGAACATCAAGCCGTCTGCTTTGACTGTTTGCTGGCAGTTGGGGCAAAAATAAATACTCATCTCTAAATGCAGAGCTGAGTCAGTTGGCCAATCTGTCTTTGGCTGTAATGGCACAGACAGAACTGTCAATACAACTGGAGTAATGAAAGAATATATATATTTGTGTGGCAGTGTATCTGATATTGCTGGCTGCCAGAATGACAAGGGAGTCCTCTGAGTTCATCCTGTGTCTGGCCAGCCAGCTTTCCGTTCGAGTCATCTTCCCCAGCCTCTGGGCACAATGCGGTCGCTCTGACCCAGGGATGAGGTCATCCATGAAGGCGTCAGAGTTAACCAAACCACAGCTTCATCATCCTATGAAGGTCATCCATCAATACGTTTGACATGTCTTGAAGATTCTTAATAATGGGATATTATGATATGCCTGCCAGTCCCAATGACTGGCAGAAGGAAGTTGGTTCTCTTGATTCTCTACATTATTACACATTTTGGCCTAATCTATCAACATATGCACCATGAAGCACTAGCTGTTGAGCCAAACAAGGTACATAATAAACTTCCCTATACACATTACACTGTTTTATATATTGTGTTGTTGAATTGAATTTCCAATGCATTACTTGAGTGGATGAGTCTGCCTGCGTGATCAGTACTTGGAAAACAAGTAGCGATCCTAAGACACTCTTTTGGCAGCTGCAACCCAAACCAGCCAGCTTTCACTCCCTAAGTCTGGAGTAGAATGTCGAGCCCTCCATCCATCCATCCATATATCCACCAATCAATCCACAAAGCAAAGAACATAAAATCCATACAGTTGAAGGCAGGTACCAAAGCATACCTGCACTGGACTGAATGTGAATGAAGGACATGATTAGCATTTATTCTATAGGCTTCAAAAGGACTGCATTGATTTTCCTATGTTCAAAAACTGGAGCAACAATAGATGTCTTGGGTCTTCACTGTGCCTTAAATAGGCTGAATGCGCCACATTTTCTTACAGTAATTGTATGCTATGGATCATTGGTGTTCCTGGCAACTGTTCCCCCCTCCCCCCTCCTCGCCTTGCCTCTGTGTTGCTGAGGGATTTATTGAGCTCGTCGAGTAGCTTCTAGATGCATCTCCCTTTTGAGTGACATTGAGTTCAAACAATGGACCTTGGCAGTAATAGCACAGTGTTCTTACGACCCGATCTGCTGCTGTAAATATTTTGTGAGCCCAAACCACTTTTAACAAACCTGGCCAAAGGGCATTGTGTTAAATGCTGGGCAGAGAAAATCTGATCATAGCATAGTTAGTTAATAAAGTAACCTAAAAAGATGCAACTCTTAAAGGTGACACCACAGTTAAGCTACAGATGCCACATACATACCAATACAGTATAGTTAATAGTCACGTAGAACTTACATATGGGTCATTTGGAAGACCAAGAGGGAGGAGGAGGAAGAACCGTAGCCAGCTGTGCAGGCAGCAGCTCCTGTCCAGGGCTACACCACATGTGCTGCTTTACATGTTTGAAAGAAAATAAGTCAATAAAGTTACACCTCTGATCCTCTGCTGGAAGTTGTGCGTTTCCGTAGATCCAACAGTGGTTTTAAGTACAGAGATGTAGTGTTCTACTAATTCGCTACACATGCATGGCTTCTCCAACTTCTCCCATGAACTACAACAGTTTGCTAGCAGTGAGTTGCTAACTTGCTATGCAAGCTAGAAAGCTAACATGCTACTTAGCCAGGGCAGAGGTTGATGGCCTTTAGTCTATCACTACTTTGCAGAGATTGCATTTGCCTGCCACACGTTTAGACTGACTGAGTTGAATTGCTTTCTTGAGGATTGCTACTCTAAATGTGAGAATAATAACGATAAAATATAAATGTGCATGTCTACTCTCCACGGACATCAAACCCATTCTCTTTAGTTTCCTTCTACTCTCTACTTTCAGTTATTTGATTCTTGGTAAATTCACATGTGAAGCACATGCATTGATTATCAGATCAATAAGTGTGTCTCGTGTGAACCACTGTGCATGGCGTTCTCCGCAGCGCTCAGATTTCATAGCTGCTGCATGCTCTTTTCACTACTGTAGTTCTTTTGAAATTGTCTGCTCTCACATATTTTCGACCCCCACCTGATAATTGGAGGCCCATGCCTGGCATAGCAGAGATTGTCAGAGCGCATTAATTTATGAGCTGCCCTGGCTGTGTGGAGGACAACAAAAGGAATGGCCCTTCACCGTGCCGTCAACCACCAGGACTGGTTGTATTTATTCAACCCCTCCGTTCTCCAGCTCGCATGATTGTTACGTGGCAAAACGATGTAAGCTGTGAATTCCTATTTGTCGCACGCCATCTTGTCCAGCGAGGGGGAAGAAACCCAAGAAAAGGCGTATGTTGTGGCCTTGTGGGATTCTCTCTCTGCCCTTCAGGCCTCTCCACTGCTTCAGCAGGCAGGCTGGGTGGAGTCCCTCCTAGAAGCTTCTCCCCTTCGCTTCCCTTACAGCAGATAAGCATCCATCCATGTCATCTGCACAAGGTTAATCCAGCGAGCACTCCAGTCCTACAGAAAGCCGGTTGCTATAAAAACACGGCATGGATGTTTGTCCTCCAGCTGGTTTTCAAGGGCGCTGTTTTACAACCTGGGGCGGGACTAAAGTCTTCACTGGGCGGAGTGTCCCGGCGCGCTTCCCCTACTGGGATCCGAGACGATGTTCTGTTGTCAGGGCGACGGCCGATGGCACCTATACCATGGGCGCACTGTAAGAGGATTATATCATTGGGTTTTTGCTTGTGGGTGGACTATCCCGGGCCAACACAACCTGGCTGGACAGCGTGCAGACCTCTCGCTTGGGGAGGAGGGATGACATCGCTGGGCTGCACCCAAGCGACGGTCTGAGCATAAAAGGCAGACTAAAAGCTCACGGGTACCGACAATAGGGTTGCTTGGCTACTTCATCCTCTTTCTTTCTCTCTCTCTTTTTTTTTGTTGCTAACATGTTATGTCACCAACACTCCCTTGTGTCTGTGTTGATGCCATTTCACCGCAGTATGATGTATCCTTTATGACCGCACTCAGCAGCCCAGAAAGGACCGGGAGGGGGAGGGAAGGAGGGAGGGAGTGGGGAGGGAGGGAGGGAGAGAGGGAAAGGGAGGGGCGGGGTGGGTGGTCAGGAAGAGATTGGACACCCTAATCCGAGGCGCTCCTCTGTCACTCCACAACCCCTCCCCCCCCCCCCCCTTCCTCTTGAGTAGATGGATGGCGATGATTTCTATTTTTAATTCCTCCCCTTCCCAGCCAGCAGTGTACAGCTGGATCAGAATCCCCCCCCCCCCCCCGGGGGAGGGGGGAGGAAAAGCACAGTGTCAGATAAGAAAACACTCTCCTCCTATACTGGAGGAGAGTGTATAAGTTCCAGTGTACAACCTATACTGGAAACCTGTGTCTGAAAAGGGCTGTCCAACGCAGGCCGCCAAGTTCAGGCACAGCAAATCTCTACCGCCCCGATTCCCCCCGTCGGATAAAGATCGCTAAAATACATACCTGCCGTCATCTGAAAATACATATAATGAAAACAATGATCTATCACTTTGTGGAGCAGTATAAACTGAACAAGTACTACAATAAACTCTAAAATAACAATCCACTCTCAAGCACTTGGAGTGGGGGGGGGTCGCAGCTTCAGCATGGGAAAGCTAATGTTATGTTCTGTCATTTTTCACTGCTTTACGATCTTATTACTGTTCCACAACTGGTTCATCCCTACAGTGTTCAAGCTCAGTGGAAGAAGGTTAATAAAATATCCTGTACATGGTTGGATTGGCACCGTACCAATGCTTCAATGTTCAGGCAGATTGCCAGACAATCCTCAACACACACACACACACACACACACACACACACACACACACACACACACACACACACACAGTGAACATGATTGCGCCTCGCATATCTTGATACCATGATCATGTAACATTCTGTGAATATGGTTATTTATCCATTTGTGTATATTTACTTGTATGAATTCCATACAAACTATATACACATAAGACATTATTTAATGTCGCATTTATTAAGGTTATGTTATGTTTTAGCATTCCAATTTGACCGCTAAGAGAAAAAGGTAGAATCCCTCCTGAAGATTGTACCTTTCATCCCCCTGCTGTTTAAAAGATGTAAAGACCATTTGCGTGCAACTTCTTTTTACAATGAGTTTCATCAAATTTGTACCAAAGGAATAGATTAGTAGATCCCTGTATTGTAGTTCCTTCGTTTTATGAGGTGGAATATATTATATTGCATATATTTGATCATTTGAAAAAGTATTATATTATCATTGAACAATACATAATACAGTGTCTATTTGAATGAAAGGCAGGCAGTGTCTGTTCATCTCAGGATCTTAATGAGTTGGTTGTCTGTCACAGGTCACAGGTGTAGCCCTGATGTAGCTCGGCAGCACATGGAGCTTGTGAGGTACTGACGCGGTGTGTGTGTGTGCACGTGCGTGCGTGTGTGTGTGTCTGTGTGCGTGTGTGTCTTCACCTGTCATTTTAGGGTTCGGGGTGATGGAGAAGCAGACACAGCGCATCTCTGTTGCATGACAGTTTCAACCTATACGCTTAGGCCTGGCACCGTGGTCTTTTTTTTTGGGGGGGGGGGAGGGGTTCTAAACAATCAGCCTTTGTCCAGCATGGGGGCACAAGCACCCTCTGTTGCTTCTGCCTCAGAGCTCCACACCTCCCTGCCTGAGTCCCCCTGATCACCCAGTGCCTCGGCCCCTCTCAGTCACCGCCTTGTTGGCGCGTGCAGCCGTCCTCCTTATCAAACTGTTCGCTCTCAGGCTGATTTCATTCCAGTCATGTGATGCCGGCCAGACACTGGTATCCTTTTGTCTGGACTCCGCCCCTCATCCCCTGTTTTATTGACACAATAAACAGCCACTCCTTGTGCTGTGCACGCCTTATGAGATCTTAATGCACTTTGTCCTTAAGGAAATGGCTTTTAACGATACAGCTGGCAGAAGGAAATGGTACATACTTTCACACCAATACGAAGGTCCAGGGGGATTCTGGATCATTTTCTTCATCCCCTTATGCAATAGAGAGCAACAATGGTTTTGCTAAAGGTTGAAACAGATGCAGTTCCTCGTTCAATAATAAGGCAGATTGGATTGTTCTTATGCTGCTACATTTTGTTCTCTCTTTCTTTGAAATTTAAATTGTATTGTAATTGAAAATATGTCGCCTTCAGTGACCTGTGCATCACGATGTGTAACATTACTGATCTTGTCTGGCGCCGTTGGTAACCCACCCATTCCTGTCTGCCCTCGTGTCCATGCAGATGACCTCATGTCGGGACTGTTGAGGAAGCCCATGAGCGAGGACGGCGACCTTTACACGTCCCTGCTGTCCAATCAGAGCTTCCCCATGAGCCAGGAGGCCTCCTACCTCTCTGAGGAGCTGAAGCCCAGCAAGACCGCCCCCAGCTCGTCTTCCCACCACCAGTTCTCCTCCTCCACCTCCACCTCCTCCTCCAAGACCATCTCCTACCTGGAGGAGGACTTGCCCAAGTCCCTGCTGGGCTCGGACAAGACGGAGTCCTACAACTACATGGACATCAGCCACGGGGACGACCTGCTGGGCCAGCGGCCCGACCCACTGGCCAGCCTGATGGACACCAAGGTGTCCTCCACGTCTGGACACGACTCTCTGGGGGGCTACATGGACCAGATCCCTGGGAGAGACGTAGAGGAGGAAGAGGAGGACGACGAGGAGGAGGAGGAGGAGGACGAGGAGAACCTGGGCCCGGCGTGTGACTCCCACTCCTTCCCCTACGTGGAGGAGCCGTCTGACGAGGAGCCGTCCGACTACCGCTCCTACCGGAAGCTGGGGGGCGCCTCTGAGACGGCCAGCCCCGTGAAGATCACCCTGACCCAGTCCCAGACCCCCGCCGCGGAGCCCGAAAGCCAGCCCCCACCGCGCTCCTCCCCGCTCGGCGGGCCGGACCGCGAGAACGTCCTGAGCGTGGGCATGCAGGGGGTTCCCACGGTGACGCTGTCGGAGCCCGAGGACGACAGCCCCGCGTCCACGCCCAGCGCGTCACCCACAGGCACACGCACGCACACACACGCCGCACACGCACGCACGCACACACACGCCCACACACACACTCATGCCTGCAGCTACACAGCCTATTCTGTCTTCTAATTGAGTCATTTCCTTTTGTAATATTCTCTTTTCTGTTCCATTCTTCGCCCACTGCAGATCCAGATTTCCCTTCACATGAAATGTACAACACCAACACAGTGAAGCGCGCGCCTTCCAAGAGCAGCCCCGCCCCCAAGGGCCCCAGCAAGGAGCCGGGGGCCAGCAGCAACGAGTCCGGGGACTCTGAGATAGAGCTGGTGTCCGAGGAGCCCGTCCCCCGCCAGACCTCCCCCAGCACCAAGACCGGTAGCGGCCCCTTCCCCCCGCCTCCCGTCAGCAAGAGCCCCGGGACCCCGCCCTGCAACCCCTTTGACGCCCCCCCGGCCGCCAAGGGCGCTGCCGGCGCCTACAGCATCCTGAGGGAGGAGCGAGAGGCGGAGCTGGACAGCGAGCTCTTCATCGAGTCCGCGTCCGAGGAGAGCCCCAAGAGGGAGCAGGGCACGGGCGGTCCCAAGCAGGCCGTCAACGTCCCGTCCCCCCTGGTGCCCAGCGCCGCCCCCCCGCGCCCCCCGGCCCGCGCCCCCCTGGTGCCCAGCGCCGCCCCCCCGGCCCGCGCCCCCCTGGAGGAAAAGGCGCCCGCCGGGCCCCCGGTCCAGGCCCCCAGCAGCGAGGCGGTGAAGACCCATGAGGAGGACCGGCCCACCAAGCCCCCCACGGCCGCCGTGACCCCGGAGGTGCGCTCTGCGCAGAAGCCCCCCCTCCAGGAGGACGCGGGGAGCGAGGGCAAGGGGGACGTGGGGGGGCCGGCCGTCTTCCTGCAGACCTTGGACAAGCAGAAAGGTGGGTCCTGCCTTTAGCTGATGCTACGCAGCGATTGGTGGGGGATGGGAATGCAAACAGAATGCTGAGAACCTCACCACAGTCCCACTTGTGGAAGTGTTTCCCTGTTTGGACGGGTATTTTTAATTGCTGACTCGTTTTGCGTAGTCCTGCTATATCATATCACCGTTAAGCTTTTGCACTGATTTAAGTTTACCTTCATGCCAAGAGCAGAACTGCTTTTATATATATTCTCCAAACAGTACTCGTCTGAACAGGAAACCCAGTTTTCCTCTACTAGGGTGACTCTGAGTACATACAGCTTCCTGAATGTGTAAGGAGCTAGCATGGTGTGGTGTTGCGTTGTGTTGGTGCCAGGAAAGCCAGGAAATGAGAGGTGGTTGCTGTTAGCGACTGGCTAACCCATCGCTCCCTGTGTGTCTGGGTGCTGGCTAGCCCAGCTCCCTGTGTGTCTGGGTGCTGGCTAGCCCAGCTCCCTGTGTGTCTGGGTGCTGGCTAGCCCAGCTCCCTGTGTGTCTGGGTGCTGGCTAACCCAGCTCCCTGTGTGTCTGGGTGCTGACTAGCCCAGCTCCCTGTGTGTCTGGGTGCTGACTAGCCCAGCTCCTTGTGTGTCTGGGTGCTGACTAGCCCAGCTCCTTGTGTGTCTGGGTGCTGGCTAGCCCAGCTCCCTGTGTGTCTGGGTGCTGGCTAGCCCAGCTCCCTGTGTGTCTGGGTGCTGGCTAGCCCAGCTCCCTGTGTGTCTGGGTGCTGGCTAGCCCAGCTCCCTGTGTGTTTGGGTGCTGGCTGCTTCCTGCATTGTGTTGCAATGTTTGCCTCCCTCTGCTGGTTCACATTAAAATAAACCAGCCACACCGCCATACACTGAACTCCATCGTGGCAACAGCAGTGACAAAAAAACTAAACTGAAATCAACCACCAGCTGATTAATCATTGGCTGTCGGTGCAAATGGGCGTGGCCCCAAGAACTGCGAGTAGTTTTCCAGAACACAATCGGAATTAAACCGACACCCTGTTGTCATGTGACTGCCACGTTGAGTCACACTCAGCTGATGTTATTTCTGTTTAATCCCACCAGTAGGTAGTTTGAAGCTTTTGTCTACGCCTATCGGCTGTTCCCTCCCTGGCCTGGTAAACAGTGGGCTATCGGCTGTTCCCTCCCTGGCCTGGTAAACAGTGGGCTATCGGCTGTTCCCTCCCTGGCCTGGTAAACAGTGGGACACAGCTGTTCCCTACCTGGCCTGGTAAACAGTGGGACACAGCTGTTCCCTCCCTGGCCTGGTAAACAGTGGGCTATCGGCTGTTCCCTCCCTGGCCTGGTAAACAGTGGGCTATCGGCTGTTCCCTCCCTGGCCTGGTAAACAGTGGGCTATCGGCTGTTCCCTCCCTGGCCTGGTAAACAGTGGGCTATCGGCTGTTCCCTCCCTGGCCTGGTAAACAGTGGGACACAGCTGTTCCCTCCCTGGCCTGGTAAACAGTGGGCTACCATAATCCTCCTCATGCAGACTGAGAGGCTTAGAGTGGTGATGCTGCACAATGGTCGCCATGGAGATCACATTAGAAAGAGGGAGAGCGGTTTGTTTTGGTTTGTAGTGGTCAGCAGAGACGCCTGCATTAATCTCCTGGATTTATGAGCTGTGTGTGTTGTAGTGATGGTCGACTAACAGTTGGACCCCTGCCCCACTGCAGTGTATGAAATGGTGTGCAACGTATGCATCTTCAAGGACTAGGGGTGAAGCCTTTTTCCCCTCTCGTTTTGTTTACTTAACGGCAAGTGAGGAGCTTCTGGATATTTCTGAAAAACGGGTCAATTTCCGTGTGTTGAAGGCCATGGCGTGGTCTTCACCACTAGAGGGCGCAGTGCACCACCTTTATCGTCTCTTCCCACAGCCACTGCTGTGGGGGGGGGGGGGGGGGGGGGGGCTTAGAAGACGTCATGGACCACCGGCCTGTGCCCTTCCCCTACAGTTACCATGGCAACAGAGGCAGGAGCGCATGCTCAGAAGCATTTAGTCTTTTTTGGTCTGTAATGGTGGCTATTGGCAATGACTCTTGTCAATGTTGCATTTGGGCAGAAGGAGGGGCTGTCTGCAGAATGGGGGGTGGGGGGGACTGGACCGGGATTGATGTCAGGCTAGACACTGAATATTATCCCATGCCGATTGTTTACCCAGATGAGAGAGATATCATCGCCATGGAGACCAGTCTCCTCTTTAAACATCCAGCATTTCACACGTTGGCTGTTTTTACAAAGGGGCTACATTGTGCCGTGGTTGCATACATGCATTTCCTCCAGCCACTGAACACACACACACACACACACACACACACACACCGGGACCTTTTGTGTCTCGCTGAGCAGTATATATAACTTTTATTAATTATTAAACATCAAGCACTCCAGCCTCTTCAGGGAGGGAGTCTCTAGAAATAGCTGCTAGCTAGCTACTCCGCTGCTAGCTAGCTACTCCGCTGTGCACGGCTCCTGGTTGTTTTCCAGAACCTTCCAACAACGCGTCGTCTCTAAGCTCACACTACACCATCCCCAGGACAACATCGCCTTGGCTGCCAGCATGAGTGCTGTGCAGTAAACCAGAGCCGGTTCTGTTTCAACAGGAGCCTTCGCTGCTGGTTCTGGTGCTAGAGCATCCGGTGACTCAACATTTCATCAAAGACCTATTACTTAATGACATTAAACAGATTAAGGTACATTTAGTGCTCTGATAGAATTGCACGCCACAAAGAAAATCATGGCAATTAAATGGAAGCACATCTGCCTGCTTAGACGTCTCATCAGAGTTAACCCTTATGCTGCCAAACCATCCCACCACTAGTCATGTGCTGTGAAGCTCTGTTGGGACTTTTATTTTGAAAATATAAATCTGACACACGCACACACACACACACACACACACACACACACACACACACCAAAACCCCCAGGCTCCTCATCATTGCATGACTGACTTGCTGCAGAAGCTTCTCTGCGTTGGTGTTTACAATTAGTTTCCCCCTCACCCCACCCCCACCCCCCACCCCCCCCCCCCCCCCCCCCCCCCCCCCCCCCCCCCCCCCCCCCCCCCCCCCCCCCCCCCCCCCCCCCCCCCCCCCCCCCCCCCCCCCCCCCCACACACACACACACACACACACACAGCCTCCCTCTCTTTCTCTATCGCTCATCCTTCTGTTCTGGCCATTCGTTGGTCCTGAGCATCGGTCCGTGTTTTGGGTGAGCCAGCAGTACCTTGGAAACAGAGGCTTCCACCCCCTTTCCCCATCTTTCTCTCTCTCTCTCTCTCTCTCTCTCTCTCTCTCTCTCTCTCTCTCTCTCTCTGTGTCTCTCGCCCTCCCTCTCTCTCTCTCTCTCGCCCTCCCTCTCTCTCTCTCTCTCTCGCCCTCCCTCTCTCTCTCTCCCCCCCCCTTTTTTCTATCTGTCATCTGAGCACCGCTCCTGCTTTCTTGCAGCCATTCATGCCTTGGTGGGACCAGCGTGCGTGAGTCAGTGCTACGGAGAAGAGAGAGGGAGCCACAGAGGAGGACGTAAAGAGAGAGAGAGAAGACATAAAGAGAGAGAGAAGGCAGAGCTAGAGGACAGAGAGAACAGGCTCATTTGACTGATCGCCAGCATGCAGGCCGCTGCAGACGTGTCCCAGAAGGAGTGTTCCTGGAGCGGGTGGAAAGGCCAGGGTACTTCACCGTTTTGCCCCATTATTTTCGATTTTTGTTTTTTGAGGTTTTAGACGTTTTTGTTTGTTTCGCGTCCGTGTCTGCGTCTCGTCACGTCGTGCACGCGCTACGACTCCTGTTCTTCAGGGTGATGCTGCGTTTGTGTGTGTGTGCGTGTGCGTGTGCGTGTGTGCCTTTACATGCAGATCAATTGAACAGTAATTGTGTTGGTTGAAAAGCAGGGGCGATGTCGTTTTAAACAATGCTATTTACATATCCTACATAGAGACGATAGATAGCTGGATGTTGCTTTGCGAAGGTTTTGTGTGTGTGTGTGTGTGTGTGTGTGTGTGTCTGTGTATGTGTGTGTGTGTGTGTGTATGTGTGTGTGTGTGTGTGTGTGTGTGTGTATGTGTGTGTGTGTATGTGTGTGTGTGTGTGTGTGTGTGTGTGTGTATGTGTGTGTGTGTGTGTGTGTGTGTATGTATGTGGGACAAAGGGGGTGGTCTGTCTGAGGCGTCTGCGAGCATGGCAGCAGATGCATGTGTGTGTTCATCAGTGCTGCCTGTTTCATGTCTTTTACAATGTGAGTGTTCCAGCGCTGAACCAGGGCGTGCCCCCCCCCACCCCGGTCTAGCACCCTGCAGGGGGGCTGGGTCGTGGCGTAGGCTGGAAGCCTGGTTTATTTTTCTTTCTTTCTTTTGCTTCGGTAGAAAGGCTCTCGGAGCATTTGAACAGCGCTGACCGACTTGTCTCCGTGGTAACCAGGACGCACCCATTCTGATTACATCAGTTCTCTCTCTCTCTCTCTCTCTCTCTCTCGCTCGCTCGCTCGTGTCCTTCTGGCCGGGCGCTGCCATGGCACCTTGCGGTGCTCGCGCTGAGTCCGCCATATGTCTCTTTCCACCTGGCGCCCGTCTCCCTCGCCAGCCGCTAGACGACTAAAGGGGGGAAAATGGCTTCCCTTCTCCGCTTGTTTGCTGGAAGGGTTTGGTGGTTGAGGAGGGGAAATGCAGAGCAGCACAGGTTTACTTAATGACTACAACAGCACGAATGCTGAGAGATGACAGAGGCTCAATGACAGACACAATGTGTGCGTTTGAGTCTTTTGGCTCTGGATGTGGCTTCTCGTGGTCTAAGACCTACAGGCCGGATGGGGTCCATCGTGAGCTGATTCAGCCCCCGTATTAATCAGCGCTTACAGTCATCAGTGTGGGGGGGGGGGGGGGGGGGGGGGGGGGGGGATTGGTTGATATGGGGTTCTGTCCCATTTGAGGTCATCACACCTAACTCTGCAGAGTTGGCACACTGGATGATGCGACGAAGGCTTCATATCTGCATTGCTCGGTATTTTATAAGGGCTGCTTGAAGCGGAGTTTATGTCATCACACTCGTTTAATAGGGACGGACTGGGACGGACTGGGACGGACTGGGACGGACTGGGAACACAGTGGGCCACAGCTTTACTGCTCAACATGGCAGCCAAATAAACGATGGACACAAGCTTCCACTCTGCTACCTGAAACTTGCTGAGTTATCCTACAGCGATTCCACCCCACCCTGTGGATGCGGGGGGGGGGGGGGGGGGGGGGGGGGGGGCTAGTCGCAGCTAGCACGTGAACCTCACCCAGGTGTTTGTGTTTCAGACGCTAATGTCTCACCAGCCCTGATGTTTGGTTTTCACGTGTCAGGGTAACCCTGTGTGCGGCTAGCATGTTATTGTCCCATTGTGTTCCACAGTGAAGGGAGTGGCTGCTGGCTGGTGTGTGTGTTGGGGGGTTGGGGGGGTTGGGGGAGACAGGGTTATGTGCTTCCTAGTCCCCCAGATTCAGAACACGAGTCCCCTTGCAGTTCCCAAAGGAATACTACTCCCCTCCCCTCCAACTCCATCTTGCACTTTCAGCCCCTCCCTCTCTCTCTCTCTCCCCCCCCCCCCACCCCCTCTATCTGCATCTCCATCTCTGTTAGTGGGGGGATAGAAAATGGAGCACGGTAACTATGGTAACTGCATCAGCAGGCAGGTGCTCACAAGATCCGTTGCGGCCGAAAGCCAGAGAATACAGCGTGTGTGTATAAATGCCGTTGTCATCGCTCTCATCTTGGCCATCTTAAGGCGTCTCCTGCTAGGATGTGCGGCTGATCCGATGGAGGCGTTACACATTCAGATCATCCATCAATAATAAACAAATGTAGTTCTTGTGGAAGGAGACTCCTCTCCACCATTTTGAACACACTGGAGGCGTTATGCTAGTCTCTGCCTGGCTGCCTTTGTCTCATCCACGGGGCTGAGCCAGGGAATGAAAGGCTCTCAGGCACGGAGTGTGTGTGTACCTATGTATATATGTCTGTGTGTGTGTGTGTGTGCGTGTGTGTCGACACTGGGTTTTATTTTTGTTCTTTGGCAACCGCTCCCTTCACCCCCCCCCCCCCTTCCCTCCTCCTACCAACCCTACCACCCTAGCCCCCTCCCCAGCTCAGTCGGCCAGTGATTGGCCGTTGTGTGTGAGGCCCCTCCCCTCCAGTGGGAGAGGAGGCAGGCCTGCTTGCGCTCCTTTTGTCTGTGCATAAAGCAGCTGCCTCTCTGCCTGTTCAGCCATGGGAGCCGCAGGTCAGTACCCGCTCTACAGCTTCCTTTGCCTCGCGCTTGTTCTCGCTCGCGTTCCGTGTGTCTGCAACGTGCACAGCAAAGCCGGCGTTTTACCGCACCGGGCTGTCCTGCAGCCCTGTCTGTCTGTCTGTCTGTCCTGCAGCCCTGTCTGTCTGTCTGTCTGTCTGCTCTGTCCGTTGTTGCAGCTGCTACCCGCTGTGTGTGTGTGTGTGTGTGTGTGTGTGTGTGTGTGTGATATACAGAGTGTGTAGTTGCTTTTGGGGTTAGTTTTTTAAACCGAACGGCTGTTCTTCTTTTTGTCACGGGGTAAAGAGGGTGTGAGAATCCTCCTGACGGGAGGATCCAGGATCTGACCCATCTACTCCTTCTCAGGGGGAGGGGGGAGCCTCATAGAAATGTCATCATTAGTCATTCTATCGAGCGTATAGGAATGGTTCCAGTCAGTGTATAGGAACGAGTCGCTGGTAGAAGAGACGCTCCAGTGGTCACACAAGTGTCCCCTCAGTAGCTTCAGTTGCCTTTTGGCATCCGCCGACGTCTCTGGCTGGAAAGTAAAGATGGCCGTCATCACTATGCCGCACACAGCGCTCCACGGCTAAAATTAGAGCGGGCTAGCAGGCAGACAATCGCGATGGGCTTAGGGAGGCAGCGAGGAAGACCCAGGGGAGGAAGCGACGGTTCCTCTTCTGGTTCCTTGAGGATGATGGGTACATGGTGGTGGTTCAGCAGAGATCCCCACCCCACCCCAACGTGTCTGCACACAGTTGTCATGGAAACCAACCTGTTTCTGGCCATAACACACGACACACTCCCACCTCTGCTGTGATGGTACGCTGGGCGGGGGGGGGCTTTGTCTCGCCGGCTTCATAACTTCCTGAGATAAAGCGCAGGAAGGCATGGAAGGCAACGATCAGATGTTTTAAAAGTGATGGGTGAACACCGGTTGGCTGGATGATTTGATTGACAGCCGTCACTACATCACGTAAGAAGGGAAAGTCACCCCTGCTTCTGTAAGAAAGGTGATTTTGCCCACGATCACATGGTATGGTCTGGTACACATGGGCGCTGGTCTTGGGCAGAATCCTCGTCATCCTTCAGGGCTAACGGTAGTGCTGCTCGAAGCTAGGTCACATTGAGCAGTTATCTTTCCTCCCTGCTGATAGCATCCTCACAGAAACCACAAGTCAATCATTGACTTGCCAGCCACATGGGCACGCTAGTACAGGTGTCCTGTGTGTGTGTGTGTGTGTGTGTGTGTGTGTGTGTGTGTGTGTGTGTGTGTGCGCTTGTCTGTGTGTGTGTGTGTGTGTGTGTGTGTGTGCATGTTTGGGAGCCGGCCAGGTGTTCGTTACCGCCGATAACCTTGCACCGAAGAGATAAGAACTTGCAGTGGTCTTGTTCGCTCACGTTTGTTCACTTTCTTTTCACTAACAACCTGTTAGCTCAGCGCTATGGTCCTGCAAAGACCGCTCTAAGCACGGCAGGGCTATTTAACCAACACTAACTATCCAACATCCGCCAGAAGGCTATTTAACCAACACTAACTATCCAACATCCGCCAGAAGGCTATTTAACCAACACTAACTATCCAACATCCGCCAGAAGGCTATTTAACCAACACTAACTATCCAACATCCGCCAGAAGGCTATTTAACCAACACTAACTATCCAACATCCGCCAGAAGGCTATTTAACCAACACTAACTATCCAACATCCGCCAGAAGGCTATTTAACCAACACTAACTATCCAACATCCGCCAGAAGACTATTTAACCAACACTAACTATCCAACATCCGCCAGAAGACTATTTTAAAAGTTATGTTTGACGCCTTCACGCCACTTCACCATCAGCGCGTCTCGGTCGTAACTCGATGGCAGAGCTAGGTTAGGAAGCTGGGTTACCATGGCGTCACGTGACAGCGTCACATGACAGCCGGTCTCCCAGGACCTCGGATGCTGAGCGGCTTCCACACGTTTGACCCAAATGTGTGTCGAGTGGTGCAGAGCGGCCTAATCCAGTTAGAAGATGATAGGGCCTAGTTCTGGCAGCTTGGGGGGCGGCGGGGAGGGGAGGGGGGGGGGGAGGGGAGGGGAGCCGAGGGGGGGGGGCTAGGGGAGGGGAGGGGGGGGGAGGGGAGCCGAGGGGGGGGGCTAGGGTGTCTGTTGTTGGCCGTGGGGTGCTAACTGTGACCTCTCCCCCTCTCCCTCAGCGATCGACCTGCTCTACTGGAGGAACGTGAAGCAGTCGGGGGCGGTGTTCAGCAGCGTGCTCCTGCTGCTCTTCTCCCTGACCCAGTTCAGCGTGGTCAGCGTGGGCGCCTACCTGGCCCTGGCCGCCCTCAGCGCCACCATCAGCTTCCGGATCTACAAGTCTGTCCTGCAGGCGGTCCAGAAGACCGATGAGGGCCATCCCTTCAAGTGAGTGGGGCGGGGATAAGGCTTGGATTTTAAAGTGATGCGACGCTTGAAATGAAAGTCACCAAATCAAAATGGCCTCTTTCTGATTGGCGGAAATTTGTGTCAGATGAAGTGACGTCAACGGGCACCAATCAGAAATCAGGTTTTGCCGTCCCTGTGGTCTTCATTTCACTCCCCCCACGGCGTGATTTCGACGGCTGACCGAGGATTGTGAATCAAGGCGTTTCCATCCTGTGTTTCCAGATCCTTCCTGGAGGTGGAGATTGCCCTCTCCCAGGACCAGATCGGAAAATATGCGGACAAGATCATGCTGTACAGCAACACCTGCGTGAAGGAGCTCCGCCGGCTGTTCCTGGTGCAGGATCTGGTGGACTCCCTGAAGGCACGCACACCGTATACCGCTCCCATCCACACACACCGTATACCGCTCCCATCCACACACACCGTATACCGCTCCCATCCACACACACCGTATACCGCTCCCATCCACACACACCGTATACCGCTCCCATCCACACACACCGTATACCACTCCCATCCACACACACCGTATACCGCTCCCATCCACACACACCGTATACCGCTCCCATCCACACACACCGTATACCACTCCCATCCACACACACCGTATACCGCTCCCATCCACACACACCGTATACCGCTCCCATCCACACACACCGTATACCACTCCCATCCACACACACCGTATACCGCTCCCATCCACACACACCGTATACCGCTCCCATCACCGCTCCCATCCACGCACACCGCTCCCATCCACGCACACCGCTCCCATCACCGCTCCCATTGTATACCGCTCCCATCACCGCTCCCATCCACGCACACCGCTCCCATTGTATACCGCTCCCATCCATGGGCTACGGTCTCATGATGGAATCACGCATAATAAACAATAACACTGTGGTTGTTTTTTCAGTTTGCGGTCCTCATGTGGCTTCTGACCTACGTGGGCGCCCTCTTCAATGGCCTGACACTGCTCATTTTGGGTGAGGCCCCCCTTCTCACAGTCCCTGCTGTGCTCCTGTACGCTGCAAACGAGCCACTTGTCTATCGCGGTCATGTCCAGGGCGGCGCGTTCAGCGGCGACCTGTGACCTTTAGGCTCGGCCGCCACGCATCGCCCAGTGCGAACACGCGTGTCACCGAGTCCCGCTAAGCCCGCCATTGACAGGACCAGTTCCGTGTGCTCAACAGCCACACTATGTTGTGCATTATGAATACGATATGTACAGTTAGGACATTACAAAATGCTTGAACACGGTTCTACTCCAGACAAGCTGTGGCTAGAGGTGGTGTATTCATTCTGCTCCTTGTGTCTCCCCAGCTGTGATTTGCATGTTCACCATGCCGGTGATCTACGAGAAGCACCAGGTATGAATGCACTATGCGTTATTAGTCAGTGTGGTTTTACCATGACCATGCTTCTAGAAAATGCTGACCCAGCTTTTCCTTATTCCCCGTTCAGGCACAGATTGACCAGTACGTAGGGCTCATTCGCACCCAGGTCAACTCCGTGGTGGGCAAGTAAGTGGTGGTTTTCCACTGATAAACCAGTGTTTAAATGCCACAAAGCTCTATGAAGATGACCATTTGTTTAGTCAGCGCAAGAAGCACTCTCGCTTTAAATGCCTCACGAAGGAATTTTGTGTTTTTCCTTCAGGATCCAGGCTAAGATTCCCGGGGCCAAGCGAAAGGAGGAGTAAGAGCACCACAAAGCCCTCGCTGTCCGACTGAGCCCAGAGACAGCAGCTCGCTCACTGTCGAGGAAAACGCCCAGTCATCATCCGTGGGGCATAGTGCTGTGTCATCATGCTGTTCTCTTAAAAACACACGAAAAAAAAACAACACCCACTGAAGAAGCCCTCCCCCACGGTCTTTAGCGGCTAACGCGCACACACACACACACACACACACTTAAGGTAGAAAAAAAAACTAAAAAAACGTTTTCTTTTGTGTTGCTTGTTATGAAGTGCATGAAGTCGAGCCTTGAGTCAATCATATTTGATATACATTTCGTGCAGTTTTTATTACGCTACAATTTTGTTTTGCAGTGCTTACAACTAAGGTATGGCACAAAAAAAGCTATACGGCCTGAATTGTTGTGCTGCCGATGTGAAATACCGCTTCATGCTTCGGAGTCAGCTGGTGGGGATCTCAGTACGTCAAGAACTTCAAATATTGAGATGGTTTCCTTTTGGTGTTTTCAAGCACAACCTCATTTAACAATAAGCGTCTTAGATGTGGTAACTGTAGGGTTTTGCTTTTGTATAACCATTTAAGGAACAATACACAAGCTTATGTTTTAGGTACTGTTGTTTGACGCCCATGAAGACAAGGAGTATCTGGTGATATTTAGCTTGTTTGAATACATGTCCAACTTTGTACTTTGTTCAACTATACTCAATGTAGTTCTTAGACCCCGGACTCCTAACTATTTGCACTTACAGTATGTATTTAATTACAAGATTAAGAAAACAATAAATGTACCTTGATGTATACTGTCATCTTTTTCTGCTAACTTAATCAAGGGTCCACTTTGAATCCACTGATTTAATGAAACTGGACTTGGAGATTACTATCAGTTAAGGCGCTTCAGCACTGAACACTGGCCAAAGTCACCCAACTGATCGGCATGATGCTCACTAACAAACACCTAAGCCATTAGCCGACGGGTACGTCCCACTGGGTTTGTTGGGGCAGCGTGGAAGCTCACGTTAACAGTTTCAAAAAGGCGACGGGACACGTCTGTTACAAAACATCTCTTCATTAGCCCTAAAACGGGGCGGTCAGTATGGAGCAAGGCCACCCCATGAAATACAAACAGATCGATGGCCGCTGCACAGCATTATTAACCGATAACAAATCAGCAGAAGCTTTATTAGATTAAACGTGCAATCAAATGAGCCAACAAAACTAAAGTAAGTCTAAAGTAAGTAAATCAGCGGAACAGGAACCCGGGTCTCATCGCGTGTTCAGCAGGATGACCGGATGCAGCAGGAGTGGGACGCTCTGTCGTCCATCGTCTGGCTGCGCGATGGCCATCGTCAGCGCCGGCTCCACCTGCACACACACACACACACGCGCACACGCACACACGCACACACGCACACACGCACACGCACACGCACACACGCACACACGCACACACACACACAGATGTTCAAAGGGCGATGACCACGAATACATGGGGAATCCGCAGCGGTGCGCCGGTACCTGGTTCCATTGGCCCGGCTTCTGGTTGTACAAGGGCGTGGTGTCCTTTCTGGCAGGGGACTTGGCACACAGTCTGTGGGCCGACAGAGCAAACTGCGATCAATCGGTGCCGCCCAGATGGGCTGCTTTATGTCTACGGGGCGTTTCTCTTCAGCTGACCTGACTAGGCGGTCTCGGCAGTCGTCCTGCAGACGGGCGATGTGGCCGGGCGCCAGACGCATGAGGCCCCGGGGCCCCTCGGACAACAGGCGGTTGATGGCGTCGCGCAACGCGTTGGTCTGAGAGCGACACACGGGTTGATCATCGGTGGAACGGGACTAAGGTGAAAAAGGAAGGCGCGTCGGGGAGCAAGAGAAGCCTCACCTCCGTGATGTCCTCCACGCTAAAGTGCGTATCGAAGACCAACTCCATGTCGCGCTCGGGCAGCACCGGCTCCAGGGTGCTGCTGTTCCACCCCAGCCCACAGAGGGCGCCCGTGTAGCGGCTCCTCTCTGCGTCGGTGCTGAGATTGGGAGGAGAGGAAGGTCACAGATGATGTGACGGCCGCTAGCATTAGCCGTCTGAAGACATGAACAATGGCTGCTTCTTACCGTAGCTCCATCACTGGGGTGAAGAGCATGGTGAGGAGCGCGGGCAGGCCTGGGATGTCCGGCAGTAAGGTGGTCTCCCGCAGGACAATGTGTGAACCTGACACACACACACACACACACGATACTGGCCTCTGTGGGGATTGTGAGTGGTGTTGCAATCAGGTGATGAGCGATGGCTTACTTGTAGCGCTGACCTCCACCGACCCGGCCACCAGCATCCTCTGGTGTTTGTACTGCGGGTTCGCATTGATGGCCCCACAGTTGACGCTGCACTTCTGGATGCACACCGACCTGGACCCACAGAGCACCAGGGTTAGTGTGGGCTCTGAGCGCAGGGCTCTGAGCGCAGGGCTCTGAGCGCAGGGCTCTGAGCGCAGGGCTCTGAGCGCAGGGCTCTGAGCGCAGGGCTCTGAGCGCAGGGCTCTGAGCGCAGGGCTCTGAGCGCAGGGCTCTGAGCGCAGGGCTCTGAGCGCAGGGCTCTGGCTGACCCCAGCCGACGCGTCACCTACTTGTAGGCGGCGTTGCTGAAGCTGTGGAAGGTGACTCTGTAAGGGCTGTTGGGTCCGGTCACACGAACCTGCGGCGTTGGAGACAACAGATAGTAGAAGAGGCAGGTCAACAACAGACGGTAGAAGAGGCAGGTCAACAACAGACAGTAGAAGAGGCAGGTCAACAACAGACGGTAGAAGAGGCAGGTCAACAACAGACAGTAGAAGAGGCAGGTCAACAACAGACAGTAGAAGATGCAGGTCAACAACAGACGGTAGAAGAGGCAGGTCAACAACAGACAGTAGAAGAGGCAGGTCAACAACAGAGACGGTAGAATAGGCAGGTCAACAACAGAGACGGTAGAATAGGCAGGTCAACAACAGAGACGGTAGAAGAGGCAGGTCAAGACACTCGGGTGTCACACAGGCTTGTAGCCACGACGCATCTTTTACTTATTTTAAAACATCAAGTAAACCGGGCTGCCGTGTGGCGCCATCTGCTGGACACATTGACGCTTTTAACATACGGCGGCGATGGCCGCCCTCACGTGGTCAGAATGAGTATTGACACAGTTTTGCCCGTGTGCGAGCGCAGCGTGGACGAGCGCGTCTTTGCCTTGGTCTTGAGGCAGGGCATGTTGTCCTTGAAGTGGGCCAGCAGGTTGGCGATGAGCTCCGTCTCCTCGGCCATGCGGTCCTGCCACGATCTGCCCGTGGAGTTGGGCACGTACGTTTTGTCTGCCAGGTCTTTGTACGTCGACATCATGACCTCATGGTTTTGCTGAAAGCACGACAAAACATCCCATCAGCCCCTGGTGCTATAGAATCACAAGTTAACCGTATGCACTTTAGTTTTAAATGTCTGCTGTTGTATTAGTTAGCCCGTTGTTGTTTCCTTCCTAACATGTATTAAAACTAATCCCTTCTAATCCTGAATGAGTCCTTGCCCCCCCCCACGCCTTTGTTTTACTGCTCCTCCAATCCCGTCTTTCCATGACACATGCTGTAGATGCTGCTCCTGGAAGAGGCGGGATTACTCGCCATGCTTTCATTTAAAACACAGACTGAACCTTGGTGTGTCCCTCGCTCCGTCACCTTGGAGACGTAGCGCTCCCGGGCTCCTCTTAACCCCAACCCTAAACAGGGTAGCTCCGTCACCTTGGAGATGTAGCGCTCCTCTTAACCCCACCCTAAACAGTGTAGCTCCGTCACCATGGAGATGTAGCGCTCCTCTTAACCCCACCCTAAACAGACTGAAGCTGGTGTAGCTCCGTCACCTTGGAGTTGTAGCCCTCCAGGGTGGGGACGGCGTGGCCCTCCTCCACCATGACGTGGGCCACGTTGAGGTCCCCGTCCTTGGCGGTGATGAACAGGTCCACGTGCAGGACCCCGTGCTGGGTGGAGTAGAGCGACACGAGGGCCGTGTGGCCCCTGGTCAGCGTGATGTAGCGGTCACGGGCCATGCTGCTCCACCGGTCCCCCAGGATCAGGGACTGGGCGGAGGGCCGCATGCCCACCACGTAGAACTCATGGGCCTGGGGGGGCCACAACAACAACTGATTAGGAAACGCTGGCGTCACTGCCACACATCATGCTGCTGCCCTCAGGCCCAATGTAGACACCTCTTATTAACACCCTCCATCTCAGGCCTGAGAGGAGCATGGTGTGGGGGGGGGGGGGGGGGGGGTCTACCTGGAAGGGCTGAGACGCCAGGTCAGGAGGAAGCTCTCGCAGGCTGCTGCAGGAGACCGACGCCGTGTTGCCAAAGTCCACGAAGAACACCTGCAGACAGATCCATATCGGCCTGCATCACCTACAGTACTCTGGACGTCTTGATGGGGTCTACTGAGGTACAGTGATGGCTGACCGGGGTCAGGGGGGTCTAGTGCGCTCGACTCCCAGCCGCGAGGCACGTGGTGTCGGACCCCAGTGTCTGTAAGCGTCCCTCAGCAGAACCCTGACAGGTTCTGCTGAAGGACCCCAGTGTCTGTAAGCATCCCTCAGCAGAACCCTGACAGGTTCTGCTGAAGGACCCCAGTGTCTGTAAGCATCCCTCAGCAGAACCCTGACAGGTTCTGCTGAAGGACTGAAGAGTAAATACGCATTTAATGTCGATCATGTTAATTTACATGTGTTTAATTTACAAACAATCAATCCCCCCCCCACCCCGCCCCGCAACAATAATGGTCTGCTCCAACAATACTGCAGTGAAGGCATAATGTGGTAAAGAAACCGTGGTCTGCGTTTCTGTTGTACCTCCACCATGCTGCTGCGCACGTGCCGGACGTTGGCGCGGTAGTACAGGCTCTGGCCGTCCTCCGAGAAGGGGGCCAGGCACAGCAGGTGGGGGTACAGGGACACGGACACGGACAGCAGCGGGCGCCTGTTGATCTCCGCCGTCAGCCACTCCTGCTTCTGCGTGCTCGCCTCGTCGGCCCGGTAACCCCAGAACTGGCCCACCTCCAGCACCTGGACCCCACAGGACAGCACCAGGGCTTACTCTTACTGGTTTTACCACAGCTTACACTTACTGGTTTTACCACAGCCTACTCTTACTGGTTTTACCACAGCCTACTCTTACTGGTTTTACCACAGCCTACTCTTACTGAATATACCAGGGCTTACTCTTACTGTTTTAACAAAAGGCTTATTCTTACTGGTTTAACAAAAGGCTTATTCTTACTGGTTGTACCAAGGTTTATTCTTACTGGTTTTCCCAAGGCTTACTCTTACTGGTTTTACCACAGCTTACGCTTACTGGTTGCACCAAGGCATACTCTTACTGGTTGTACCAAGGCTTTATTCTTACTGGTTGCACCAAGGCTTACTCTTACTGGTTGCACCAAGACTTACTCTTACTGGTTGCACCAAGGCTTACTCTTACTGGTTGCACCAAGGCTTACTCTTACTGGTTGTACCAAGGCTTATTCTTACTGGTTGTACTAGGTTGGGGGGTGCACTACAGTCACCTCTGTGATGTTGACCTTGAACATTTGGGTGGGGGGCAGCTTCTCCAGCTCTATGGTGCTGCTCAGGAGTCCCATAGGGCTCACGGTGTTGTTGTGGATGTCCACATTCACCCTGCGGGGAACAAACACCCAACACAAAAACCCACCTGCAGTTATGAAAGGTTAGCTCGACAGAGCGCTGAGGAATCTAATTTATTTTGTAAAACACATAGAAACTTTGAAATAATCTACAAACAGAATTGTTGTGAGGCGTCAACTAAGGCTGCCTAGCGTCAGTAGACGTCAACAGTAATACGTAACAGCCGCTGCTATGGGTTACGCACCGGGTGTATTTCATGTGGGAGATGGCCCTTCCAGCCGCGCAGGCCAGCACCTCATCAATGGGGTACGTGTACAGGTTCAGCGGCTGCTTCTGGTTGGCCAGGAGCAGAGCGAGGGTCACCTCCGTCAGCACACCGGAGGCCTGGCCCGTCTTGATGAACTCCACGTACGCTCTGAGGGGAACGAACACACACACACACACACACACACACACACACACACACACACACACACACACACACACACACACACACACACACACACACACACACACACACACACACACACACACACACACACACACACACACACACACACACACACACACACACACACACACACACACACACACACACCTTTATTCTTCAAGTGTGACTTAAATCACATTTGTTTGACATTTTTACAGTGGCTTCATCCATGTCTTGTGAGTATGTAAAAAAAAACTAATTAAATGCATTATTCTTATTCGTTTGTTGGATTTAGGATACACACGTTGATAGAGACGAGAGCTCACCTGGAGCCGTCGAAGGATATGGCTTTGACCTGACCACACTGGCGGAACAGAGACTGCAGCTGCTTGTAGTACAGGAAGCTGTATGGAGGCAGGTTCCTCACCTGAGGACAGACAGACCACAGATCAGTTTAAACCTCAGTGGATCCATACCAGAGGAGGCTGGTTCACAGGTCCTGCTCTACTGGAGAGGCAAGAGGGAGCTCAAACTATACAAGGAAAGAGTAATTGGTTGAATTAAACCCCCTTTTCAAATGAGTGCATGTTGTTCAAATGCCAGATGGCATCATTACTAGATGGTATGATCACATGAATGGTAATTCTGTATTAGCAAAGTAGTCTGCATTTGTCACTAGTCACACAATAAAACCTAAGTTTGCCTACGCTACACAGAGTGTGACTTTCACATGTCTGTGTGTACGTGTGCGTTCTTTGTGGTCTTTTACATCCATTATTTTACATTCAGGTGCAGTGACAGCATGCTGCCAGCAGGCGGAGACATTGTCATGTTAAAGTGCTGAATTAACCTACCCAGGTAAATAAAAGTTGAATCTTCTAAAAAGCTGTTTCTTTAGTCTTTGTATGGAGGGCTAATATATATTAGATATACATTTTAATTCAGTTTCTTGCTTCTGAGCAGAATCACTTTAGCGTGTCATGAAAAGTCCTTCTTTAGGTTGAGTTTTGTTTGTTTTTTGTTTAAGAAATGTTGTTCAGTCACTAACTCACACACCATGACTGTAGTTTTGGGGTCATGCCCACACAGCTCCCTGGCCGCCATCTCCTCATCCATTTCACCCTGAACGAAGAAGTTAGGGTAGTAGGCCCCCGCGATGACCACCTACGAGAAAGATGTGATCCAGGTGATGTGATCCATCAATTGAGAATCTATAAAGTTGTATTTGCATTGCGAAAGTTATATATACACTCAAAATGATCTATAGTCCTTTGATCTGCAACAGTGGCCTTTTGGCTTGGTTACACGTTCTTCCTAGTCCAACCACACCCCTGAAACCTGACTTGATTTGTGTGGAAATCTCCATTAAAAAAGATACCCTTTAGTGTGAGGGTATCTGAAGGGTTTGTGTTTTCCATCCGTCCTTATTCACAGCGTCAATGAGCATCAAGACTCGAGTAAGGAAAATAGCATTTCCAGTTAAATAAGGAAAAGCGCATTTCCAGTCAAATAAGATTTCCAGTAAAATAAGGAAAATAAAGTTTCCAGTAAAATAAGGAAAAGAGCATTTCCAGTCAAATAAGGAAAAGAACGTTTCCAGTAAAATAAGGAAAAGAGCATTTCCAGTAAAATAAGGAAAAGAGCATTTCCAGCAGAAATATGCTGTTTTAATACTTTTTGGATTTGCTTTCGGGTTTGAAAGCTTAAATTGAGATTAAAAGTGAAGTTAGATTCTTGGATAAATTGAGAAAACAACAATCCACCCCTTACCTGGATGATGAAGGTCTGCTGGTGCATGCTGGTGTGGTCCATGGGTGGGGGGTTCTCTGGCACACGCATGTTGAATTGGGACACCCGCTGCTTCAGGTCCTCATACAGCTCTGCAACCTGAGGGCGGAGACCACCATCGCTCAAGAGCACGTCACCATGTTGACTACAATAATATAGTAATAATAATGTTACAGTATTACTTGGATGTCCTTATCCAAAGGGTTAACGGTGCATTAATGTATTTGACCCCTGACCCGGAGCGCTCTACTAATTGAGCTGAAAAGACTAAAGATAATGAAGACATAGCCTTCCACTTCTGCCATCTAAATTTTTCTAAAAGGTCAAACTCAAAAAATACATATATTTGCAAAAGAAGATGTTTGTTGGCCCAGAAGAACGTAAGATTGTGCATTACCTAGCATACATTTATTTGAAATGATTTAAGAATTTCCCCACAATCTTTGTATTTTGATTCATGTGCCATTTCCACAAAAGCCTAACCCAGACAGCACATCACTTCAGACGCCGAAGGCAGCATCTGCAAAGGCCAGGAACACGTTCTAGCAAATGTCTGCTTTGTGTGCGAGTACGGGAGGATTACCCACAGAAATGAGAATACAACGTTTTCTGTACTGGCGCCAAAGGCATCGTGGCATAATCCCCTTCCATGTGCCATGACCATGGAGGGGGCGTGCACTACGGCGTTATGTGCTGCACGGCGTCCCTCGATGATCCAGGCATGTTCCAGCGTACCTCTCTGATCCTCCTGATCTGGATGAAGTTCTCCTTTCCCCAGTCCAGCTCGTCCTTTGAAGGAAGGTTCACCACGAGCACACAGAGCAAGGAGTCAAGTGCGTCCTCAGATCACAATGACAGGCAGCAAAATGCTGAGATGGGCTTAAAGAGGCCATTCGAAACCAGATGAGCTCGTGTCGTATTGCCAATCAAGAATATCAATTAATATTGTGTTGGGGTGCGAACGGCAAGCGCTGGCTTCTTAAAATGTACAGAGATGTCAAGAGATTGTTTTATTTACAGTTGTATTTTACCAATATTAAAAACCGATTGAACACCTTGGAAGTCACAAATGATCAGTCACATTCTGTTTCCATGCATATGTTCACCTTTGGGTGTCTCAGTTGTCCTGTCTTCTTGGCAGCGTGCCACGTCTAGCGGTAAGAGTAGAAAACGTATGAAACAAGTTCATAAATATACAGGCAGATGAAACACTTCACACTCCCTACGGGAGGTTCCACTTTAAATCAAATTAAGTGTTACCTTAAACGCGTTGAGGAAAGCTATCGCATCGCTTGGAATGCCATTTGCAAAGCCCAGCTTTGTCCTGAAAGTCAAAGTAAAGAATATCATACATATGTCAATTTTAAGATGTTTTATTCCTTCCTGGACGGCTAAATATGGCCACTACTCCTTTACGAGTTATGACAAAGGGGTTATGGGTCACATCAACCATGCCCAACTAAATGCATCAGCCAAAAGGCCTTCTTCTCAAAAGGTCCTGTATAGCATGTCTTTGTATTGCTGTGGCGAGTGGTCCATATAAACTGAATGCTGTGCACACCCAAACCCTTATTACAGGCCTGCAACAGCCACCAGATTCTTGTCTTTGTCAGACAATTCCACTTATTGATTGCCGTCGGAATGTGAAGAGAATTTAAACAAACGTGCGTAAAAAAATGCCTAAAAAAACCCCTAGCTTTAACAAACATTATTTGTGTTAAAACAATAAAACATTTGTTGTTTTTCCTCCAATCGATTTTTCAATGACAACACAGTTGTGTGGCTGAGTTTCCATCTCCATGTGAATCTTCGCTGTAATGAGGGTCGCATTGGAGCGGTTATATTATCAATCTAAATACTGTAACGCATGTGTGCTACTTGAAAAGAAACGCAATGCACTGCCATCGCATATTCTAGAATCGAGATCACAAGACATTTAAATCCAAGGGTGGCTTGTTGTCGCGGGCGAGTTCATTAGCGTTTCTCAGGGTCATAGGCGAAACACGGAAAGGCTGAACGCCAGTCCGTGTTGGCGTGGCGGGCCGCACGTCCACAGTAACCGCTCGCCACTGACGCGTGGATAGATCTGCTTGCGGACACGGGGCTAGTGGGAGTGCTGGAACAGGCCTACCTGTATCCGGCCAACAGCTGCAAGTACGGCACGGCAAAGAAGCTCTTCAGAGAGAGGCAGGCCACTGAGGGACGACAAGACGGGCACAACTCAAGGCATCACGTGCGGACAGTGGCGGCATCAGACGGGTCATTTACGTCGGCGTCACGGTGAACCGCTCCGCTCACCTATGATGAGGCTCTCGTCCAGGCAGCCGAACACGTGGCCCAGAGCGATCATCTTCCCCAGGTGGAGGTCCACGGGGAGGTGGGCCAGCACCCGGCCCAGGAACGTCAGCTCGCCGTCGCCATCGTGGTTCCGACTGTCGCTTTTGGTCGAGAGCGCTCCCATCTTTAGGGCAGACATGTTTCTGGTACTTAATTCATAATTCATATCATAAAAAAATAAAGACATTCCGCCTTAACACACCGCATACTCTCAACCCTCCCACATAAATATGCAAATATATAAACGCCGATATATATGCATTCTGACACTGCACGTAAATATGCCGTTTGTCATGTCATTTGTTGTGCAGAGTCTACTTTTTCCTGCAACAGGGCTGTACACTGGGTCAGAGGACATGATGACTTATCACAACTCCTCCTCAACACCTAACCGTGACGGACACCCTGCTACACTGCTGAGCCTCTCCCTCCTCATTCAGCACGTCCAGCGGACCGCTCTGACGCGCTGAGACAGCTGGACGGTCGGCCCACTCACACCCAGCATTCACCCGGCCAAGAGGGGGGTAACTGGCTAGCAGTGGTAAACTGTAGAACAAAGCATCTGTAGAGGTCTCAAATCAAAACCGTGTGGACTGGCCACCGTATAAACATTAAAAAACCCTTCCACACAGGAAGCAAGGCATAACTCGGCCCCCTGTGACAGCAGGACTGCTGGACCTGAGCGGGTCAGCACCTCCTTGAGCTGGAACACCGTCCTGACAATATCCTGGTGGTTGGGGGGGGAGAGGGCCGTGGAGAGGAGCACTCTGGGGTTCCCCATGTCCAGGAGCTTCACCTTAAGCAGGATGCTGGCCAGGGGGGCCACCTGGGACACAAGGAAGGAAAGCAAAGGATCCTCATCAGCAACACGGCCCTTCTTTGAGGTGGACCACCTCAACCAGTTACTAGTGGACAGCCCCTTCACCAGCATCTCAGGGATCGTGTACTCCGGGATGTCGTTCTCCCAGAACTCCTTAGTGATCAGCCGGTAACAGAAGCCCTTGGACACACGGCCCGCCCGGCCTGCAGGGAACGAGAGATGAGGATGTGCAGTAGTAAAGTAACACAATATTATCCTGTATCGTCTTTGAATGGTATTGTATCGTCATGAAACAGCGTGCTATACCTTTACGCTGGTTGCAGTTGGTCTTGGAGGACCAGGTGAGTCGAAGGGACTGGTAGTTTGTTTCTTTGTCGCAGATCAAGTGACGTGCCAGGCAGAAGTCAATCACTGTGGGGGGATAGGAGCGTTTTGCATTATTTTAGGTCTTAAACTCATCCAAAGCCCTCAAAGACATTGGCATGCTGACAACCCAACAATAAGAGCGGGCTGGTACCGTATTTGACGTCAGGAACCGTTACGGAGCTCTCAGCGATGTTGGTGGAGAGGATGATCTGTGGGATGACCATGGTCATGGTGATGGTCATGGTGATGGTCATGGTGATAGTCATGGTGATGGTGATGGTCATGACCATCAAGGTCATGACATAGGGACGGGCATTTAACCCCACATTTCAGGACATAAATAAGAAATGATTTAAAAAGAACTGAAGTATATTTCTCTATGGACGCTTTCCGTCAACGAATAAGGACGTCCAAATGGAGAACTCTAGCACTCCTCTCTCCAACGGATAGAGCTGGGATGTCTTTACAGCACAGTCTGGAGCACATGCTTCCTACCTTCCTGTAACCCGGGACGGGCACCAGGAACACCCCATTCTGCTCCTCCAGCGTCACCGTGGAGTGAAGAGGATACACCTGCAGTCTGAGGAAGAGCCATCGCACGCTTTTATTCATCAAATACATATAGAGCATACTGAAAGACAGACCTAGAATTAACGTTATCCATCTACAGATGGATAACGTTAATTAAAACAGTCAAAACGTAACCAGTCGATTGACTGCAAGTCGACTAAACATCCCGCCTCCGTGCAAAAGTATCATCCTCATTGGTTCCCGAGCATTCTGCACCCACTCCTTCCTATACTTTCCCAACAAGCTTGTGCGGGGAAGTTCTGTCTACGTCAAATAAATACAGTAAATCCTGCGGGCCACCTTCTGCGTGCCAGCGTGGCCAAGGCCTCCTGCATGTTGGTGATCTCCCTAAGTCCAGGCAGGAACACCAGCACGCTGCCTCGCTCGGGCAGATTCAGACTCACGTCCTGCTCCGTCTTCTTGCTAAAAACACAACAAAGTAGACAGAGATATAATACTTTAATTTCTTCTTCTTTTTTTTTAAGAATGAGACTCCTCACCATTGGTCTTTGGCCTCCATTTCATCAAAGGTCTGTATTAGACCGATGGCGATATTGTACATCTCCTGTGAAATGTTTGGCTCGTCACTGCTCTGAGGCATGATCTGTCGAGTGCACACAGACAAATGTCATTGGGCTACAAAACATCAAGAGACACAGCGCCGGCCATCCGTCAAGTGGGCCTCCTCCTTCTGCTCACCCTGCATGGACACAGGGCGCGGAGGTCGTCCAGGTAGTACTGCTGGATGGCATAGGGAGCTCCATCCACCTCAAACACGTACGCCGGGGTCACCTGGCCACGCACGGGCGTGCCAAAGTACTCCGCAAACTCTCTGCAGTTGATGGTGGCTGACATGAGGATGATCTGGTGGGAGGCACGGCGGCATCAGGTTAAGATTTAGAGGGAATGGCGGGGGGGGGGAAGAGACCCAACAACCTAAATCTAGACGCTACCTTGACGTAGTGGGAGTTGGAACTGAGGAGCCTTCGGATGATCAGCAGGAGGAAGTCCATTTCATCCGTCCGCTCGTGAACCTGGGACACAGCGGAGATGGATGACCCACTTCTAATTCAATGACCACAACGTTGCATAACAGATGAACACAATTTGACGACTGAGGTGCTCAACTTGGTGTTTTCCCCGCACCTCGTCTAAAAATATGTGGGAGAACTCGCTGAGGGTCTTGACGGCCACCACCTTCTGCAGCAGCACGCCTGTGGTCATGTAAATGAGCCGGGTGTGCTCAGTGGCCATCTTCTCCAGGCCAACCTGAAGACACACACACACACACACACACACACACACACACACACACACACACACACACACACACACACACACACACACACACACACACACACACACACACACACACACACACACACACACACACACACACACACACACACACACACACACACACACACACACACACACACACGAAGAGCGTAATATTTGATTTGGTAGTGGATTATTATGCATATTATTGCAAGTGGCAGTGCTAAAGCGAACACCTGCATACTCGCTGACTGTTTGTTCTGACAGACGTTCATTACGATGACTCAATTACCCCAAATGAGAACTGCATTTTATTTTATTCACTGCATAGTTCAATTGGATGTGAATGTTCGATATGGCATTTAGCGGGCTGACTTAAAAATGAATACATGACGACGATGGCTCGGTAAGAGAGTCTGATGTGTAATTAGTCAACACATAACGACGGCCCCCAGGTTAGTCAGCGGACTGTGCCAACGTTGCAGAGTGCCGTGGCCCCTCTCTCGGCATGGCCCCCCACAGGGAGAAAGAGATATCCCACTCCTCCTCGTGCACTTCAGAACCAGAACTCGCCCTCTGGTCCCTTCAGAATAGAGGGCGAGAGAGGGGGCCCAAACAGCCACTCGCCTTGGGGCCAAACGGAGAGCTGACAGGATAAAAGCAGCTCTCTCCGTGAAAATAAAAGATGTGGGGTCTTTGAAAGAAGATAATGACCCGTTACTCTCTGGCTGCTCGAGAATGGACGGACGGATTATCCAACTATGGGTGCTGCCAGAGCTCAAGCTTTGTCAAATGCACTGAGATGCGAAACTAGAAAAATGACCCAGAAATCAAAAGGGTTGATTTGTTGCGGTGCTAGTTTGCATTTGACTTGTGGAAAAGCAGCACGCAAAAGGTTGAGACTGGATCTCTCGTGTAATTTGGTCTCGAGTTGAGAGAGTGCAAGGAGGGCAACAGAGAGAGAGCCCAGGGTAAGGCTGTAGGGCTTCTTAGTTTGGGGATGCGTTGTAACCAAGGACATATTTTTCAAGAACTACACACAATACAGACAGGGATGGACATCCAAAACCTAGACGTAAAATTGATTCATAGGGCCTCATCTGAAGAAATCTCTCCAGGTTGTGTGTGTGACAGTCAGCGTACAGTGTATTGTCGGCCACCCATAGCAGCTCACTCACTGACATTGTTAGGTAACAACAAAAGGTCTTAAGCTAAACACGAGATGTTTTTTGTTATAGAAGTCACCCTGTAATCTAATTCTGTTGTTTCATGGATTTTAGATCATATCTAAACCTTTATGCTTTGTTGTTTAAGTCACTAGGTAGACATTCTTTATGTATTTTGATAGCTTTTCTGCTTTATGCATGGTAGTGAAAGCATATCTTGGTTTGCTAAAGTGAAACCAGACGGTCAATATAGGTGAACCGTTACTGAACCGTAAGCACAAGGAAACACAAACCTGATATCCCACCAGACTGCCCAGGGTACACTTGCGTTTGGCGGCAACCCATCGAGCGATGCTGGTGGCTCCGATTTTGCGTGGCTGGGTGACCACGATGTTGCACGGGGCATTTCTCTGGCTGTAGTGGTCCAGGATGAACTGGGGCAGCAGGGTGGTCTTGCCACTGCCTGTGGCTCCACGGATGATCACCACAGAGTTGTTCTCTACCAGAGAAATGAGCTGGGGCAGGAGGACGAGCGGGTGCACACAGTTAGGAACACTGCATTTACGCTTCAATAGAGAAGGTAATTAACATGACAAAACTCCAACGCTGAGGAAAATAACAGCCCTGAAGGGGAGAGGCTTCCTCAGCCAGCTAAAAATCACACTTTATTTACAGGGAGGCTTCTTTGCAAAACCGCAATATAGTGCCTAACGAGTGAAAAAATAACAAGAAATGTGTTTAATATAAAAAAACATCAGAATCAAGAGGATACACAGCAAACAAACAATACAAACCAAGCTCAAACAGAAAGAGTTTGTGAACCAGCTTGAAGACGCCTAGGATGACGGGCAGGGAAACGCATTGAAATAGAACTGGTGGACAGGTCAACACATTCTGCTATCACACAAACGCTTTAGAGTGGAGGAGCTGATTCATCTCATGTCTAAAAGCCTCCACATCAGCAGGTGTGTGTGTGTGTGTGTGTGTGTGTGTGTGTGTGTGTGTGTGTGTGTGTGTGTGTGTGTGTGTGTGTGTGTGTGTGTGTGTGTGTGTGTGTGTGTGTGTGTGTGTGTGTGTGTGTGTGTGTGTGTGTGTGTGTGTGTGTGTGTGTGTGTGTGTGTGTGTGTGTGTGTGTTCTTTACCTCCTTCTTGTGTTTCGTTACAGGCAAGTTGGGGTACTCATAGCTTGCCAGACGAGGTGCACCACCTGAATTGAACAACAACAATTGTTAGTAGAGAAATATCTATCTCCCATCGAGAGAGAGACGTTTTAATTGAGAGACAGACAGATAAATACATTTGTTGGGCTACTTAAATAAACATTGAAAACCTTGCAGTTACAACACTCACTTCCCAGAAGCTCTGTTGTTTTGGTCCTCAGTCTACCGTCTGGAGATTCATTCCTGGGGCTGCCCTGTTCAGACTCTTTTGACAGACTGAAAAAAATTATCATTTACAATTTGTTTTTTTTCCTTTTTTAAAAGGAGCACTGTGTACGATTTTGTGTTGTGAATCTTTTAGTTGTTTACCACATCAGTAAAAAATACGTTACAATACATTTTATAATTTGAAAATAAGGGTTAGGGTTAGCTAGTTAATAGTATCTATTGAAGATCAAATTAACGTGATTAAACTTACATTCGCTGTGCCAAATTCAAGAGTTGCAATTTACCTATTGAATTAAGATCGTTTTTGGTCAATTAAAAAGGTGTATAGCCAAATAAAATTAAATAGTATTCACTATTTAGAGTAGCTCTTATTCAATTGCTGAATATAAATGCTTTGTTAACAGCCCTAAAGGGATTCAGGTTGACAGCTGGGGTCTCTAGTCTCACACTTGCACCGTAGCCAAAATAAATAGAGGCTTTGTAATTGTCAACAACTGAAATAAGTAACACAAAAAGTGTGTGTCCTTCACAGATTGTCCCCCAGCAGAAAACCTCGTCCGACTAACATTCCAACATTGACACACACACACACACACACACACACACACACACACACACACACACACACACACACACACACACACACACACACACACACACACACACACACACACACACACACACACACACACACACACACACACACACACACACACACACACACACACACACACACACACACACACACACACACCATCAGCCCTGAGGAGCTCAGGCACATGCAGGAGACGCATGTGCTCTCACTCGCTCCCCCTTGCACCCTCTCCTGAGCGTGCACATTTCGTGCATTCAACAAAGCCTCTGACCTTAGCACGAAACGGCGTAGAGAGAGCGGGGTGAGAGCAGAGGAGAGGTGACAGCTCTTAGTCATAGACCAATGCAATACTAACTCTCCCCCAGACAGACAGCGCAGCAGAGGGAGGAATGATAAGACTCCGTCCTCGTCTGGAGAAGGGGAAGGAAGATTTTCTACAAATCAGAAAGTCAGAGCACTCATTTATGCCTTTACAGTTGTTGCACCAGAAGGATGCTTTTGGAAAACTCCAGGAATGAAGTTGCCTTCGTCTTATCCATGGAGGCAAGGAACTAGAGGCCATGCTTGGTTAAGAGATTTTGTTTGCACATTTTAACACTACAGGATCCGCATTGAAGTGCCCAATTGTAAGTATGGACCATTTTGTGATTTCAGACAACTTAGAAAAATGTAATTTTGCCAGATGTATTAAGGTGTGCACAATTTCTGGACAGGCGTAGCACAGCGGGGGGTTATGAAAAGGCTCTGCGGCTCACTTTCAACCTCATACCTGTACAACGCTGTTTATCCTGGCCATTGGTTTTACCAACAAATCCAGGGTTGTGCTTTCCTGTGCAGTGACCTCTGACCCTTAAGGCTGTGTCCTCTGTCCAACGCTCAGGTGGGGGCTGGGCAAAAACCGTCTGCCAAGCTAATGAGTCAGTCACTTAAGACACATGGGACATAGAACAGAACTAGGGACACTCACAACCCCAACGTAGTGTGGCCCAGAGGTCAGCTGGTGCAGGGCTAAACCATTCATCGCCTTAAATGTTGGTCTTCCATCTCAGAAGGGTAATTTATACAAATGTTTAAAAGAATGTTTAAAAAGCAATGTAGCAAATCGAGTTCAACGTTACCGTCATTCTTTTAGAAAACGTCCAACAAAGACGCTCAGCACGTCATCATGACCTCATTGGGTTCCATAAAAGAGCAGCTCCCTCCTGTTCCTCTCCCCAGGCTCGCTCCCTACTCTCCGCCATGCCTCTGTTCAGCTGGATGAAACGGTCCCATGAAGCGGAAGAGCAAGTGAAGGCTGAGCGGCCGAGTCCGACCCCCCCGGGGGCGGTAGCCGGCCACATGTTGCTCAGAGAGCTGCTGTGGCACGTGGAGGAGCGCGAGCGGCTGGCCCACAGCGCACCGGGACTCCGGTGGTTCCAGAAGGACCCCAGGCCGCGGACGCTGATCCCCGCGTCCGAGCTCCTACAGCTGGAGGGCCTGTGCGCTCAGGTGCCTCCGACCCGCGCCGCCGCAGTTCTTTCCAGGTGCCTAGCAGACGCCGCGCCGCGCTCTGGCCTCATGCTATCAACTCTCGCTAGCAGCCACTGCGCTACACTCAGGGTGACAGTAGGAGCGGAGAAGCGACTCGAAGGGAGAGAGCGGCAGGGCAGGCTGCCAAGCAAGCCATTACGCGTTACCATCACAGAAGTAGGCTAGCTGCGCTGCCAAACATGCCATGTAGGATGCATTACAGGGTTCACAAACCTGGGGGGGGACGGGGGGACGGACACGGCTTTGCATGAAGGATGCAATGTTGATGCGGTGGTGGTTCCTGACAGCGAGAAGCGCCTGGAGCATCCAAACGCCTTGTTAAAGGTGCACCGTTAAGTTCTATACTACTACTGGGGGCTGCTGCCTATAGCCTGGCCCTTTGCTCTCCCTAAACGTATACAAAACCAACACATTCTTGGTTCTACAGTGGAGTCCTACAGACAACACATTTTATATTTTTGTGGAAATAGCAAGACATTGGGTTTCAGTGAAAGGCCAGTGTTGCCATGGTGTATGTTGGCAGGGGTCTTGAGGGGTGACGCGATGTGGGTGTGTTGGGCTAGCTAGAAGGCAGTAACAAGGATGCCAGGGCCAACGCTGCATTTATTCACAGTTCACATTTCAACACAATTACCAAAGAGGCGTGAAGTGATTATTTGCATCCCTGAAGATGCTTCACATCAATGTGATTTCCCCTGTCATTTTATGGGAGTGTAGATCAATTAAAAACGTTCCATTTAAAAATGTCATTAATTACACACCACCTTTGCTAACAACACTTCCATTTGTGTAATTCGCAGGTTCCGTGAGGCGCTGGCCACCGACAGCGGTCTGCCCTGGGCGCCGGTGTACGTCTTCAAGCAGGTGTTGGGAGACTTTCTCGGCAAAGAAGAACTGGAGGAGGAGGAGCATTCAGGGCCCCAAGCGAAGCTCAGACCCATGGAGGCATGGACCAACCGCTACCAAGTGAAGCATGGCCTTATCCCTCCTACCGTACTAACATGCATCGAGCATCCGAGGGAAGAGATCCCTACCATCTCTGGATATGTCGACCGTGCCATGCAGCGATGCCTGTTGTTCGATGCCTACAGAGACTGGGGTCTTCCTTACCCCCGCCCAGTTCCCGTTAGGGCCACAGAGGGATACAGCACTACAATTTGAGAGGGGAAACAATTCCCACAAACAAAAAAAAAAAAACTCTGCTATATGAAGTCCAATCCAAGGATTGTCCTGAAACCAAGCATGTTCCTTTTTAAATTATTCAACGCCAGCATTAAACACAGAGACACATGATGGACCCTTGTATAAACATTGACCCCATGCCATGGTGAGGCAAAAACAATGTATTTTGCACATAGCAAAATAACGTTCAATTATAGGGAATGTGAAGTTACCTTACACCGGATACCTTCGTGAGACAGAACCAACAGGAGTAGTATGCTCTTGGGTTAGAGGCTGCCGTTTCAGTAGTATTTGGGTGGAATGAACCTAAAACTACTATAACTAAGCACTTAAGATAAATTAATATTTAAATCTTTCAAAAACACTTTGGACCTAAAACGGCTGCCTCCTCTATTGCAGAAACGTACTATAGACCAACTGAGGCAGCGACCTGTAAACATGGCGCGTTCACCACCAATGTCTCCCCATAATGATGAATCATTTCACGATTAATATTTAAACAATTAACCCAAAAACATGGCTACCAACACAAACATATCAACACAAACATACCAACACAGCAGCGGTCCGCTGCGCCCATGCTTCCAAAATGGCGGCAAATGCCCTACGATGTCAAGGCCTTTACGTAAATTTGACTATGCATGTCTAAGAATTGGACCCTCGTTGTGAAATAAATGTCATTTTAGCTTGTGTCGTCGTCGTTTCTTTCCATAACGGATTTCTTAACACATTTGGGAACTTCGTTCGAACTAAAAAATGACATTAAAATAGGGGTTTGGCCTCGTCAGACCACACGTGCGAGGTCACATTGTTTGGCTAGAAAGTACATTTTGAGCAATATTTACCATTAAAAGTGCATTTCTGCCTGCAATAACTGTAAGAAAGATATCTCCGACTCGTTTAACGTTACAACACGAGCTGGATGTAACTAGGCCTACAACAAAAACTTAACTTACCGACTCTGTACCGGAGACCACTCGGCAATCTGTTCTGCTGTGGTCTTCATATTTAACCGGATAAACAGAAATTGAACGAAACACTTGTTACAGCACGACGAATTGGTCTAACGCTGGTGGAGGTCGAACTTGAAATGCCGCTTACTTCGCCACCTGGTGGAGTTATGGATTCATCGGCTGACGTCATGGAAAGTTTCAACTAGCTTTTTCTTTTTTTTTCATGTCGATTGCGTTTTAAATTAAAAGACACGTTCAAGAAAACAATTTATTTCTTTATTTCTTTTTTAAAACAGCATTGCTAAAAAGAATTACAAGAACAAATAATCTTGACATTCAAACTGAACACCAAATTTATAGCATCCAGTCCAAGCACCATCACAGTTACAATAAAAGGCTGTACAGTTACGGTAAATTAGTTACTGAATTAAAAAGGCACCAAAATAAGGAGGTACTACTACAGTCTACGCCTTTGAGACAGTACTGGAGCTATGAAGACACCATTGGCACAGTTCAAAATAGGCTTATGGGGTACAATGCCTTCGGTCCTAGAAGCATTGTATTGAATCGAACAGTTGTGTGTCTTCAGAAACAAGTGTGAAGAAGAGCTGCACGAGGCCAGACCATGTCGGCTGGAGAGCTTCACACACCGTCTCGTAGTAACATCACTTCAGAGCGGAGCATTTCGTTATCCTTAGGGAAAAAAGATTCAGGCATTTTTTAATTGATCGGAGTGCTATCGTTAACATGTCAAAAAAGAAAAGAAAAGAAAAAATAGCAAATATTTCTCACCTCTGTAAGTTTGGAGTTCTCCTTTTTCAGCTTCACCAGATACTCAATCCTCTGCTTGTGGTTCTTATGGCCCACAAGTTTGCCGTTCTCTTCTGACAAGTGGTCCACTTGTTTGCGGAGAACCTCAACCTCCTATGGGACACGCAGTTAGGAAACTGAAATCCCCCAAGATCACAAGCCCAGTCTTCATATACAATACCAAACATAAACAGTGTTCTTACATTGAGGAGTTTCTCTTGTTCCTGCTCCTTCAGGCTTAGCTCCCTCAGCTCCAGACAGCGGTTCCTCAGTTCACTGGTGAGCTCCTGGACACAGGTCTGAGACTGGGCCAACATGGACTCCTGGGCCTGCAGTCTAACCAACACCAATGGACCACCGTCAATGAGAAGACACGCCGGTACAGATCGGTACATCCAACACTTGAAAACATTTATATTAAACAAGAGTCGTCAGAACAAGGCTTGTGTTTACCTTTTCAGGGCTTCCGAGAGCTTCTGCATTGCGGTGCTCTGTTGATGACAGATATGGGAACAAACAATGAGTAAGGACTGAAAACATGTTGGGACATAACGAGCAAAGAGCTGTTCATTTGAGCTGACAGACGAACCTTCTCAGCCCTCTCCTCCTGCAGCTCTCGGAGCGTGGCCTGTTTGATGGCTTCATTCAGTAGCTCACTGCAGAACACAAGAAAAAAAACGTTTGTACCACTGATCTTCATGACGACCTGATGCATGCTCGATGGAAATCGCTTTCAGGAAGACCGGGAGAACGACTGACCCTTGGTTATTCCCAGTCTGCTCGGACTGGTCCTGCTTCCTGTAGAATAGGTCCAGCAGAGCCTGGATGTCGCTCAGTTGAGTCTATGGAGGGTGAAGCAGGAGGAAGATCAAGACTTGGGATTTCAACTGGAATTCAAATACTGTACTACTGAAATTCCCAGGACCATATCCAGCTGTCCGTACACAACGTGCGTACAGGAGTGGGGAAAAAGGCATCTTTGCACCGTACACCTGGAACACTTTCTGTTTGATTGTGAAGGAACGAGCGGTAGCCTCGCTGACCTGTCCATGTGTTTCTTTCTTCCCTGTTGCTCTGCGATTACTTAAGACTTCATTGTTATTTATTGTGCAAATTTAATGTTGTTTTTTATGCTGCTGATATATGATAATATAGATCTTTGTATCTCAATTGTTTTTTTCTCTGGTCTAATAAAAGGCTGAATACTAAATGTTAAAATAGGGGTAAAAAAATGAAGCTAGTGGAGAAATGCTTGAGCAAATGCAGCATAGTTGCTTAAACTTAGTGGTGGAAGTGGCAAAATGAATGTCAAGAGCTGAGCAGGGGACTTTGGACGGTGTGCAGGGGGACTTTGGACGGTGTGCAGGGGGACTTTGGACGGTGTGCAGGGGGACTTTGGGCGGTGTGCAGGGGGACTTTGGACGGTGTGCAGGGGGACTTTGGGCGGTGTGCAGGGGGACTTTGGGCGGTGTGCAGGGGGACTTTGGGCGGTGTGCAGGGGGACTTTGGGCGGTGTGCAGGGGGACTTTGGGCGGTGTGCAGGGGGACTTTGGGCGGTGTGCAGGGGGACTTTGGGCGGTGTGCAGGGGGACTTTGGGCGGTGTGCAGGGCGTGAACGAACCTTGAGCCTCTGGATCTCTGCGTTCTTGGCGGACCTCTCAGAGTTTTGCTCCGTGAGGAGGATCTCCATGGTCATCATGGAGGAACGACGGCTCTCCAGCTCTCGGCTCAGGTCCACGTTGGAGTTCCTGGGCGTGCAAGGAGTCTTAAAAAAAGAAACAAGCTTTAAAATGGTACCACTTTCGAGCAAGGAAAATGTTTTTTTTTTTTTTTTATCGGATTGAAGAGGCAGTTACCCGAGGTAAAGACATGGGTGTGAACGCCCCAGCCAGAAGGGGGTTGAAACCACTTTTTCGTGTCTCTTTTTCAACGGCCTCCTCCTGTTTCTTCAACTGGTTTGAATAAAGGCGACTGAATTAAACAACACCACATTGGTACACTTTATTTAACAAAATAAGCTGTCTCTCTGTGATGAAGCTCTAGTAACGTACTTGTTGCTGCAGGCTCTGGATCGTGGAATCCTTCTGGGTGGTTTGCTCCTGAAAGCTTTGCAGGAGACCGTTCTGCTCATCCAACACCTTGGTGAGCCGCTCCACTTCCTCTGTGGCGTAGAGAACTTCATCCTGCAACAGCTCCACCTAGGGGACACAACCATAGCGTGTTCGTTTAAGAAAAGCATCCTTTGTTAGAAGTGATTGACTACGGAAGAGGAATGACAGAATAATAATGATAAGAATAGAGACTGTTAGCTAGACAGCTAACAGCATAGCTATGAGCTCGTGGAAGCGTTTTGGTAACGGCCCTGTGTGCGTACAAGGGGAAGCTTGAGTGGCTTTAAGTCCCGGTCATCTCTGCACGTCATCATTTAGTCAAATGTATTCGCCGAATATGTTTCCTTTGCACTTGGTTGCGTTCACCTTTTTAAAATCGACACACCGACTTCTCCACCTCCCTCAAGCTTTAAAGCGTTCAGCCGTGTTTCAGGGTTCTTTGAGTATCCGCCGTTCCCTCGCCTGTGTTCCTACGCGCAGACAGTCGCGCTCGTTGCCAACGCGTCTCACCTCGATCTGGTTGGAGGCCACCTTCTTCCTCACTTCCTCCTTCAGGTCATGAAGCTTCGCTTGCATCGCGGAGTTCTGCTCTCTGAGCTCATCCCGTTCACCGGTGACTGCATCGCACTTCGCCTGGCCGCACACAAGCAGCATGACACATGATATATTAGACACAAAGAAATTGTATAGTCAAATATATATATATATATTTCTCTATCACTTGTAAAGTGCCTTGGGAATATTGAAATGCGCTATATAAATCCAACGTAATATTATTATTATCATCATTATTAATAGCTTAGTGTTATGTATGATGGTAGCAGGGAACATACAGTGATGTCCTTGATGTCCCCAGACTGCTGGGCCAGGTTCTCCGCCTTCTCGCTCAGCTCACCGCGGAGCTGCCTGGTCTGGTTGATCAGCTCAAGCACCACACCCTGGGCAATGCCACAAGAGAGGTTAGAGAGAGGGGCAGCGAGATGGCCGCATCGCAAGTTAACTTGAGGCTAATCAAAGGAATGAGAACAAAGACATAGAGCAGGATCTATGGACAGACGCCTACTTTGTCCTGTTCGATCTTCTGCTCCAAGACATTTGCGGTTTCCTTAGCGGACGCTAGGTTTTGCTCAAGGTTTGCACGATTAGAAACCTTTGAAAAAAGGAAAACAATCAACACATGAATTAAAACTCAATTCATACAGCCCCTGTGCAAAACAGCACGGTCATCAAAGACACATGGACCAAAGCATGAGCACCACGAGTCTCTGACCTGTTGCTCTTGTTGAGTCATGAGGTCAGACACATGTTTTCGTAACTGGTTGTTCTGCTCCATGGTCTCAGTTAGCTCCCTTCAGATAAGAAAAAAAACAAGAATTGTCACACAATGATAAGCATAAAAAGAACGGCTTTAAAATCCTCCTAAAGTCCTAGTCAAACGTCTAGGCATCTATCTCAAACCCCACTTTGATGTGCTTTCCAAGAACTGGGATGTCAGCGTGCTTGTGCGGGCGCTCTCCGTTTGCAGACTGTTCTCCAACTCCTAAAAAACATTTGAAAGGTAGAAAGGACCCAAGCAGAGAGATAACATCAGCCTCCAGCATATCCATCCAGAGATACACACAGGGTGGGCTGTGGACTGCGTGGTCACCGACCGTGATGCGGGCTCGGAGGGAGGACGCTTCCTGCTGGCTGTCCTGCAGCTGCTGTCCGGTTTGGTCAGCCTCAAACTTGGTCTCCGCCTGCAGATTGTCAAAGGAATCCTGGAGGCTCCTATGCTGCTCCAGGAGCTGCTCCCACTCCAGTCTGGGAGAGAGAGAGAGAGAGAGAGAGAAATACACATGGTATTAGGGAGATTTTAATCCATGCATGAGACTATGGCCCTGGTTACACCCGGTTCACATGTGACTTGGGCGATCCGATCGTAAGTGGAAAGCGCTAAGCATTAGAGAATAAATAATCAATTCACGTAAGGTTCACATCTTGATCACAAGACGTGATATTTTTCCTGTAGTGGTAGGTTTGCCTCTGTGTGTCTAGCTGTACTTAGAGCTGTGCACTTGTGATTGGATGTTAATGCCAGGTGTGAACAGCCTATGGAAGAACGGCGTTATCGGCATGAACTAAGGTACTTTCACATAGCAGCGACAATTTATGTATTTAACAGTTGTCAGGCCTGGCATTCATCCCTATTGTTTTACCCTGTGCGTGGTGGTATATGCACAGTATTAGAAGAAATAATCAGAAATCTATTAGTGCTCTGTTCAAATCTTATAATGTGTCCGGGTATTATTAGAGTAACTGATTTAGACCTCTCATATCAAAGCACAATTTATATTTTGTGATGGTATAGAACTAATAACCCAGGTGAACATAAACAGATATATTAATATTCAGTGAAAAGGTGCCATAAATGTAATATTCTTACTGGACTTTATCAAGCTGGAGCTGGGTGCTGATCAGGTTGCTGGAGAGCTGGCTCATCTCCCTCTGATGCCGTCCCTGGCTGTCCCTCAACTCCCTCTTCACAGCGGCCAGCTCCTTATCGGACGACTGCAGAACCAGACGCAGGTCCTGGATCTCACTCCGCAGAACTGACCCAGCGGATAGACACACACACACAGACAGACACACAGACACACAGAGACAGACAGACAGACAGACAGACAGACAGACAGACAGAGAGACAGACAGACAGACAGACAGACACACAGAGACAGACAGACAGACAGACAGACAGACAGACAGACAGACAGACAGACAGACAGACAGACAGACAGAGAGAGTCAGCAATGTGTAACGGCGTATAACTTTGTGCGATTGATGGTCCCTCCACACGGGAGTACCTCCGGGTACAACGCATCTGTGAACTACTAGAACTTCATCATCACACAGCAAAGGAGGTCTCTAACCTTCGCCGGCGCGCTGCTCAGTCTCAAGCGTCTGCTGCAGGTTGGTGACACTCTCCTGCAGAGCCAGCCGCTCCACGCTCCTGCTGGCTCGCTCAGCAGAGAGGAGCTGAGAGAAAAACAACAGTTTCACATGAGGTGAACAAGTAAATAAATGGGACCGTGGATTATCCCCGTGTGCCCCGATGCAATTAACTTTAATTTTTTGTTAGACTACGTAAACATGGGTGAAAGTTCCACCTTGTCCTTGTGCCCCAACTCTTGTCCCATCACGGCCAACTGCTCTTCAAGCTTTGCGATCTGCTGCAGCAGCTTACTGGTCTTCATCTCCTCCTCGGCCAGCTGAGTCTGAACACGATCAGCTTGTTCCTGCCAGCAGGGGGAGCGTTGTTTCATTATCAGTACAGCGAACACCAAGACACATTGGGATGCATGGTACTACTTTAGTCTGAACAAGATCAGCTTGTTCCTGCCAGCAGGGGGAGCGTTGTTTCATTATCAGTACAGCGAACACCAAGACACATTGGGATGCATGGTACTACTTTAGTCTGAACACGATTAGCTTGTTCCTGCCAGCAGGGGGAGCGTTGTTTCATTATCAGTACAGCGAACACCAAGACACATTGGGATGCATGGTACTACTTTAGTCTGAACAAGATCAGCTTGTTCCTGCCAGCAGGGGGAGCATTGTTTCATTATCAGTACAGCGAACACCAAGACACATTGGGATGCATGGTACTACTGGACATAAGAGAGAAATCGGGTTGTACTACTTCACCTGCACTTGCTGCAGTTCCTCCGTTAGAGCCTCGCATGCCAACTCGGTCATCTCCGGAGGAGGCTGCTCGTTGCGGATGTCATTCATCTCCTCTCCGTTCAGGTGCTCCGGGCTGGACAGATGGATGTGCCTGGACCGCAGGTTATAGGCCTTGGTTGGGGTGGTGAGGTTCTGCAGGGAGTAGGGGGCGTTACGATGGAGGCCGTCACGGGTCAGAAATGACCGGTCCGTGACGGCCTTGGGATAGACACGGGAAATGTATCACAAGATCCGATGGATCTTAGATATAAACCCGATAATAAAAAATGGTACTAAAGATGCTGCTACAAACAATAAATCATGTTGGATTCAACATATGTTAGCCTAATAAAAGGAGATCAAAATACCAGAAAGACCTAATGTCTTAGGCTACGGTTTTGCCTTAAAAGATGCGATGTGTCTTACAGGGGGTCGAACCGTAGCACAGTAAGTCCGCCACACGGAATTCACTTAATATCCATCTTTGCTGTGCTCTTGTAATCTGATCCTAACGGTCAACCTCATCGTCACACAACACACACAGCACTTCCACGAGCTTCTCTTGTGATCAGCGCTGATCACGGGTCTCTTGGATCCACTCGGGTGTTACACATCACGATAAACAGACCCAGGACCAGCGGGAATAGAGTGGAACCTGATCCGTACGGTTCCCGGACCCTAGGGGTCGGGGTGGACCCGTGAAGACCTCTACATTTTAGTAATGAAAAACACGAGGAAACAGATCAACAACGGGTTTCAACAGTCTGACATGTATTTTCTAAATATGATACATTAGCTACACTAAAAGATTGGGGATTGATTACAGCGCAACGGTTTCCTAGGCCCTCACAATGAGAGGAGATTGAATGGAAAGGAGTTCTGTGCCCCCTGCTTTGATTACATCTCTAGGACGTGTGCAGCCAAACGTGTGGGGAGGGAACGGACTCCAGGTCCAGTGCCAACGTAACCTAACCTCCCATGAATGCTTTGGGTCTGGAAGAGCACTAGAGCAACCAGAGGAAATCCACTTTCCTTGAGACTGGCTAATGAAATCAAACCATATTAAAAAAAATCTATTTGGACAACGGGACGTATTGGAATGAAACGTTTACAGGCAGGACAAAGTGAGGTTTAAATGTTGGAGGGTTACCTTGATGGTTTCAACATGGATCCTGTTGAGCTCCGAGACTTCCTGCTTCTTGTGAGTGTGTGTGGCTTCCAGAATGTTTTCCAAATGCCCGATGGACTTGTCGAGGTACCTTTTCTCTGACTCCAACTCCGCAATCTGCTTCCTAGAAACCGGGTCATCCAAAAACCATATTAAAAGTTCTGCAAGGACCACGTCAAATGTAGCTTCAACGTTACAACCCCACGCTGGACATGTGACACCCCCATTATCAACTTCCAACATGCTTTGCCTCATTGAAATGGCTCCACGGAGGCCCAGTCGTCACTCACTTTGTGACCTCCTTGTACTCCTCGAAGGCCTGCGTGGTGGTGGAGAGTTCGGCCTGCTTCTGGAGCAGCTGGGCCTTCAGCCGCTCCACAGAGACAGCCGAGACGTTTTCGCCCGTCACCGGCGTCGAACCGGAACGCTGAGCTGCGGCAAAGAAAAACGACATGCCTGGCTTTTAGATTTCTTATTGAGTGTGACGTTCATGCCTTGCTCTAGGTTTTCATTGTGGCCGGTTACCTCCTGTGAGCCTGGGGGCCTCCAGGGCCAGCTGGAAAGCTTCCTCCAGCTCCACAGCAGCTTGGCCTGCAGCCTCCTCCGCCTTCCCGACGGACTCCAGGGAGCGGAGGTAGCGGTTCTCCTGCCTCAGACTGTAGTTCTCCGCTGCGTACCGGGTCATCTTCGGGTGATGCTCGACCTGGAAGGACAGGTGTGAAATTATATTGCTGGTTGGAAAGGATATTTGATGGTTGTCCGTGGTTTCGGATTAGCTCCAGGATTGCCATCCAGCCAAGGCATCTCAATCGCACCTGATCTTTAAGGATGGTGATTTCTGCCTTGAGTTGGTCGACCAACACCTCGCTCTCTTTGTCTGAGAGCGAGACCTGATCCCCCTTCAACTTCTTCTCCAAGCGAGAGATGTGGTCCTCCCGAAACTTGACGATCATGCGGCTGGAGTGAATGAACTTCTCCTTCTGGGCCCTGGCCTCCTCCAGCTGGGCCACCTTCTGGAGCAGCAACTGAGAGCGCAACAAAACCATTTTCTTTAGCATCCTCCAAGTATGTGTGATAAATGTATTGATTTCCTACATAAGATTTCCAATACCATTTTCTCCTCTTCTCGCTTCTTCCACAGACCAATGGCTTGGAGAAACTTTGCCTTGTAGGAGACCTCAGGGTGTTCATTTGTTGGACCTGAAAGAAGAATAAAAGTATTTTCTTAGTCTAACATAGAATAAGAAAATAACCTACGCAATAGGTAAGTTATACGCAACCCCTTACTTCCAATGGTGCATCTGATTTGAAGGCATTTGAATAAAAATGTACAGTGGGAATTCAATTATGAATAAACAAGCAATCAATGACCAAGTTCACTTGAGTATTGATGTTATGATATTATGACACAGTAATACAGAGCTTAAAGCTTGAAAACCCCCTTACTGATGGACAGCTGGGGACCCCCAGGAGCCTCATCCCTGCCACTAAGCCCCATGGAGGACTGAGAGGCGAGGACCTGGGCGAGATGCTCCTTGAGCTTCTTCACCTCGGCTTGCAGCTGCCTCACGTTGCCCTGGGTGTCCTCGTTGACCATGGCCTGGGAGATCAGCGTAGAAACACAGCGGAACAGACGTCTCAATAACGCTCATTTATGGTTTTTAAGCACTAGTCTTTTCAATATGTCAACACAGTTACCATAGTGCGTAAAATTCCAGTTCCTACAAAGTCTGACGGTAAATATTCAAAACGAACACAAAGAAATCTTCACAAGCACAAATATATCAGAAAGGTGCCTGTAATTAAAAAAGGTATTATACCAATGTTTCTGGCACAATATTAACAGGAGGTGCTAGACTATTTTGATGCTCTAGCAAGCAAAGGTAACAATAATCTTAAGGCTTGATTGATGAGCGCACCTTATTCTTGATTAACTTTGCTCTCTGGGCAAACTGCAAGGTAGACAGCGTTTCTCCAAAACATTTTGAACCTGGATGCACGTTGGCTATGATGTACGTCTTAGCATTACCTCCAAGAGAGTCCTGAAACAGAAGATAATAAACACCCACGGCCATGGATGAACAATAGTACAGTTGTGCGCCATAATATTTTATACGTTCGACTATGAGTCAAAGACATTCTGGAAAATCCAATATAGAGAGAAACCTATTGTTCCATTTTCCATATACCCACCAATCTATAGTGACTGCAATGTTAGGACGACAGTTACTAACATTTGTTTTAAGTGAAAAGGGCAGCTCGGAAATATTTGTTTATTTAAGATTAGTTTACATCAGCACTAACACTTCCGCAGTCCATAACACTAATGTATGCAAACACATTGGGAAGATTTTTAATGTTTCACCCTCAAAGTATCGAATTTGCATTTGACAATGACAACACTTTTACTCCATATTTTCAAATAAACTCTCAAAAGGCAAAGAAACCATGACTTCGTAGACTACTCACCCTCAGCAAGAATGTGAGTTTGGAATCCCTGTAGCAGATGTGTCGGTTTTTGCCATTTGCCACGTCCACCAGCGCCATGATGACCTGGCCCAGACACATGAGGGAGAGGTTGATACTGCTGGCCTCCTGGAGGAAGACAAGAAGAGAGACAAACGTTAGTACCACTATCCTGACATCCAGGTCCAATTACAGCAGAACGACGTTGGTGTACGTCACCTTGAGTCTAGAGCCTTCCGTGTGCGTGTCTCTCTGCCTCTCGGAGCCGGCCAGGTCGACCAGGTTGAGCTGAGACATGCGGATGTTCACCACTTCGTTGATGGTCTCTTTGGACTCCAGAGTCATGGTGAAGACCGCATGCGACCTGGAGGACTCACGGTTCATGGACGTGGAGGCCACACGCCGGTTACGCCAGCCCATGGACAGCACCTAGGAGGGGGCAGCAGAGGACCAGCGACTCAGGGCGGGGGACAGAGACATCTCTGGAGCTTCTGGAAACCCTGGTGTGCATTTCAGGACTCCTACCTGGTAAGCCTCTGAGGCAGAGGTGACAAACTTCTCCACGGCTCCCTCGACAAACACGCCCTTCTTGATGTTCTCCCTGAGGAACAGGGTGGCGGAGGCGCTGTCCAGCAGGTCGTAGATCTGCTCGTTGTAGATCTCGATGAAGGAACACTTGCACAGGAAGCTCTTGGACTGCCCAGAACAGAACAGACAAAAGGAATAATAAATAAACAAATGTAAAAAAAATCATAAAAATAAATAAAGGCCACTGGCCCATAACTGTGGAATGTTGTTGGCAAAATTATATCATCGATTTTAGAGTTTGTGGCAATTAAACTAATTTCGAAACGTTATATTTACCCTTTCCCCCTCTCTGTTGATGAGAAAAAAGAGATACTCAAAACTTCGGGGAATAACCCCTCGCAGTTCGTCCGTGAAGTTATCAGAGTCAGATGGGCCTTAATAGACAACAAAACACAACACTAAGAAATAATGACGTGAATAAGATGAGATATTACTATGAGTGAAAAGACGAAGAGGAAGTTCTCACCAAGCATGGTGAAGGTTTTTCCCGAACCTGTTTGTCCACTGTTGAAAAAGTAGCATAATGTACTTGTACGGTGGGGAGTATTACGAGAACATTTATAAGAACATGAGAAAATTATATTTAATAAATATTTGAAACAATTAAAAGATCACCTACTAGGCAAAAATTGTGCCATTGTATCCATTCATGCAAGATTCCACAATATTCTTGGCCACACTGGCGAAGACAGAGTCCTATTGGCCAATGATAAAAAGATAGTTCATCTTACAAATCTGTGTACGTCCATAACATAAACAAGTGAAACGTCCATATAACAGGGGTGTCCTTAATGCACTTACCTGGGATATGTCCATGTCAGCGACATGATCATAAGTAAAGGTCCTTGGTTCTGGCTTTGAATGCAAGCGAATGGTGTTGTGTGAAGTGACAGTTAAACACAGATTCTGATCTCCATCTGTGGTTAGCCCAGTGTCTTGGGTCAGAGGCCGCACTCGCACAAACACTTTGATGGAATCATTGTCACCACTGTGTGAAGAACAAATAACAATTAACAATAGTTTAGTTCCCAGACTTGTTACATTCAAGCTAAATTACATATGCATGTAAAACCCTCTATTTGTTGATCATTCACATAGACTATCCATCTACATGAAACCAAGACAACTAACGTAATTTCTTTATGAAGATAGGTAGGTAGGGGTGTGTGTGTGTGTGTGTGTGTGTGTGTGTGTGTGTGTGTGTGTGTGTGTGTGTGTGTGTGTGTGTGTGTGTGTTATTCTTACTCTACACACAGTACAGAGTGGGAATAATACAAACATTGAATTGAATTAGGCCTTCTAATTTTACTATCATTTATTGTTATTAATATATCATATTATAACACAATAATATACAAGGTTACCTGGCAGCAATTTGCGACACATCGCCCGATCCTGGTGACAGAAGTAGAAGGGATTCGAGGGGAAAGTGGAAGGTTGAATTCAGGTTAACGTGAGTGAACTGAAATGAGCCATAGGTAGGAGTAACGAGTGTCTCTTAGCGAACAGAAAAACAAGAAATAACCGAGAGATAAGAGAGGTGGTCAACTAACGAACACGGTGTGAAGAACCAATAATAACCCCTAGATACCCAAAAATAAAATAGGAAAAGAATGGTTGCTGCTCATGATATTGGTCTTGCTACTGGATCTAAGAAATGTAACGTTACAGATGCAATTGCTGTAACTTAATAGTTTGTTTAAATAACTACGACGATGACTAGGAAATGATTGAGGAATGGAACATTTAACTACCTTTCCCACTCGCATTCATGTTGGCAGAAAGCTTTGGTCAGGCTTTTAATGTTTTGGCAACATGGCAGCTACGAGAGTCCGTAGGAAATGTTTACGTCCTTCGTAAATTGGCGGGCACCGTAGCCTGAGCTTCTTCTTCACTGGGTAATTGGGGGTAGTTCAGTTGTCTCAAAAGCATTGCTACTGACACCTGCCGGCCATGATCTAACGTTACAGGTCCATGAGGTACATAGATCCATGATAGATCCATTGACATTACTATTGAAAATGCATTATTTATTAGGAGATAAAATATCACATCGGAAAAATCCGTACAAATGAATAAGATCGACGGGTGATATAATATGCTTTATCATGATGAGGTACAATAACCGATTGTTTTTATTCAATGCTGCCACCCATCTTTTAACTCAGAAACTACATTTGGTTTTGGCACAGGCGTTCTGTAATGCCATTGGATATCCGTTCTGTAAGGCTATTGGATATCCATTCTGTAAGGCCATTGGATATCCGTTCTGTAAGGCTATTGGATATCCTTTCTGTAATGCCATTGGATATCCGTTCTGTAAGGCTATTGGATATCTCACCACGCAGCTTTGCCGGCGACAGTTTCTAGTGATTTTATTGGTTCACTTCATGACTTTAAAATTCCGAACCGTTGGAGAGGGCTTTTCAAATGCGTTCATACGGACTATTTGTGGTGCTGCTTGGTTGGGAGTGAAAGTCTTTAGCCAACTACTACTCTTTTAATTGAGGTAGGTTGTTACATTAAATACAACGCAGCTACACCATTTATCCGCCAAACATGCACTGCTGCATACCCAACATGTTAGTGTACGATTGATTTGTGATACTTTTCTAGCATCGTTATATTGTGTTTTACTTTAGCTGCTAGATGCTGTGACTGCGGTGGCACTTGACTTCTTCTGTACCGAGACGCATTTGTATTAAGTGTCATCATTATAACAAAGGATTACGTTTAAAGGATTGTTTGGTCTGGCTATCCTTCATTTCTTTGTAATGTTTCCTTGTTTTGAGGCTGCGAGTGTCGAAAGGCCTCACGTTAATTGTATGACGACGTTATAACAAAATACGAGAACATGAAGCCTAATCACAACGTTGCCAATCAACTTTAAATCTGGTGTTGGATCTACATAATACTACGATCCAACGCAATCGGTAGTGGTACCGAATCGACGTAACTGATGAACGGGATTACCGTTGTTCATCTCATTAGCCGCTACGTGCGTATACATGACGCCCACGTGACCGCTTCTTTAGGTGGGCCCTGCTGTTGACACCCATGTTGCCCCCCCTAAGGTAAAGTTGATTTGAAAATAGAATAACGCATCTGTGTCCCTTCCCCAAGGATGAGCTCCGTTCCCGTGAACGATGAGAACCACGGGGTCCACCCTGGAGGGAAGCACAACGGTCCAAGTGACGACTTGTTTGCCATTGAACTGCCAACAGGAAGGCAATCTATTCTCCGTCCAACCGAGAATCTACCAAACAAGACCGTGCCGAAGGGTGGCAAGGTATATGTGCAGCTGGTAGTAAGGACTCAACGAAACAGCTAGAGGTCAAAAAACAAAGTGAAGTACTACGTAAATAAATAGGACCTGGTGTGATGTGTACATCAACAAGACATATCCTATAAGGTTGTAGTTGATCATTAATTGGAATTCATATTTTGAGATTTGGATGTATTAATTTGAACAGTAATAGTGAGTGTTCAGAAAGGGATTCCATTAAAAAAGAATTGAGTTAAAGTAGTTAGGGGCGTCCCTATGAGAACCATGGTCTTTGTAGTTTCCTTTTTAATGGAATTATGTTTAAAAACACATGTATTTTCTATTAGAATAATTTACTTTTAACATTTTCATTCTACCTAATCTGTTGCTTCTAGGTTTGCTTCCAGACGCCAAGAAGAGACCCAGTCTCCAAAAGAATTCTGTCTCCGTCTAACTCAGTGAAGATGGAAAGCCTGGATGAGTGTATGAGGGCGATGAATTCCTTACGGCAGGATTCAAAGTATGTCCTCAACATAAATTATTTTATTTTGCTGAAATTTGGAGACTATGACATTCTTTGTTTGGATATTGACCCTTGTCGTGTATTACCAGCACGTCACTGCAACAGGCCATGGAGACCGTTGCTGGACAGGATAATGGTAAATTATTTGTTCTTCTTGCTTTTTATTTTGTAGTTACTTCTGCGACATGTAACCGTATTCGTTTCCCCCGGCCTTTTCCCAACAGACGATTCGTCCTATCCTGACGGCGAAATGCCCATCAAAAGCAAAGGAGGCTATCAGCTGGATTTTGACAATCTCGAAGCCATGGATCCATTCCAGGGCTCCGATAAGTTGGTCTTGTCCCCGATGTGGCCGTCTCTTGAAGACCTTCCATTATCCCAAAGCCAGCCGGAGGACGTGTTAAAAGAGGCCGGAGAGACGGAGTCGGCCCTGGACGAGACCCTTCCCTTCAACCCCTCGGTGGAAAACTCCCTGGTAGACGTCTCCACCGACGTCAGCTCCACGGAGAGGAGCGTTGTCACGGTGATGAAGAACTCATCTGTCGGGGACCAGGAATCCTCCACTGCCACCCCTGATGAACAACCGCCTGCTGCGGTGTCTTTGAACGTCACTCAGGACGACACTCCTGGTCCTTCTGCAGAGGACGCCCCGCTTCCGGCCAGAGGCGCCTACTCGATCGCCTACGCTATCGACCCTTTCCAAGCCGGAGGCTCTAAAATCCCCAACTCCGCTACCCGCGGCCAACCGCTGCCAGGCAACACCCCAGAGGCCTCCCCAGTGAAGAAGACCGACCCACAGAATGTCGTAGATGTGCCGAAGGAGGTGAAAGAGCCCCCCATCGAGGCTGAGGCGAAGCCCGTCGCTACGGTGGCCCCCATTTCTAATGACATCACTACTGCTCCCGACTCTGAAGCCACGGTAGAACCTGCCGAGCCCCCGGCCAAGGGAGGGCCGGTCAAACTCGAGTTTAACTTTGACGATGGTGCTGAGGTGAAACGCAAGCCCCCACCGAAGACGTTTGGCAAAAGGCCCCCCTCACCGAAGGCATCTGGGAAAAAGCCTGCACTGGAAAAACAGCTGGAGCCACGAAAAGAGCAGACCGTAGCGGCCGCTGGCATCGAGGTCGACGTCGACAACCCCCTTCCCAAGGTCGCCTACTCGTTTTCCTTTGACATGCTGGATGATCCCAACTTTAATCCTTTTGGCACAAGCGTGAAAATGGACAACCAATGTGGTGTGAAGTCCAGTCCTGCGGGCAAGGCACCTCCTGCAGCCGAGGAGATGGCCGAGCCAGAGCAGACGTCCCAACGGGCGGGGACCCAGGCCCTCTCACCCTGGTACAGTTCCCTTTTTATTCCTGTATTGATTTGCACATTTGGAAACAGTGGAATCTTTGCTCAAGTGGCAAGAACTGAAAAGATCATTTGATTGTGCTTGCTGTCTTTAGTGCTGCAGGTGACGTCACCAACACGGAAGGCAGTAATGCTCACGTAAGGAAAGCTCACTCGTATCATTTATATTTTTCATAATGCATAGGGCTGCTGAACTATAAGCTACATGTTATACAATCTTTAGGGTCAAATCCCCCAGCAAGAGGAACCGATGTCTATCCCTGCCCAAGACCTGGGGCTTAAACTTGAAGCGGAGCGACGTACGCCTGAACCTGTTGATCTTGGTCAATACGACTGGAATTCCCAGACTCTCCTGGTAGAAAACAGCGAGGAGTTTGTACCTGGAACAACATGTGAGTGTCCTGTCTAGACTGCCGTCTCGTGTGTGTGTGTGTGTATATACAGTGTATACATGTCTAAACACATGGATTGTAAACGTTTTATAAACTTAAAGCTTTCTGTGTCATTAAAAATTTGTATGAAGTAGTAATGAGTATTACTCTCTATTGTTGATATAATGACCTTGTTTTCTTCCTCCTAGTCATATCAAGCGACTTTGATGGGCAAATGGACTACCTGGAACAGTTTGGGTCAACCAACGTGAGTTTAAATTTGTACTTTGCATTTGCATTGTACATTGTTGCATGATTTTAGTTGTGAATCCCTCGTCTTCTGGTTCACAGTTCAAAGAGTCTGCACTGAGAAAGCAGTCCCTGTACCTTAAATTTGACCCACTTCTGAGGGAGAGTCCCAAGAAGGCCCCCACTGTGAACATCAACCCACCGCGAGCTTCTGCCTTGGCGTCTCGGTACGGACCCCCTCCCACTCCAAGCTGCTGCTCTCATTTAATAACTTTCCTAAGCGTGCTGTGTAAGTATTCCCTGTCCTTGGTGTTTCCACATTAGGTTGGAATCTGCACAAATGGTACAACGTTCGCCAACAATGGACTACTTTAAACCCGTCGATGCCACAGCAGCACTAGTAAGTCCTAGAACGGTATTGGATGCTTAAAGAGTCAGTGGTTTTGGTCCGGGGGGGGGGGGGGGGGGGGGGGGGGGGGGGTTAGGCTTCCCGTACCCTTACAGTAGAACGGCACAGTGTGTGAAGCACTTCATTTAAAACATCGCTCATTATAACCCTGATACGGAACGACGGTGCTAAAAAAAAATCCACAAAGCGGGAGATTTTTTTTACATTTATCGAATAGTGTTTGAATTCCAGCTGAAACCGTGGGTTCGCTGGCTCTTTAATGTCTGTTAAGTGATTCCATGGGTACAGGTCAAGCAATCCGATTTTGTTTGTTTAGATTGTGGAACAGCGTGTCCAGAATCACACCATGCTGGAGAGTCTGGTTCCCCAAACCAACACGGAGGAGGCCATCATTGACGTTCTGAAGTACAGTCAGAAGGACTTGGACGCAGCGATTGCCAGGGTCAAGGCAGAGGTAGGCCTGGACCAAGGTCTTGTAAGATTTTATCAGGAGCAGATTCATATCATGTGCAAATTTAGTTAAATGGAGTTACGTTTTGTAATGGCTTTTGTCACGTGGTAATATAACTGTTAACTATTTTATTGTCCTTAGTTGTATTTGTGTACTGTTTTTAAATGCTGAGTAACCACCCCCTCATGTAGGCAAAGGAAAAAGAGGAGTTAATGACTTTAAAATATGAGAAGCTATACGAGGATGACCAGGAAATGAGGTAATCCCTGCTTTATACATGTTTTTCTTGTTAATTTGCTGATGTATTTTCTTTTATATATACATTCACCTTGTTCCCTCTACTGTAGCCATCACGTTTGTTAAAACGATGGACAGCTGGACAGTGATGGCTGCAGTAGAACATGATACAAAAAAGTGTCAGTGCAGCTTTAAATCCGCAAATGTCCCCCCCTCCATCCCACAGGAAAATCATTTTTGAATTTGAACAAGCCATCCCTAAGATTATGGGTGAGTCTCAACACAAGCCTGACTTTGGGCCCCATCTTTGAAATGTGGATGATTAGAAAGCTCCACAACCCACTGGTGAAGCAGGGTTTACTGCATGGTTCTGTGCGTTAAACTGCACGGTGTCGCTCAGCGGACCGGGAGAAGGACCAGGCTGTGGCCCAGGCGAAGCTCAGCGAGGTGTTGCTGGAGAAGGAGCAAATGTCCATGGACCTCAGCGCCCTGGAGAGTTCTTTCTCGGAGCTCTTCAAGAGACTGGAGAAGTACAAGGGGGTCCTGGAGGGCTACAAGAAGGTCAGCAGCCCAAGGCAGAGCAGCCCGTCCCCAGTCCGTCTTCCCTCAGAGGGGGCATGCGGTGTTAACGTGAGGGTGTCCTGTGTGGTTTTACCTCTAGAATGAAGAGACGCTGAAAGGATGTGCCCAGGAGTATCTGTTTAGAATCAAAAAGGAAGAGCAGCGCTATAAGACCCTGAAGGCCTACGCTGAGGAGAAAATCACCAAGTAAGAGCCAGTGTTTCAGTTTGATGCAGTGTTTCACCTACATGCATCCAGCAGTGGCACGGCGCCGCCGCTGGATTGCTAGCCCCACTGCAGTCAGCCATGCAAAAACCCTGTTGAGCACCCCAAATACTTATAAACCTATACATCATAGGTGCCCCATACTGCCCCCCCCCCCCCCCCTCAATTGATACATTTGTCGTTTTTGCTTTTGGAGAAATATTGCGGAAAGATACTGAACCTCATAAGCGCTGTTGAAGTCAGTGAAGAATAAAGAGAGCATGATAATGCTGTAGGTGGCATTGGCCCATGATTGGCTTTAGACTTAATGTAGGAAGCATGAAGAGTAAACGTAGGCACAAGTGACTTAAATATAGAAAGTAGCCTACATCTTTGATTGTGTAGAACAGAAGCCACCGTATTATGAAACCCAGACGATACGGGTGGCTACAAATCAGACTGAAAACGGCATTTGCGCTAACATTAATGCCAGAAAATCAGCACCGTGCACGCCCACATCAACATAGTGCACCTCACACACACCTCAGCACCGCAAGGGAAACACTGATACACTATGAATTGTGTCTAGTACCGGCGTTATGGTTCTGCTAGACAAGGTGTGTGCAGTTAAATGACATGTTTGTGTTCTCAGGGCCAATGAAGAAATAGGGATGGTACGGTCACGGCTCAAGGCTGAAGTGTCGGGACTTCAAGCCCAACTGCGCAGGGAGCAGCTCAAGTCTCAGTCGCTGGAGAGCAACTATGATCAGAAGGTAAGCCCACGGACCCAGGACTTCTGAGGTGTCATTGGAAACATTTGTGGATGCTGATGTGTGCATTACTATGTCTTCTAGGTGAAGGAGGCTGTAGAACTGACCAGCCTGTGTGACGAACTCATTGCTAAGGTCCAAAAGGGCTGAGTACTTTGTCTCTCGTTTTTGTCATTGTCTTTATATTCATGTGTCTCCAGAAGGTTTTATTTGTTTGTAAGTGTTTCACTTGTGCTGCATACTTAATAAAGCTGTTAAAGTCAATGAGATGTTTGGGTCTGCATAACCTCAAGGGGGCAGTGTTGCCTTACTATGAAACATCTATGCATGTGGGGAGTAATACTGAATGCATAATTGTATTCAGGATAATGCATAAAAGTTGAGGTCATCTCACAGATGGGTAAAACAAAGGCTATTCAATGTATACATGTGTTGGATCATGTTTAGCCTTTCTCTGTACTTCTTTCAAGTACAGAGGGGGGACAAAACCAGCCATTCAATCTATAGTCCTCCATCTGGAGCCAAAGCGCATCCCCAGCCCGCAATACTTACTACTACAAAACAAGAGCAGGCTAATACAATGCAGCCCTTCTTTGCTGGGCGACGCAGATCCCCGTCACATCGCCCTCGGAGCGGGACAATGCACGTCCTAAATGGTGAAAGGAAATCCTAGCTAGACGGGAGGTGAATGAGGTGCTGGACCGGGCTGAGATTGGAGAGGACCGATTCACTTTCTTAAATGGGAGGGAGGGAAAGATGCGAGCGGTTGGGTGTCGCCTTGCAGGGTCCATCCTTCACATGAAGAGGACTGTGTTTGAACAGTATCTATTCACCTGCGCTATCTCTCCCACTGATGTCTGGCTGCCCCCCGTGTCACCCTCGTCCGGCTCGTCTCTTCTTGCCCAGTATGAATGGAGGCCTGCTTGTCTTTCCAGTAGTGTTTATCTATTGGGGGTTGTTGCCGTCACAAATGCACAAGCCACACCTGGACCACATGGAGGGGGGAAAAAAAGCTTTTAGCAAAAAGGAGTTCTGATCCTACAGGTGGGGGTACAACAGGTTGGTCTGTTGTGTTAAGAACCCATGAGGCTTTCAGTAGCCAGATCAAAAGTAGGAATGAATGAATTTCAAGTCATTTAATCGAACGGCTAAATCATCAAAATAGATGATTTAGATTTTATACCTAAGTAAATGTATAATACAAGATTGTCAAATTACAATACCTACAGTAAACAATTCCATATACATGTGATTACACTATCTTGACAAAACTCATATATATATATATATATATATATATACTATACAGGACTACAGTATACTTTAATAAACTTACAATGATGTGTAAAATGCATAGCTCTGAAAAATAAACTATTGATACATTTTCTTATTAAAATAAATTAAATACGACTCAATTTGGATATAAACAACTACAGCTTCATAAATTGGTTGGGTAGGGTTGCAGTCCAAAACACATTCTACACTAGCTGGTAATTATTTGGTGGGGAAAACATTTGTTTTTGTTCAACCTACTAATGAAGGTTATGGAGAATGTAGATGACAATGGCGTCTAATCACACAATAAGGAAACACATTTTTTACTCTATCCCTTGCAGTCTTAGGGTTCACATGTGTCTAAAAAGGGCTAACGTCCGTCTACATTTCTGTTTTGTGAGGATAGTGGTAAGCTTTTAACATGTGGGCATTACAAACACGATGTAACGCTAACAAAGGACTACCTGAGTAGGAGCATTAAACCAGCCCTTTTCTAAAAATATTCAGTACCACTTGAATTACCTTGACCATGGAGCATATACAGAGTTGTAGAAGTGAACATCTTAAAGGAGCCCTTTTTTTACTTCACTTGAGCAGAATGTGGAAAACCCACTAGACATGCCAACAGGAATCCATCCACCTCATAGCATTGATGTCTGCTTCTGGAAATACACACAAGACACAACATCGACTCCTTTAGTGCACCATAGGAATCCAATGTTTTTCTTTTTAGTGGTGTGACAGTGGCGTCAATTAGGAAAGGATAAGCAGCGAACATGACACAGCAAGAAGTGAACCCGACGTGTTGTATCACTGACCACCAACATGTTAATCCCAAGACAGATCGCTATGATGCACACACACTGCCAACCATGTCCAGCTGCAGCGAGAGTTTGGCACAGATTTGGTAAACGTTTCTATAAAAAAACAAAAAAGGAGCTTTGCCCTGGTGGATATGAGAACTTGAGAGCCGCACTCACAGCCTGGGTCCACGAGACCACAGCAGTCCCTGTGAGACGGAGTGGGGGGAGGGGGGGGGGGGGGGGGGGGGGGGGCGTCTACCAACGAGGGTTAACACTGATAATGGATGTGTTGATGCTGGTGCACCTTCCCGTCCACGTGGGAGTGTGTGTGCGTGTGTATGTCCGTGTAGATCTTGGGGTAGATCTTGGTGGCCAGCCCCGAGCTGCCCTGGCCCAGCAGGAGCTGCTGCTGGGCCAGGTACTCCTCGTAGTTCATGGAGCCCATGGAGCAGTCCTTCTCCGGGCTGGAGGAGCTGGAGGAGAGGGCGGCGCAGCCTCTCTCCCGGTCCCGGTAGGCCAGGCGGGGGTGGGGGCCCGAGGCCGGGGAGCCGGGCGGCGGGCAGTGCTTCTTGTTCTGACAGAACCAGAGCAGCACCACGCCCAGGATGAACAGCAGGCCGGCGGGGATGCCGATGATCACGGGCCAGGGCAGCGAGGTGGAGGACGGAGCGAAGATGGGTGGGATGGGAGGCTTGGTGTCTGTGGAAGGAGGGGGGGGTCAGAAGAGAAGATGGGAGAACGCATGAAGGCACCTGTTGTATCTGATGCTGCGATGCAAGAAAATATGATATCTCTAGTAGTGTGTTTAAAATGCTTTGTATGTAAAAATAGTATGTTCAAATAGTATGTGCATAGGGAGCATCGCGGCGCAGCCACCGCTGTACCGAGATGCTAAGCTAACATTAGCAGTGGGTCACTTGTTGAAGGAGCACCCCGCTCACCCGGCAGCACGGTGAGGAAGGCGCTGCGGAAGTTGTAGCCCATGGTGTTGGCGCCCAGGCAGATGTACATGCCCGCGTCCTCCTCCTTGGCGCGCGTGATCAGCAGCTTGTTGAGGTAGGAGCCGTCGGGACGCGACCACACCTCCCCCGTGGGCAGCACCACGAAGTGGTCGTCGCCCACCTCGATGGTGGAGTTGTAGCGGCTCTCCTCGTGGGTCTCCACGCGCTTCAGCCACTGGATGACGGGCTTGACGTCGCTGCGCACCTTGCACTGGAAGGAGGTGGTGCCGCCGTAGTCCACCGTGGTGTTGACCGGGTGCGTGCCCGTCAGGACCGGCTTGGAGTTGGTCCGCTCTGTGGGGGGGGGGGGGGGAGATGTTTCTGACATTGCAGGCCTTCTGCGTGGAGAGACCAGGGCTGTCTGTACCACTACTCGCCCCGGGCTTACGGCTCGTAATAGACAGAGGCAGAAATACCACATGTAACACAAGGAGTACGTGTGATTGGTTTCCGTCTCTCCCTGCTCCTGGTTGTGCTGAACACATTTCTCATGAGGGGGGGGGGGGTTGGCAGACAGCTGGTCTTTAATCAGCTCCAGATTGGGTGGAGGGTCCCTGGGTTGAAAAGCCTCTCGCTCTTTCCCGATCTCCGCCCCCCCCCCCCCCCTCCCCCACAATAAACCCCCCACCAGAACACAAGGCCTCACTCTCAGACCTGCCTCCTCGATATGCTTCTAATATACGTGATTACACAAGCATCCATACGAGGAAAACCTGATCAAACTCCAGCGTCGGAGGAGGAGGACGTACATCAGAGAGGCCATCACCACGGCCGAGCGGCGGCTTTACATTGATTACGGCCGCGTTTGTGTTACATCACAACGCTTTTTCTTATTCCGTTCAAATGTCTAAGATGTATTTCCAGCACGGTCCACGCCAAACCCACCGTGTCCAAGGACATCCAACCTCATCCATTAGTGAAGCTGCATTTTACAGGTGAGAACATCTGGCCTGTGTGTGTGTGTGTGTGTGTGTGTGTGTGTGTGTGTGTGTGTGTGTGTGTGTGTGTGTGTGTGTGTGTGTGTGTGTGTGTGTGTGTGTGTGTGTGTGTGTGTGTGTGTGTGTGTGTGTGTGTGTGTGTGTGTGTGTGTGTGTGTGTGTGTGTGTGTGTGGCCAGTTCTCAGGCACCGAAACCGCTCCGGATTCAAACCAGCACCCCCAGGATTGAAAGACAGCCGAGCGCTCCAAGGCTCACTAAGCCAAATGATTGCCTGCGATTCAGGTCGGCGGGTTCGGCGTTCCGTAAGGCGCCGGGATCTAAGTATTCCCGGGAGGATACACGGGAGGCGGGTACTTACGTATGACCTCCACCTTGTACGTGGCGTTGATCTCCCCGGCGCGGTTGGACACCCTGCAGGTGTACCTGCCGCTCTGCGCGGCCGTCAGGCTCCTCAGGCTCAGGGTCCACTTCTTCTGCCGGCCCTCGCCCACCTCGCGCTCCGTCAGCCGCCGCTCGTCCTTCAGCCACACGATGTCCGGCCGCGGGTTCCCGCTCGCCGCGCACTTCAGCCGCACCGAGCTGCCCACCGGACGGGCGATCACACGCTTCCTCATCTTGGCCGGCTGCGTGAAGCGGGGGCGGGCTTTTGGGGGGGGGGGAGGAAGGAAGAGACGGAGAGAGAGAGAGAGTTTTTATTCCAATGAGGCGCTATGGGTAGTTTAATGCTTCCATGAATAAGAACCGCATCAAACATAAACTCCTTAGCCTCTTCTCACAAAGTCTCTCTCTCTCTCTCTCTCTCTCTCTCTCTCTCTCTCTCTCTCTCTCTCTCTCTCTCTCTCTCTCTCTCTCTCTCTCTCTCTCTCTCTCTCTCTCTCTCTCTCTCTCTCTCTCTCTCTCTCTCTCTCTCTCTCTCTCTCTCTCTCTCTCTCTCTCTCTCTCTCTCTCTCTCTCTCTCTCTCTCTCTCTCTCTCTCTCTCTCTCTCTGTGTGTGTGTGTGTGTGTGTGTGTGTGTGTGTGTGTGTGTGTGTGTGTGTGGAAAACACATTGGCTTTGAGGAGGAAGACTTGGTGCGCAAAAACAGCTGTTTGGCAGCCGGTTACGGATCGATAATTAAGGCTTTTCCGGCCTGTGCAACGTTAATTATTCTGTCGGATCTGGAGGGGAATCTGACACAAGAATATTTGGCCTCACTACATCGAAATTGGCACACTTTGTCTCCGAAGGTCTTGTTTGCTCATGTCGGTTATATTCATTCATCTATTGAAGGTAAATAACAATGCACTCCTCCCCAGGCCCTCCAAACGATCTCACTAATGCACCAGCCTTGATGGCAGATGTTCTTACCTAGTTTTCCCAACACGCTATCTGGCCCAAAGTCCGAATCTGGTCCAGCAGGTCCCCCGGGTCTGGTCTTATCAGAACCAGAGTCATCTGTTGACACAGAGGGAGAGCAGGTGGTAATGAATGGGCTGAACAACACATCAACATGCTATTAATCCCCAGCAGGGCACAGACACACAACAAAGACGAGAAGAAACTGGGAAGAGTCAGGAATGCTGTTGTAGTAATAAAAATCTCTAATTGCTGTGCGTAACCACAGCATATCTCGTTCCTGATGACAGCCATCATGAGGTAATCTCAAGTTGATTTCACAGCAGTAAAGCCTCCGTGGCCTTCTGGGCTAGTGCTGTCTAGCCAAACTGTCAGTGGTTTTACAGCTTGGTAAATACCTTCTAAGTCACCACCAAGTCATTAGCAGCTATCATCTAAAAGGAATGCCTCCAGTGCCCATTTTGTGGGAACTCATGTCAACGCGGGGTTTGAATTTTCAAACCCTTTTCTGTCACGTTTTTGGTAAATGGGCAGGCAGGTCATGGCAGTTATATGAAGGAAGTCTTTACTTTTGAAGCTCTTACTGAATGCTCATCTTCCTTTAGTCCTACCTGGTCAAATTAGTTTGATATGCTCTTTAGCTTAAAAAGTAAAGCTAAATAATGAAGAATAGGTCTCATGAAGTCATTTTGGCTCTAGGCTAATTTCCTAAATCATTTCAGTCTCCCCTAAGCTGGGTGTGCTAAGCTTAAGGTCATACCCTGTAGCATTTGGGAGTAATGTGATCAGTTTTCATAAGCCCGGTTTCAGCAGACAGCTGTGGGGTTTATGTCATTGGCTGACATAATGCAAGAGAGCTAAGACAGGGCTTAAAATATAATATGAAGAGCGGAGCTAACGGACATTTATTCATGGGGTTAGAGCGATGATGAACCGAGGAGCTCTATGGTGGGAGAGCGAAAGCGGCCAAAGCACTGGGACTCAATCCTCCAGGTCATTATGGAGGATTAGGGGCTAGGTGTTTAGGATGGCCCGGGAGTGTCCCATCTCATGTCGGACCGGAGCCATTTCAGTTCATCTTTTGTGTCCGGTGTCTTCGTGGACCCAGCCGGGTCCAACCGCCGTAAACAGGGTTAGGGTTAACGCTGCAAATATCCCATCCACCAAGAGCAGCAAGGTCCACACCTACTCAAGACGTGGGTGTACGTTCTCTGTAAGCAGCGAGGCACGCCTGATTCCACGCTGGGGCGTTGGACTCAGGTAGAGGGGCCAGATGTGACTTCTAACCCCCCCCACTCCCTCTAGTGCTGCCGCCCTCCCGGTCCGACCCCCCCCCCACTCCTCAAAGCTCTTCAGGGTTCTCCGGGCACAGACCCTCCTTTGTGAGTCCCCTGCACCAGCAGGCACAGCCATGATGTCATGGCTATTTGAGGGGGCTTTAACTAGCCAACTATAATAACCCATTCCTCTAAAAAAAAAAACTGCCTCCGCTGGAAGAACCATCTCTCTGTTGCTCCGCATTCCTCCCAGTTCCTGAACCTCCCAATCCAAACACAGCGCGCTCCCACACTGCCCCAGTTTTCTTTTTGATTTTAGTTTGGAATCTATTTCCTCCCTACTTAATGTCAATTCTGGCGAACAATGAGCCTCTTTTATAAAGTCTATAACTAACCGTATCCCAAGACGCTATTGTCCTCCGACAATGTTGGCTCAACGCTGGACGCTTGGACCGGCGGGGGTGGTGGGGGGAACACCTCAAGGCTATGATATAATTTATATTTCTGGTTATTTTTATAATTCCTACATGGAGCCTGAGCGGCCTTCCTTTTAAGGGGCTGGTGTGTCTCCTCCCGTTGCACAAGAACGTAACCCGAAGAAAGCTTTGACCTCCACTGAAATGTCCTTAACCAAGTAAGCAGTAAAAACCAGCATGGCTATTAATTACATAAAAGTCAACGCAATTTACGTAGCCATGAACAAGGCTCCCCTGTCAGGGTTTTAACCAGCATCAGCTGCCATCGCCATCAGCTACAGTCCATTCATACGGGCAAACGATGTTGTTTTAAAGGCCGATGCCATTCAATACCTTTTCATTCACAAATCAAGCCCCAGGAAACGCCTCGTGTGGCTGCTGAATCCCAGAGAAAGGCCCGGTGATTTGTGGGGCTCCAATGAGCTCCAGATGTTGTTGGGGACAATCTAATGTCCAGAGGAGGAGAAGGAGGAGGAGAGGGGAGCGGAGAGGGAGAGGGCTAACCTAACGACATCTCCAGAGAAAGCAAAGTGGTATATAATGTTAATATAATCCAAAGATGTGTGTTATGAAAAATGGACATATAATCACAGTAAGCTGAGCAGTCTTACTTAGAAAGCCATCCTCTGCATTGCTAGGAACACTTAAATACACTCTAGTTAAATTCCTCCCACATTAACTCTAATAAGAGTGTGCCATCTCCACTGCAGACAGCCGAGGACAGAGTGGTTCTGTATGTTGTTGTCATGTGTGGGTCAGTGGGAGGGCTCGGAGGGCGGAGCGAGGGGAGGCCCTGGGGGCGTGGCCTGGAGGTAGCGGGGGTCAGTTGTCAGGAGACCACCCCAAACAGGGCCCAAACAGCCAGCTGGGGGGGATTGAGGAGGCGCCATGTTGCAGTGGCTGGCCAGATTCTTCAGATAGCTCAGGGGAGGACAGCCTGTCCGCTGGCAGATGGAGGGAGAGGAATATCTCCCCCCCCCTCCCCCTGAATTCACCCACCCCAGCACACCCCCCTCCCTTCCTTACATCACCCTGCAGAACTCTTAGTTACTCTCTTACTCCTCCGTCTCATTCCGTTTCCTCGGGTCTCCTCGTCTTCCTGCCTCTGCTTCCAGAGTCCCAGACGGAGCAGCGTAATGTTTTTAGAGTATGCTGTTCTTGCCTTGATCTTGAAGGCCGGCCAGGATTTAGCCCCCAGTTCCCCCCCCCCCCCTCGATACTGCCTTTTAACCGACAAGTGGGGCTGTGGGGCGGTCCGTGATCCAGTAAAAATAATAAACTGACATGATGTATGCGGGGGCTGTGCTGGAAGCTACCCCTCATTTAGAGCCTTTCAAATAAATAATGTCCCACCATACAGCCCCACTGCAGCTCAACAACCCCCCCCAGCCATGAGTTAGCAGCGGTGCAGCAGCATTAAAATGCCTGGCAATTAGCTGACTCAAGGTTAATGGAAAGTGTTACTCATGTTGATTGCGCCCCATTTGGCCGAGAGACGTTGGTTCTCTCAAGCCATGACTTCAGTCCTGTAACTGTTTCGAAAGGGAGCCCCCCCCCTCTTCAATCTGGTTCCTACTGGAGAAAGCCCTGCTGCAGTGCCCCCTCCCCCCTTAATGGAACAATCATCTAGGAAAACAAACGCTGAGGTGATGGCTGCCAGTCTCTGGCTGCTGGGTTGACATACGAAAGAGCAGAAAGAGCAGAAACAGGGGAAATAGGCTGTGTGTGTGTATGTGCGCATGTGTGTGTGTGTGTGTGTGTGTGTGTGTGTGTGTGTGTGTGTGTGTGTGTGTGTGTGTGGTGGAAAGGCAGCAGAAACAAATTAAAAAAAGGGAACACAAAGCAACTTTAACCCATCAGGAGTCTGGCCCAGCCCTTCTCCTGCTAATTCCACTGATAACAATAACAAATGCTTGTAAAGACAAACAACTCCGTTGGAATTCAGACCTGATTCACTGACAGAAAGAGCAAAGCAATACCGCCCAGCAAGGTTTAACCGATCTGCAATAAAGAAAACAGCAGTAGCTGCCAGTTTCAACAGGGCGCGTGACGTTGTACAGCGTTCATTGAAGTCTCCTTTCTTCCTCGGTCCCAGTGCTGCAGTGGTCGCCAAACCAGATAAATCACTTGTCACTAAACACACCACAGGACTGCAGGGAGGAAGATGTTATCTATCATTTAGACAAATTGACTGGGATTTATATGTCCTTTAATATGTGTGTTTGTCTCTCTGTTGGAGCGTGAAGAGTCACCGAACGTTGAATCTGTATAACGTTGATTCTTCTTTCCTTGCTAGGCTATCCACAAAATGTATGATTGACTATATGATACCAGGTTTAAAAGTAGGGGGGGGGGGGGGGCTGTTAAAAAAAAAGAGTTCAGTGTACTTCAAATATATATATAATCTGATCTCTTAATACATGCCATATGACATAACTGTATGTGAACTTTGAACTTTGTAACTTGCCTGTAAATCTCTATCTGCAACGTTTCAGTGAAGCACAATATGCTCTTTGTAGTGATGAGATATGATGTGTCCACTTGTGAATCAGTCTTTACCCCACAGCCAGAAGGTCTGCTGTCTCTAAGCAAAAAGTTCATTTCTTAAACAGCATGTTGTGTAACGGTTCACTAGTCATGCAGAGGTGAGCCACACCAGTAGATACAAATGGATGTCAAGTTATAAACCCTTTCATCTCCTCACTCCTGCTCAAATCAAACTCTGCTGCCTGCTGTCCAGCTCTCTGACCGATTGTCAAATCTGTCAAAACACTCGACAGGTCTATAATTGTAAGTTATTTCCACTTCATAATGTTCATCTCTGATCTCCATCTCTCTTGAAAAGCAACAGCAACATCCTATTGAAGGGGTCCGAAAGAATTAAAAAAACATGGTGACCAAACAGCTTTCTGGGAAACGTGGTCTTTTGAATAGAATTGAGCAAGCACTCACAAAGCCCAGACGGCTGCACCACCAGGCCCTGGGCCCCGCCTCACTCCTAGAGGCTGCGCCCCTAATTAGGCATCTTAGAGTAATTAGACTAAACACAGCCTTAACGCTCCGCTCCACTCATTCATCACGCTTTGCCCCAGAGCAGAGGAAGCGTACTGTACACACACACACACACACGCACACACACGCACACAAAGCGGCCCAGTGGACAGACGCACGAGCGGCCGTCCACTGCTAAGCCGGGGGGGGGGCAAAAAGTGGTGCCTGATCCTCTCCGTCGCGCTCCAGAGCTACGAGGGGCTTTGTAGCGAAGCAGCTGATGTCCAATGTGGTTCTCATTGCGCGGAGCTGTACAGACCCCCCCTGGCTTCACACAGGGTTGCCCCAAGGAAAAGGAAGAATCCAAAATCCAACGGAATCACAGAGGATGAAGGGGTATGAAACAACGTGGCGAGTCTTTGTTGACTTTGGGATCGTAGGGGCCGTAACAAATATGAACGGGGAGGGGATCAACCGCTAAGCCCTCCACAGACCCCCTCGTTTCGGGCCGCGACCTCCGCCTGGGAGGGTGTCTTCCGACATCTGCAACTCAATAGGATTCCGGAGCGCAACGGGGTGGGACGAATCTAGACCCCCCAGGAAAATAGCATCAAAGACGTTTCCGCGGCGGCCGATGCTGCGGGCCTGCGATCGCTTTTTTACGACGCAGGTGATTTCCCAGATTGCGGCGTTGAACTCACAGAATAGCTCCCATTTACAAGCCCCCACTTATGTCATCAGTGGGAGGTGGGGGGGGGGGGGGGGGGGGGGGGGAACACAAGCTACATAACGAGAACACGGGATTGCGTCTCACCGATGACGATGAGGGTATGGTTGATGCTGACGCTGCCGAAGCCATTGGTGGCTTTGCAGACGTACGTCCCGGCGTCCTCCGCCTCCACCTCCTTTATCTTCAGGCCCAGCCGGAGGATGCGGAAGCGGATCCAGCCGCTGTGGATGTTGCGGCCGTCCTTGGTCCACATGATGAGGGGCGGAGGGTCTCCGTCCACGGGGCAGGGTAGCTTGATGGCGCTGCCCAGCCGAGCGCTCTGTCTGTGGGCCACCTTGTCGGCCACCTGGGGGGGACCTGGAAGGGGGGGGCACAACACACGGTCAAGCCTGGGTTTCTGTGCTGCATACCCGACAAACACAGATCGAAAGGGAGGCCCGAAATATAATCTTAAATGTCTCACAAAATGAATGAAATTAGTTAGTTTTTGATATTTCGCTTTTTAAAGTAACTGTCCACCAAGGCGATGTTTGAGACTTTGTTCTTTGTAAAAAGTTAAGGGGGTAGAGGATCACACAATCAGAAAAGTTTCACAATGTACTTTATTGGAATGTAGCCCTTGAGATCCTTCCACAATATGTAACCTTTATTTTAATACTGCAATAACAAAAATCCAGGACGTATCTATTTTATATATCGCCAACAATCCCCCCCCCCCCCCCCCCCCCCAAACGTTCAGGTTGAGCCAATTGAAGTCCACCAGAGAAAAACCTGGGGTGATGAGAACACATGTTATCCTTTTTAACAACGGAGCAGCCATTAATTATTGAATGAGACGCAATGTGTTTTCCATTGTTCGGGGGGAAACAGGGTTTGTTTTGGGCAGATGGGATGGGATGGAGGTGATTTGTCGCTCTTCAGTCCGTTCACTCAGAAACGTTAAAGCCAGATTGCAATAATTGGACAAAGCCTCAGCATCCATCGCAAAGAAGGGGGCAAAATGTTCTGGCTCTGCTTGTGGATAGCGTGTGGGAGATCAAAGCGCTGCTGCTGGTAGTGGAGGAGGAGGAGGAGGAGGAGGAGGAGGAGGGGAGGTGGTGGTGGAGGAGGGGAGGTGGTGGTGGAGGAGGGAGGAGAGGTGGTGGTGGAGGATGGGAGGTGGTGGTGGAGGAGGGGAGGTGGTGGTGGAGGAGGGGAGGTGGTGGTGGAGGAGGGGAGGTGGTGGTGGAGGAGGGGAGGTGGTGGTGGAGGAGGAGGAGAGGTGGTGGTGGAGGAGGGGAGGTGGTGGTGGAGGAGGAGGAGAGGTGGTGGTGGAGGAGGAGGAGAGGTGGTGGTGGAGGAGGGGAGGCCACAGTGAGGCGGACAGCAGCCGGCCCTCCCTGCTCTTAATTGGCTCAGGTCTGCTTCCTCAGATGTAGTGAAATGGAGCAGTTCCAAACGCCCTGTGATGGTGTCAGAAGGGCTGCATCAGCGCTCTCAGGGAGCCTGCTACGCCCCCGTGAAACCCAGCCACCCCCCTCCACACACCTCCTCCATCTAAACACATCCTGGCCCCGTCTGAACACACCGGGCCCTCCGGAGAGGGGCCAGGAGGGGTCCCGCTGCTGGATCCACTGATAAGACCGGTCCAGGACCGGCTTCATTCAGTGCTTTGTGTTTGAAGCCAGCTGAGTGTGGTTGAGTGTTGTTGAGCAAAGCTGCTCCAAGTCAAACACTCGAAAATGAACCATTAGCCACAATAGTGAATCTTTGCAACACACAGCCCAAATCCTAGCTAATGCTAATTAACTCGAACATAACAGCCAGATCTCATTCCAGTGGCATTGCTCTGAAGCCACATTTCACCACACAGCCAGCAGCTTAACTTTCCCACACAGTTCTAATACAAGTTTCTAACATTATGTTGAACGCAACATTACACCTATTTATTTATAGTAGTGAGTAGTGCTACGCTAGCCAGGAGTCCTGTCCATAGGGCATGCCAGAGCAAATGGTTAGCCGGCTAGTAGTAAAAACAAATGTGGGGGAGGGTTACATTCTCACACACGCACACACACACGCACGCACAGTGTGAGAGTCCAATGGGAATTTTCCACACATTAGATGAGATGTGTAATATAATGAGCAAGACGTGTGTGTGTGTGTGTGTGTGTGTGTGTGTGTGTGTGTGTGTGTGTGTGTGTGTGTGTGTGTGTGTGTGTGTGTGTGTGTGTGTGTGTGTGTGTGTGTGTGTGTGTGTGTGTGTGTGTGTGTGTGTGTGTGTGTGTGTGCAGCAGGTACAGAGGAAGATTGTATTCAGATAATCCCATTGGGTTCTTGTATTTGTCATCTTGCAGACAGATGTTCCACAGGTACATGATCTGGACGAGCATTAAGGCTCTGCTGCCCGCCAAACATCTTTTCATCTACGTAGGCAACGCCGTATGTGCACACTTTGATAATACGGTGTACATTTAGCAGAGGTTCTTTCAGGATCCTTCTAAAAACCTAATCCTTGCCCAAACACACACAAACACACACACACACATTCACGCATGGCGTGCTCACACTTCCTTCCTCTATGTGGAGGCTTTTCCTGGTCCACTGCATGCACAGGAAATTGGAAGTGTGACTGTTTATGTCTGCGGGGAGAATGTGGCCACAGTCTTTCTGGCCGTTGTCAGGTGGCCAGTATCTTACCCCTCTCCTACCAGGCAAACAGAGGCTGTTCTGTGTTCATCTCTGCAGTGTAAACTCTGCTTCGTTCCACTAACAGCATTCACCTCTGCCATGGAACAGACTCATAAGGACTCAGTTGATCCCGGACCAAAGGCTAGCCTGTGAAGGCTCACACACGTTTCAGCAGCATGGTGCGGGGGGGGGGGCATGTTCCACTGCTCTGATGCGTGTTTACAACATTGTTCCAGAGTCCAGGGAACTGCACGGGTCGGTTGGATTGCAGAAATGATCCCAGGGAACTGGCCATCCTAAACAATGGAAAAAGGACTTGATTCATGACTAGGGGTCTTGTTGCTGGAACGCGTCAGACTGCATTGATCGCAGTCTGGGGCTCCGTTCAGCCAAACAAAACCCAAGGAAAATCCATGACTGGATTCCTGGATACAGGGCGAGAGGCGACGGGAGAGGAGGACGAGACAACCCAAGGAGCGCTGTGCCGTGGAAGAACGCACGAAGGTGTGGAAAAACAAGGCTTAGCCTGAGCTCGATAAACCAAAGACTTTTGGCGGCTGTTCTGAGCGGGAGGAATGTGAAACAAATGATTTCCTCCCTCCATCTCCTCTCTAATACAAGAAGGGAAAAAAACAAAAGCCTTTTGAAGTTCTACTCAAAACAAGGCTTGAAGAGGTGCTGCAGTCAAGGCCGTCGCTGAGGAACCGAATGAGTGTTGTGTTTGTGCTGTCTGATGACCGCCATCTTCTTCCCCCCTTGTTTGGGCAGGGAGGGATCCTCCTCCACCTTCCTCCTTTCAAGGACGCGCTCTCATAACCTCGGGAGTTGAAGGCTCCGTTCCCTGACCCAGGCCCACGGTCGGGCGGTCAAAACACACACACAGGAAGGGAAATTATCAACTTGATAGCAGAAATCGCAGATTGACAAACCCAGAGGCGCTTGTACACGCGCCGTACAAGGAGTAGAAGCAGACCAGGGCCGGGAGCTCGTTTGTTCCGCCTGCAGAAGGGTGAAGCCTGTTGGGTCGTGGCTACACCCCTCCCTGCAGAGAACACGATGAACGGTGCGAATCCTCAGGCTGGGGAACATTTCAGCGCGTTTCCTTGAATTGTTGGCATTGTTGGAGGCCTTATAAATGGAATATGATACACGTGACCACATGGGGGTTACCAAATTACAGTATTGGTACAGTTGCCTATTTGAGCAGGGGCTCCGTGTGTGAAAGGAATCTTTCATAGAGCAGAGAGGGCGAAGAGGAGGCCTGGCGACTCACACAATCACCACTGTTTTTCTTTGCTCCGTTTGGCGATGGAAGAGAATGGGCCACATTCAACAACAAGCATTCTTGTGCTTTAGACTAAATATAGTCTGCTCGTACATACCGTCATACAGCCTTTTTATGCATCACTGATGAGCCACGAGGGGATTTATAGGGGGAAATATATGGGAGAGCAAAAGCTACAGTAGGCTGAAGTCAGAGTGAAATACCAAGAAACACACACAGGCTGCAGCTTCCAGAGGCCCGCCATGTTCAGATGTGCTTTTCTCTTCCCATTTCTTTTCTCTGTTTGAAAGAACACCTGTGGATCTGTAATAAATGTCTACAGTACGTTTCCCGCTTCTCTCATGGCAAACATGTCAATAAAGGTTTGGCTTGTCTGCTGACAGACGATCCAGCGGAGAACACCTGGGAGTGAGCCGACCACATCGAGAACAAGGCGCTAACGCACGCAATGCTCCAGCATCCAGCGCGGCCCTCGAACAAACACCAGCAGCATCCACACATTAGAAGGGATTTTCGTCCTGATCTCTAGCCAAACGCCAAGACGTGTCCTGTTCTTCTACAGCCCCGTAGCACGCTACCAGACGGGCACGAGCCAGTAGTTGTGTAAAACACGGACCTGGAAGAATGCCTCTTCAATAGGCAGTATTTACATAATGGCTGACAAGTGGACAGTGAGGGGGGTGTAAGGACTTGCAGAATGTTCCCTCCAACTGGGTCCTGGTTCTGATGTGTGTCAAACAGAACCCTGGAGAACACAGAGCAGGCAGCTGGTGACCCCGTGTACCGGCAGGCCAGTAGCAAGGTGGAGAGGAAAGAATTGGACTTTTATGGATCCTGTGCTTGCAGGGAAGTACCTTCCTGTCATCCAGCTCCCCAAACCTCAGGGGGCGCGTTTAGAACACGCTTCTGCTACACCACAATGGATGTTGGGCAGCCATGATCTGGCCTGCTCTGTGTGAGCGCTACAAGTCAGGCCAGGCAAACCAAGAGCAGAAGCTGAGAGAAAGAAATGAAATGAAAGGAATGAATAGTGTGCGAGCGTAGCAGGGGGCCACAGGGCCCTGTGGCCTCACCGGAGACTTGGGGACCGAGTTGGCGGCTCCAAGGGAAAAAGGTGAGGCGGGGGCCCTGGGCTCAGCCTGCAGAGTGTGTGAAAGGCCGCCGCCGCTGTACCTACAACCTGCCGCTACACCCAGCTATACATTTCACCAGCCGGAGATAAAAGTCGCCCGAGGGACCGAGAGCCATCGGCCCTTTCAGGAGAAGGGGGACAGGGTTTTTAAGGGGATGCAGTGATAAGGTGAAAGCAGATGAGAGGGCCGCGAGAGGGCCGCGCGCGCGCGAGAGAGAGAGAGAGAGAGAGAGAGAGAGAGAGAGAGAGAGAGAGAGAGAGAGAGAGAGAGAGAGAGAGAGAGAGAGAGAGAGAGAGAGAGAGAGAGAGAGAGAGAGAGAGAGAGAGAGAGAGAGAGAGAGAGAGAGAGAGAGAGAGAGAGAGAGAGAGAGAGAGAGAGAAAATGGTTTCTGACAGCAGTGGGGCAGCGGAGGGTAAAGAATGGCGTCTTTTCTTACCCCTCCAGACGTCCTGCCCGGCAACTTCACCCAATGCGGTAATCAATACCTTTTATTTTCCCCTCTCGGCTTTCCAATCAATAGATAAGGCCAGGTTAAGACCGGCCTGGACAATGGCTCTTTCTTCGGCCCCATCTGATGTGGGCTGAATAGCAACTGCTCCACTGGTGGGAATGGGAAGCTGAGGCTATTGGGTGACAAGAAAGAGCACAGACTAGAGAAAGAGAGCGGGAGGGTTTTGGGGGAGAGAGATGGGGGTGAGGGCGAGGGGGAGAGAGATAGGGGTGAGCGCGAGGGTTCGAGAGGTCTGTATGAGAGAGATTAAGATGCACGGTGTCAGTGAAGTATGCGGCTGTGCGAGGCGGTATTCTCGTTAACGCCGACATCGGTCTCAAGTTGCTCGCGGCGACTTCAAAGCGAAGCGGAAGCCGTCTCCGCTGCTTGTTAAGAGAAACAACGGTGGATCTGCTCCTCGTCCTCCTCGTCGTCCTCCTCCTCCTCCTCCTCCTCCTCCCCGTGCGCACACACAACGCAGACGCCAGCTGCCTCCATCAAAAGAACAAGTATGCTCAGTGAAAAAAGTACGGAGAAGAGAAATGAGTCCAGCGTCATAAAGCTTCTGGAAACATCTCCATCACAGGGCCTTACCTTTAACAGGCCCTACCGCGGAGCCTTTGAACTCACGGTTGCTATATTTTATTAGGCATGAGCGGGTCTCACTGGGCTCAGCTGGGGTCCAGCACACGTGTGCATCAGCGTTTACACACGCTCCCACGACCAAAGGCTGCCCTTCACCCCACGACGACGCTGGTGTGACGAGAATCCTACAAACGCACCAATGCCACCGAGCGCGTGAGCCAGGGGGCTCTGAACCGGCGCCTCAAGATGCCCGTGTACCCGCACCTAACCACAGCGGTTGACTGGGATTATTTGGGTGTCTGAGCCTGTTGTGGTAATCCGCTGTCCTGCGCGCGCTGAGTGGTCCTCCAGCCGCTTTATCTCTCTCCATTAGGGGCCCAGGGCCGGCACACGAGGGCAGAGCGTGCCCTGCGCTGGGCCACTTATCAGGGACGAGAGGCAATGAGACGGAGGCGCAGAGAGAGAGAGACACACACAGCAAGAGATAGGGCTTGACAACGGCCGAGAAAGCCTGTGAGAGAGACAGACAAAGAGAGACACAGACAGACAGACAGACAGACAGACAGACAGACAGACAGACAGACAGACAGACAGACAGACAGACAGACAGACAGACAGACAGACAGACAGACAGACAGACAGACAGACAGACAGACAGACAGACAGACAGACAGACAGACAGACAGACAGACAGACAGACAGACAGACAGACAGACAGACAGACAGACAGACAGACAGACAGACAGACAGACAGACAGACAGACAGACAGACAGACAGACAGACAGACAGACAGACAGGGGATTAGGTGGGCTGGGGCGGCAGCAACCAGGAATCCCAACAATCTCACACTGGGCTCCCTCGCTCGGCCTCTACCACATGACAAAGTTAGACTCTCCCTCGCTCTCTCATGAGCACCTGTTTACCCTCCATGACATGGTTGGGGGACGATGAGCTAGACGATGTGCCCTCCATGGCACATCGTAGGAACACATGAAGAAGTAGCAGCCCCCCCCCCCCCCCCCCCCCCCGGGGCCCCGTAGTAACACGCACGCCCACGTGCACGCCCTCACAATGTGCCATGTAAGGTTCATGAGAGAGAAACTGCTTGGTCTGCTCTCACTGTTGAACATACCACCGGGTGTTGAAGATTAACGGGTCTTACTCGCGGTTAGCGCGTAACCGTGGACGACGACTTCCTTCACAGGAAGCCCCCGTCCTCTGTTACCATGCCTCCGCTCCGCTCTTTGTTCGAGGCCGATGCATGGTTCCCTCAGCTAGTCATCGGCGAGGGTGGTGCGCGCTCCAAACCAACGCACCGTCACGCACCCCTTCCTCCTCCCCCTTTCACCTCGACTCCCCTGCATTCCTGCCTGGTACTGAAGCAGGAACGCACAAAAACAACATCTCCCCAACATGCACGCTCTTGTGTATGTGTGTGTTTGTGTATGTCTGTGTGTGTGTGTGCGAGTGCATGTGTGTGAGTGCATGTCTGTGTGCGTGTGCGTGTGTGTGTGTGCGTGCGCGTGCGTGCATGTGTGCGTGTGTGTGCATGTGAGTGCGTGTGCGCGTGCGTGTGTGTGTGGGTGCGTGTGAGTGCGTGTGCGCGTGCGTGTGTGTGTGGGTGCGTGTGTGTGCGTGTGTGTACACAGCGGAGGTGTGCAATGGGATGCAGATGTTCCATTAGGTGGAGCCCTGTGGCTCGGCCGGTGCGTTGGCGTCCTCCTGACTGGCAGGCAAACACCAAGGCGGTAAACACCAAGCGCTTCCAAGCAGACATGCAGTCACCGCCAGCTCCACCGTGCGTGTCTGTCTCTGTGCGTGTGTGAGTGCGTGTGTGACATCAGTGCAAAGATGAGCTAGCGTCCTTTAGCCGATCGCTCCTCCATTCTGGAGCCGGGCTGCTCCCTAAGCAACCCAACACCCGGTTGGGGGGGTGCTGGGTGGATGGTGGTTGTGGGGCGGGGGGGGGGCGGGGGGTCCAGTCTCCACAACAGCTTTACACCAGCGCCTTTTGTCAACAGGGCCTTTCTGGGGGGCGAGAGCCAATGACAGAATATGATGTAGCGGGAGGTTAAAGCAGAATGGGGGCCATTCAGATCCAGGGGAACGAGTGTGGGAGAGGGTGGGAGGACTGGTTGGGGACAGGGGAGGCGGTGGGAGCAGTTGAGAGAGAAGCAAAGGGCGATGAGATGATGTAGAGATGGGGGGGGGGGGGGGGGGGTGAGGCGGTGAGAGGTAGAGAGCGAGACAAACAGAATTTGGGAGAGAGAGGTAGGCGTGTGTGTATGTTGGGGGGGGGTGGGGGTAGGGGTTGGGGGGGAGGTAGGGTGGGGGGGTAGGAGGGCCAGTGGAGCCAGCAAAGCTCTCACTGACAGCAATGGGGCCTCCCGGCGATCCGGGAATATTGTCTGAAATCAATCCGTCGTCGAGGAGCTGTTGTCCCTGCGCCGTGGTCGCCGGTCGATCACGGGGACAATTTGCTCAGCGCTGCCTCGGTTCACCTTGCAGGTCTGTGAGGTCACAGCCCCAAATCTATCTTGGTCTGCCTGTGTGACTCTATCTTTATCTCCATCTCGCTATAGGTGTTTTTCCACTCTACCACACTGACCCGGCTCGACTCAAACGCACGCACTTGTGTTGCCTGTTTAGTTTTATACTATAGCTCACCGTAAAATAGGATTGGTTCGTTTGAGAGCCATTATTTGGGTTGTTTCAGACAGATGGACCACACACACACCCACACCCACACCCACACCCACACACACCCACACACACACACACACACACACACACACACACACACACACACACACACACACACACACACACACACACACACACACACACACACACACACACACACACACACGATGATTCATTGAGTTTGACGTTCAATATTCCCCCATTTTTTGGGCTTCCTTCTCTCAATAGCTCATTGAGAGCGGATTTATTGGACATTAGTGGTGTTTACACATGGGACAATATCTCACACATATGCCACACGATGTCCTTGATATTGGGAACAAACGGCGTTGAATATAAATATCAGCGATCTAATTCGGTGAAATTTGAACTGGTAGTGTAAAGGCAGATCAGCGCGGCACGGCCCAAAGTGCTCATGGAACAACGCCACACCTCTCGGGCTCTGCCTGCTGCTGTCTCTCTGATAATGAAGCAGGGAACAGGGGAGTGCAGG